>JALBCR010004812.1:0-296700 GCA_030710515.1 Abscondita cerata | reverse complement strand
GGTATTGCGATTTCAACAGAATCATCGAATCAGTTTTTAAAACAGATGATTACGTCTATGCTTTTGTAATAAAAACTCAACGTTGTAAAATGTGTGTATTACATACAAGTCCTACCTCAGTTCAATTTACGAGCAGATTTTAAACTCAATAGATGAATCAGATTGCAAATCACACATGCATTCAATCACATTCACCTAACACAACAAATGAAAATTTTATCGCTGCCTGGTACAATTTGGGGACTTATTGTTACTACAAACATTAAACAAAGACTCAATTATTATTTTAGGAACAGTAATTTGTTAATCGATTAAAATTTATAGAAGTTTAATAATTGGATGAAGTTAAAACCGAATTCAAATTTAATTTGTAAATGATCAGTCGTTAAAGGTGAAGAACGGTTTGGATTAATGTGGGACAGAAATATTTTAAATTCCATTTTTCACCAAGATTTTATTGATTTAAATTTGAAATTAACAAATTTATTTTCAGGACTGAATATTATTTGAATACATTTATAATAATCAAATACAATTACACGGGTATTAAGTTGAAATTATAATTTAGAATTGTTTGTGTTTATAACAGTTTGTATCAAATTCACATCAAGGCTTACAGTTATCAAATGCACAAATTTTGAGATCGACCATTTATCATTGTATTAATGACATTAATTAAAGCAAAAAAAAACATTTTGCTCACAATCGATTTACATCATCAAGGAAGTATTTTGTAGATTTATTCATTCAGGAAAAATTAAAACAATAACATTATTGATTATCCATGCAAGTACAGCATCCGTTATTATGAAATGTCCTGCAGGGGTAGATGATGATGGATGCGTACAAGCCTAGCAGGTGCCCCTAATGTACGGCCCCCTCGGGCCGCCCAGAATCCCGTGCTTCCGAAGAGCAATAAAGAACACGACTCGATGGAAACGTGTTGACCCTTTATCCGAAGTGAAGTACGCGAATCGATAACGGCTACTCGATTATCTACCGCGTTAAAAGCGTACCACTGACCGCCGAATGTAATTTACATTGATTTTGGAGTTTAATGAAAGTTTGGAAACGCTTTGTTTGGTTAAAACCAAGTCGCGAATCGACTTTAATATCATCTAATAGCACTGAATTTGGCTTAATCTTTTATACGCTGCGCTATTCGTTGTAATTAAAAACTCGTGATTTTAACAGCCAGGACTCGGAAAATCTAGAATCAAATGTAAAGCAAGTTGATTATCTAAATGGTTTTCTTACCGTACAGTAATCAAGTAATTTAAAAATTAAATTACCACTATTCCGTTTGCTCAATACCATCAGCTCTTGTACCGTACAATCTGAGCATTATTTTGCACCCTGAAAATTAAACGTTTTGAAATAAAAGTTTACGCAAGCAAACTTTGTATTTATTTGTTTTATACCCTTTATGATCCCCAGGCGGAAATTATTTCTACTGGTGGTTCCCCATTAACGCTTAAAGGGATCTCGCATTAAACTACCGAGTCCAAAGTCTACACGTAATTAAATGATTTACATCAATAAACTATTTGAATACCACTGTACATACGTACAACTAGTTGCGACACTTAAAAATTAATTAAACACTACTTTATTCCGACTTTATAAAAGATTCAGTTTTAATTACGTGTTGTAAACAAATACCTCATATAAACGACAAATTTATTCAAATTGTATAATTTTCCAGATGTTTAAAATCTTAAAGGTTTTTAATTAAATAATTCAAGAAGAGCAGCAAACTGATTAATTACACGAACTTTCGATATTACGTCTTTTGTGAAAGGCAACGAACGCGATCAATTATAACGGAAATGTGTCACATTACAACCCACACAATTGCTATTAACAACAAGTACTTAAAATAATTTATAGAGAGATAATTCTAATTTACCAGATAATCAATCCTAATGCAGGTAATAAATTTTAACGCCGTTCCTTTTGACGCATTTTAATTCTTTTCTGCAAAAACCAAAGCTGTAAAGCTTGTAATTAAAACAAGCTAATTACTCTAGCAGTAACCAGCAATTCCCTTTCCAAATCCTCCGTCAAACAGATATTCTGCAAAGTTTGCAGAAAATCTAGCGGAAATTATTTATTTGAACTAAATGTACTTCCTACCTTTAAAATAACGAGTTTGCTCAAACAGAAAATTGTTTTCATATTAATTATAAAATAAGTACGACCATATAAGCAGTTTTTTGCAACGCAAATATTTCTGTTCAATTATAACGTAATTTTTAATTATATTGCGTACGCATACGTAAAATTGTGTATTACAAATTACGTAATAGGAATAAATTTTGTAATTGTTACTGCAATCTACGTTTACTTTTTAAAACCATTTTAGAATGATTTAACGTGCTCGTAAAATTTTAACTGACTAATAATTTTAGATATTGTAAAACAACACATAAAAATAAAGTTAACATTAACGAGCCAAACTTTACATCTTTTATATGGTGCTTGATTAACCTCAAACAGTTGTACCAATTATTTATCTGATATTTTATGTTTTATGTTTATTTTAAAATAACATTTTCACAAATTCATTTACTTTATACATGTTGAACTAAAATTTGTCACTGCCAAATGTACAGCTTATTATGGTTACTTGAATTTTGTTTTTAATATTACACATATTTGAGACAATTTAAAACTTTAATCCTAATTTCGAGTTGCAATCTATCAAAAATACTGTCACTAAACACCAAACTCTGGAGTTTCAAGAAACGTATAAGTTGTTCAGTACAGTATATTCTTATTTTGTTAATGGTTTTTTATAGTCATTGTCGTTTGCTTCGTAAAGGTAAAAACTAACTATATTTTAATAGAACCGTGAACCGAGTAACACCTAAATTATAGTTATTTCAAAAGTTGGTTTAGGTTTGTGAACCAGCGTCCTGTAGATGCGGGTCAAAAGGCGTCCTTGATCATTAGCTCCCAACGTTTCACTAAAACGGGTTATCTCCTGCTTCAGGGCCTTTCCATTTCGGAAGTACACCAATTATTATCCTTTGAAAAGGTAAAAGCTTTTAATTTTGTTAATTATAGCTTAATTTTCTAAAAAGGTAGGTCCTTATTATTATTAATTTTTGAGAAATTAACTTATAATTAATTCAAAGGAAACGAATACTAACTGCAGCGTCTATTTCACCAACAGTAGAAATAATTAATTATAACCAACAGAAAACACCAAAAACTGCACTAATAACTTTACTCGACACGTGTTTCAACAGCTAAGCTGTCATCATCAGCGATACCGATACTAAAATTAAAAACAACAGGAAGCTTATATATACTATCTCTATCACGCATCGTTAAACTTAATTGATTCTTATATAAGCTTAAATAATTCCGAAAATCCTAATGGACCGTTATCATCATAATCCATAAGCAAATTTCTGTTTTTAAAAATTTCTAAACTTTCATAAGAAAAGCAGGTGTTTTCCAAATTTCTACTTCGCAGCTTAAGTTTATAAGTTCAAAAAGGCTGGGTTTACATGGCGCTCATCTAATGCGGATCTTATTAAAGCATCGTTCGGGTGTTCTTGATAGTCGGATTCGTTGCTAGCAACTTGGCGCTATGAAACAGTATCTTGAGATCCCCATTGCTAACCGCATATTCTGCTACTATTGACTTCTCAGTGTGTCCCAGACGGCAGTTTGTTCAACGTTCGTTCAACCTAGTTTTCATTGATCTGGTGATGGATTTTATGTCTACCCTTCTACAAAACAAAGTACCGGTTAACTAAGGCTGCTGAAAGAGGGTTTGGTTCTTTTCTTTGTTGATCTGATAGTCTGCTAAATCTTTTTGAATGGTTTAAGGACAGTTTTGATATCGTGCTTTTTCGGAATTCTTCCTATGTTTCTGTGACTTGGATATGAATAGAAAGTATGCGTGTGCGGTAGTGAGTCGACTCTCGAATTTTGGTTTTCAGTCTTTTAGGCTTCATTAATTTCTCGATTTCCTTCCTGTTGTACCCGTTAACTTCAAAGGTAGTTTTCAAATGTTTGAGTTTTTTAAGGTCTCTACTTTAAGCTTAGGTAGTATGCTGATACCTGTAGGTACTTTTAGGTTTTCTGTGCACTGTCTGGCTTAGTTTGTTTCTTCGTTTTTTCGCCAGCACATCCATATTATTAATCATTTTCTGTTACCATGCTGGATACTAGGAATAAGCATCTCTAGGCCGTGTTACAAACGACAGGTGTTTTATATACATACGGGAACAATGTCCACTTAAACATGCATAAATAAACAATACGTACAGTTTTTCAAAACATTAGGGTGTAGATTTATAGCAGCAAAATTACAATGCAAAACACTTATACTGAAGCGTCAGATTACCTATGAAGCAATTGATGATTACTATGATGCGAAACCAGCTAACTGACCTACAAATTGTAGGAAAAACGGACCTCATCTTCAAAAACCAAGGGCTAGATTAGTGACTTTCCAAAAATAGTTCCAGAAAACTGAGGAGCAGATGCAACATATTCTAGAAGTTCTACTCCAAATAAAACTACTAATTTAAACATTTAAGCTAAAGAAAGTACATCATATAACAAAATAAAAATGCAAAAAATTTATCAGATTTTGATCTTGTCGCCGGCAAAATATTAAAGAAACTACAGAAATATGGAATAAGACAATTCTACTATTCAATGCCGTAATAAGAATCGGTTACATCGCAGCACAATGGAAAAGTTGAAGAGAATATAACCTTATTAATAACGCAATTTATGGTGGATGAAGGTGGTTCTTTATTTACTGGGAGCTTCTTATGCTTAGGTGCTTGGCACCTTACGTTTGTCTTATCTTAAGCGATTAAAGCAATGACATGTTATGATATACCATACATTTATTTAGACTTACACATTGCGTCAATATTTGAATCATATACTTAATTCTTATACCGTTGATTAAGAAGTTTAGAAAGATACGCAAATGTTACCAAACAATTGCCCACATATGTAGATGGCTCTACTATCGATTTGACCCGAGTTGTTTAGTTGTTTTGTGATTGTCGATACATCAGGTAGTTAGAGACGGTGTTTCGAAATTACTGCGGTATATGTAACAGTGACTAAGTGTGTATACGTCAGTTGAAAAAATAATAAAAACAGGGTAATTTTTTGTTACAATTTACTGATATGCATTGGGTATCTCTTAAATTTTTCAATCAACGTTAATACTTTCAACAATATACTCCACAACCTACAAATTCTACAAGAATACTTACAAAGTACAATGTTGGCTCAAGAAGAATGCAGCCAAACGAACAAAAATCAATACAAGTTACGTTTACATTAAAATTCTTATGAAAATAAGTAATTTTTTTAAAGTGTACAAATATGCAGCATTGGGAATTTTTGCAAATTTGTAGTAGCCATGGTAAGTCAAAACTCTTACTATTATCGCTCCACAGATTCTTTAGAGATTTACTTGATCAATGTAACAGTTCTAGCTTGCGATGATTATCTTTAAACAAAACTATATTTTTTTCTGCTGTTTGAAAACCATTGGTCTATTGCCGCTTTTCTTCTAGGTGTAAAATATTGATAACGTGTAAAAGCAGATCTTCAACTTTAAATTTAAATAAAATTTAATGCATTAGTTCACCTAGTCCACTGCTGTGCATTGAACCCCGAACACCGGCAGACATGTTGGCTTGTCGCTAGCTGCATCAATGTACTGATGATTCTGCCTTTGCTCAAAATTATTTTTTCTAGTCTTTTAACACGTTGACGGATGTGCTTGTTCAAGATGAAAATGACCGTTGGGTTGAATTGTCTTTTTTCTTCTATTCTCTTGCACTATTAAGTAACTAACTCTTTACATGTACTAAAACCAAATTACGATCGTAATTTTGGTTATTGTGACAAAAAAAATTGGCGGTCCTTAGGGACCGCCCATTCCTATGTGGACATATTTGCTGGAGGGAGTCGAGCGGTCCGCGCAGCGGTCCACATTATTCTTGTCGAAACATGAATACATACATCCGATTTCGTATTGTACGTATCACTGCATTTAGTTTATGTCAATTCGTCTCCAAGTGCGTATGTAACATGAGTAAACGAACGCATAAGATAATAAATTTAGCTAAACTATGTTCTTCCGGTAAGTAACTATATTGTATATACATAATACATAATTCAGAAACTCTTGCTACATTCAAACATTATGAGAAAATAATGTACAGTAAATACATTACTTTCCATTTGTCCTAGATGTTGGGCTTTCCGAGTCCGAACCGGAGCCTTATTCAGCAAGTGATGGCAGTGATTTTGACTTTACAATAAGTGATTCCGCTACTTCTTCAGAAGACGACTGCATAGTACCACCACAAAAACGACGCAAAAGGAAAAGCATGTAGTTCTACATTTTCAGAATCAGCAAAGTTAGATTCAAGACGACATTGCCAACCCTCAACTTCTAAAGAAATCACAAGTCAACAAACAACAAATAAAGTAGCAAGTAACAAAGTTACAGATGAACTATCAACATCGTCTAGCGTGAGACGTACAACAGAACCTGCTGCAACGTCTCAAAAGAATTTCTGGAATACTCCCATAGGAAACCATTTGCAGTTTTCATTTGACCAAGAAGCGGGAATCAAGCCAGAAATCGCTGCGGCCTTAATCGATTGCAAAACCCATTGATTTCTTTTTGTTATTCATAAATAACGATGTAATTAATTTGATGGTAGATCAGTCGAACCTTTACGCTACTCAGCTTATAACTACAGCAGACGACGTAGGCCCTGGCTCAAGACTGCATACATGGGAACCAACTAATTCAAATGAGATGAAAAAATTCTTAGGAATTATCGGTTACATGGGGCTTGTGAAACTGCCAAGTTTACGGCATTATTGGTCAAAATCCAAAAAGTTGTTCAGCACAATACTTCCTGGAATTATGACGGGTGCACGATTCGAACTGTTGCTACGAGTTTGGCACTTCAGTAATAATAATGAATGTCCAGAGGGCAACAGAATCTATAAAATTTCGCCACTGCTCGATTTAGTCATCAAACATATCAAGAGGTTTATACCCCTGCAAAAGTAATTTGTGTTGATGAAAGTGTAATACCGTTTCGTGGGAGACTGATACTAAAGCAGTATATGCCACAAAAAGACACAAATACGGCATCAAGCTCTTCAAGCTTTGTTGCAACCGAGGTTACACGTGGAACATAAGAATTTATGCTGGCAAGGAGAGAGACGGGGATTGCACTTTATCTGTACCTACTAAAATTGTAACTGCTCTTTCTGAACGGTTGCTAGGATGTGGCAGAATAATCATAACGGACAACTACTATACCAGCTTAGAATTAGCTAACATTCTACTCGATAATAAAACACACCTTCTTGGAACATTGAGATGTAACAGAAGGGTAATCCGAAAGCAGTAACTTCAAAAAATTAAAATTAGGCGAAGTATATGGTCAAGAGAACGAACGAGGTATATGCGTTATGAAATGGCGAGATAAGCGTGATGTGTTAGTTCTCTACAAACCATACGGATGAAACTGTCGTTGTAAAAAGAAGAACTGGTGAAATCCAAAACCTCGTGCAATAATAGATTACAATGATGGTAAGAGCTCGATCGATCTCAGTGACCAAATGGCCAGTTATAATACTTCTTTACGAAAGTGGTATAGAAAGCTCGCAATAGAGTTTCTGTGGGGAACATCACTCGTTAATGCACACTTTCTATACAAACAAATAAAGGAAAGTTCTATTCATATTAGCGAATTTAGAGAAGATATAATCGAGTCTCTTCTTTTCGTTAACGATAAGAATCCTACAGAGGAAAACAATCCTGGTCCTTCAAATAGAAGAAAACGGACCAATACACATTTCTTTACGAAAAAGAAGGAGGAGCCCATAAGGTTCGCAAATATTGTATAGGATGTTACAACAAGAAGAAGAAGGGGCTAATTACCAAAAACCAAGTTCGCAAGGTAACTACGTATTGCAAAGACTGCGATGGGGAACCCCATTATTGTTTGGAATGTTTTCAAGAGATCACCGGTTGTAAATGTTACTTAGGTACATCTATTATACCAATAATGTATATTTAGTTTCTATACTTCAGTTACTTACATGTTACGAGTTGTTTTTTTTACATTATTTTTGTGAATATACATGAATATAGTTTCTATTTATGCTTTTTACATTGTTTGTAGTTCTCTTATTATACGTTATACGAATAAAAATTGTTTTATTTATAATATAGCAATTTTAACGAGTTAGGAATTGTCAATAAGAAATGTCGATGTTGTATGAGGACATACACTGTCGTAGCGGTCCGTTACCATGATGAAACTGCATATATAAGCGGTCCCAGAGCCAAGGCAAATATTTTTAGTAAGTAGTAATCTGGCGGTCCGGCGGACCGCCAATTCCTATTTGGCATGTCGCGATCGGTCCGTACGGACCGCCAAATCCGTCAACGTGTTAAGTAAACCCAACATCTTAGTTGTAGTGTTCCCAAATTCATATTTTGGGCTTTTTTAAGAAAAAACAGATAGGTCGATTAAATCTCTATGATCTTTTTCGCCCGACGCTTTGCTCAAACTTGACTGACCTTTATGAGTTCAAATAATCAGGAGCATAATGATTTCAACATCGTCAACACCGTCATGGACGACTGGATTAATTCAATAAAAAAAGTACTTTGGAAAAGTCAGCCAAGTTTGACCGAAACGTGTGCAGAAAAAGACCATAGAGTTTTAATCGACTTATCGATGTTTTCTCCTACAAGAAAGCTCAAAGTATTGATTTAAGAACTGCAACTAAGTTACGAATAATAAGAAGGATAATTTCAAATAAACCTAACAACATTTACATTAATTACATTTTACCGATGACTCGAAACAAACTATTTTATTGTAGTATTTGATTTAGTTTTTATAATCGCATACATTAATACGCAAAATTTAAATTAATTTTGAGGCCAATGTGTTTTAAAAAAAAGTGTGTATTATGCTGAACCAATGTTTCAATTCCTGTCTATTTGTGTCTAATAGACCGGAGTGGAGAAAGATAGTATCCGACGTTAAATATGGTAAAGGAGCCCTCTGAGATAGATGTCAAAGGTTGAGGTGCGACTGCACCTTGTAAAATAACAGTTTAGAAACCCCAATGGAAGGACATAATCCCTCGTGGAGTAGTAATGTTTTAATTAGATCATCAAGTACGTTTGATATATGTGGTGCCCCAGAAGATTAGTATAAGTACGTGAACGTAACATTTAATGTCAAAGACTTAAAAAAATAACTGTTGCGTCCAAAGCGTTGAACTGTTGAACTGCGATAATAATCTAGTGTAACTTTATTTTTTGAAAATATAGGCAGTAGTTATTTAAATGTTACTATACATAATAATATTACTATACCGGGTGTAACAAGATCATTGAACACCCCTCGTATCTCCCTTAGCTTTAAAGATAATTGATTGAAATTTGGTACATTCTATATACATAATAAATAACACTTTTTTACTATAACAAATTTTTTTTCACTTTCGGTTTAGCCGGGTTTTGAGTATTACAGATTATTTACATTAACAGAGGCGTTGTCCATAATTTTTTATTTTGTGCCGGTAAATTTATATATACCATGAGAGAAAAATTAAAAACTGATGACCCGTATGTTAGACGTGGTCCACTGTGTGTCCATGACAAACAATTAATAAAAACCATTATCATGAAAAACAAGACAAATATTGTCATGGGTTGTAAAGTGATTTCGAAGAACTCAGGAAAATAAAGCGAGCAGTCGCAGCAAATAACTCAGCAAATGGAAAATTTATGGCACCTGGTGGCTTATACACAATCGCGAAATAAAATATATACGGTGTATTTGATCATGCAGGTAAGTCGATCTCAAATTTTGACAATGTTGGACATTACCGTGGGGTCATTCAAAAACCACACGAATTAATTTTCAACGAAAAAAGCACAGAATTTGTATTGTTAATGAGATGGTAAATTGTGCCGTTGTGTGTAAAATTTTAAATAGTTTTGTCTTCGTAGAAAAATTGAATCGTAAGGATAATGACTAAAAAGTTCTTTAATCATAATATAAATTATACATTTATCATAAAATGCTATACCGCGGGTTAAATCGTCGAGCACTATAAGAAACGCAATGAGATATTCTAAACCGTTAAATTCTAGCTGCTAGTTGTAATGACAAAACTAAAAATTTTTGTACATAAAATATTCTCAGGAACCAGACAGCATAACTACATCCACTGAACATCTAATGGTTATCCTGGCATTGGATATTCACATTTAATCCTGTGGATATATTATGGACGTTTATCGTAAATCCAAATTTTACTAATTGGGACATCCATAGACAGTCCACATTACACATCTTATAGACGTTCATACAAGTATGTAATAAGAATATCCACATAAAGATATTTTATGGACATCAACTCTTCAATCTCTGTTTACACATTCATAATAAAAATACTATTATCCAATGAAAATACTATAATAAAGAAACTAACATTACAAACCATTTTCTACTTTTTTTGACAATTTTTCTTCCCAATATGGCGTTTTTTGGCTTGTTGTAGTCAATTTTTAACTGACTTTTCAACTTCTGTAATCATTGCTTTAGCCGTATTTTCAGTTTTAGCTTCTAAATTAAACATTATGTTTTAAACATAAGTAAGTATATAATATAAATTTGCCCTTACCCGTCAGTGCCCTCCCTAATTTTAATGTAGAAAATACATTTTCTTTTTGCCCCCAACCAGCTGTAATGAAAGTTAAAATCATCGGTCAGAGTGTTCCCTATTATTCTTCTGACGAACTACCTCAAAATCTTGCAAATTCACTTACCTAAAATAAAGTACATAACTTTAGAAATGTGCCAGTTTTAAATATCTACTTTACTTACAGCGTTTGTGAAATTTTTGTTTTCACTTAAGTACGTTTCAAACGCAATTAGTTTGGCTTCCGAATTTAAAGGAAATTCGTATTTTGAAATTAATGCCTCTCGAGGCTACTCCACTGCTTGAACTCTGACATTTTTAATACTTACCATATCTTGTTGATTTTTAGCAAATGTTTGATTTAGGACAGTTACCTTCCTAAGAAACTGTTTTATTAACTCTAAAATTAAATAAAAATAGTATTTGAATTTATGTTAAGTAATTATTTTCTCCTTAATATAGCTAATGATTAGTAATTAGACTTCTTAAAGAGGAGCACCATAAACCATTCAATTGTTTATTCCGGCAACGTTTTGTGCTAAAAGTGCATACTTCATCAGGCCTTCTAAACAGAATCAGTCATTCTATGTATGTTCGTCTGACAGATTTTGTGTTTTGTATACATACTATATATTTATTATTTATCCTACATGTTAATTTATTTATTTTGTGACGTCTTCAACTCATTGTTGTAGTGTGTACCTTTAGCATACGAAACGTTGCCGGAATAAACAATTGAATGGTTTATATGGTGCTCCAAGAAGTCCAATTACCAAATATTAATTCCAATTTACCATGCGTGTTTTTATATACTGGACAGCAGTTGCAGGTTAAAGTTTTGTGGTATTTATGTGTTTTTGTTGAAAAGTTAAAGCAATCGTAATTAACAATATACGAAAGTATGTCATCTTAAATTATATATAATGACTATCTACCAAAGCATAAGCCACATTACGGAGAACAAATTATTAAATTAATAACTGGTTAATTCTAAACAAATACAATTGTAATAAATACTAAAGTTTAATTAAATAAAACCTTACTTCGACTATTCGTAGAGGAGCGTGGAGTAGACATATTAACGTCATCCTCTGACAGAAACTGTCTACAAACGGGAGTTTTGTTGAAAATATCTGAAAAATGAAATATATTTTTGTAAGTTCACAGTATTTAATGTATTATTCAATTGTTGTATTACTTTAATGTTCTAAAAATTCAGAAATAATTGAATTACTAGAATCCTTAGTTCTATACAATGTGTAAACGGCATAGAACCGCTCTCCTCAGAATCTGATGAGTCACATCTAACAGTGGAAGCAGCAGAGATGTTGAAAGCATTTGAAAAGTAAAATATTCTAGGTACACACGCATAGGTATATTAAAATATTGTATTTAGTTTTGCTAAATTAATAAATTATTTACTTTATGTGTATGTAGATTCTGTAGTAATCTTAAAGCATAAGTTAATTAAAATCTTACGTTCATTCTTATAAGTACATGGAGAATTCTTTTGAACAACATTTTACTCAGTATCTAATCTATGTCTAAAAGAGGTGGAAGGGCCATACTACAAAATATCTGAAATAAGTAAAAATTAAATAAATTACAAAATAAAACAAAAAATAATTAAACCCACATAACTACTCAATCGTAAAAATTCGACACGCGTCTTAATATCAACATCATCATCATTCGTGAACAAATGAACAAACCTTCAGTGATATTTAACTCGACCAGTTACATGTATAATTATTTCGTTTTAATTAATCCTGGAGATTATGGTTCTAAATAACAAAATACTTGCAAAATATTTAATTAGCATAAAAAGAAGTGTGACTGGTTTTAATGCGACATTCATCATTATAAATTTATAAAATTGATACATACGATTTGTCATCAAATTCAAGCAGATAAATTAGTAAAATTAATACTAAAGCAATTAAGACCTCATGGAACATGGAGTGAAAGTTCTAAAACCGAAATGTTAATTTTATTCATTTATCTCTTGTGGAATTTACTAGTTTTATATAGAAAGTGGTCCACTACTTTTCACGCTGTGTAAAATCATCCTTTTAGTAAGTGTTTCTTCTAGTACTTTATGAATCTTTTATTACAAATATTGGTTCTTCGACAAGCCGGACACTATTAAGAACTCTAGGAAGCAATTAACCACCCATTTTTACAAAGAGTAAAAGAAATGCGCTATCCCCCATTCCAAGACAATTATTTCTGTACGTCGTAGTGTAACGAGGAAATTCTTTTTTGTCTGTAACCATTGCAATGACTGAAAGTACAAGACTTTTCACTACTCAAAATTAAACGTAGTCAATTAAAATTTTATTTAACTAGAGAAACAAATTATTTTTATAAACTCAATTGATAATTGATTATTTCTGCAATTGCAATGCCGCTTAGACAAACTACAACCTATTTTAGGAGATTACAATGAAATTCAATCCCAAATAGAAATAATAGGAATTTTGAATGAATTTACCAACGAAACCGATGAAAACAATTACAGAGAATTATTTGAAAATGCGTACTTTGACTTGGTATCTAATATCAACCAAACTATAAACTCGTTTAATTCAAAAAGACTAGTCCTAATACGTGTACATCCAACTCAAATCATCAAAATAACATTGACATAAAATTGCCTACAATTAAACTTCCAAATTTTGATGGACAATATGAACATTGGTTGGAACTTCGCGATGCGTTTAGTGCTCTAATCCATAATAACACTGCTTTGTCAAATATCCAAAAGTTCTACTATTTGCGTTCTGCTTTGGGCTAGCAATATAATCAAAAATATAGAGGCCAATGATAATAACTATTTTTTCAATTGAGTGTAATAATAGTAAGCATTAAGAATTAGTGGCTTATGGCACTACATTATCGCCGCTACGCGCCTTCGTTTTGCAAACTTGAAGGCGTGCGATAATATGCCATAAGCCACGAATTTCTTATACTATTTTTTCTATTTTACCCCATTTTTAACGGTTTGAAAGAAATAAATTTTTTCAGTATTGCGGTAATCTAGTAGTGCTTTGTGAATCTAGTATTCTTTACTTTATAAAAAAACAAAAAGAAAAATTTAACACAAGTTTAATTTTATTGCGTTTATTTGACATTTAAATTTCAATTATTTGAATTTAAAGATTCAAATTTTGAAACCAATATTAAAAGTAGAAAAACTAATATTAAAAAGTACATAGATCGTTTGGTTTCTGCAATGGAAGATTGTTGTACCCCAACAGAGTTTGAAGAAGCAGTGCCTGAGGTAATGAATGCATTGTTACCTACAAAATCAAAAGCAGTTTTACGAGAAAGAGTATAATGCATTCAATATATGGCGTGCAAAAACAAGCTTGGTATTTCTGAAAATGTTGTTAGTTTATTTCAAAAATTGAATGAAAACAAAAAGTCATCTACGCTCTGGTCAACATATTCTAAATTAAAGTCTTGCATAAATATAGAAAATAATATTGATATCTCAAAGTATAATAAATTAATTTAGTACTTGAAGAGATTGTCTGAAGGTTATCAACCAAAGAAATCCAAAATTTTATAAGCTGGGGATATTGACCGCTTACGAGATGCCGATGATCACAAGTTTTTAGCCATTAAGGTACCTATTGATTTTCTTCATTATTACTATCAGCAATGTAATTCAATATTTGCTTTTCGCTTCAGGTTGGTTTTATTATTGGTTATGCAGGTGCTTTCCGTCGTGAGGAAATTATGACTTTAAAAATTAACGATTTGTAATTTAACACAGAAACGATTCTAATTACAATTGAACGGTATGCTGGAACAACGTTGTAACCGCCAATATTCGCACATTCGAGTTTTCCATGGAATAACGTTGTATGTGGTCGAAATAATAACCTGACGAAGTTGTAGGCACTAGGGGAGTCTATTCGTATTTTATAGTATTAAACAAATTGGTTGACTTGCATACCCAGTGTAACAACGTTGTATGTGCTTGTCGGGTTTTTTTCGCGCCAAATTCTGCCACGTGGTTATTAGATTAAAGTGTTTTACTGCGTAGACTATTGTTTGAAGAGAAATGGATGTAACTTTAACCGAATCAGTTATTACACAACTTAACAGAGGCAAAAGACGAAAATTGAATATTGATAAATGGAAGCAAAATGCAAGAAAACGCTATAGAGATGGTGGAAATTCCTACATTTCATCTAGAGAGTACTCAAAGAAGCTGTAAAGCGCCCAAATGAAGTAAGTTAACGTGGCATAACTTATTATTTTTATATTTTATTGAGAGCTGTTTAATAAGAATAATACAAATAATACACGCCTGAGTGTATCGAAGCTACAAGACGTGGGCTTAGGCAACACAAAAACGTTTCATAATAAAATTACATGAATATGATATGTTAAATTAACAATAGATTTATATATTTTTTCAGATGCGTACCTGCAAGTGTCGCCACTCTGCTAAAGGGTGTTCCGCTGAATTATTAGTGGGTAATCACCTCAAATTATTCAAGACATTCAGAGCGCTAAATTACGATGGCCAATTTCAATATCTACTTCAAGCTATTTCTTTGAAAGAGCCAAAAGAAGAAGGGTTGAAGAAGGTATATCTCGCCGCCAGTGTACGGTAAAATATAGAGTGGATAATGTGCAGGTATGCAAAGCAACAGTATGCTATATATTCTCGATTACTGCTAGAAGGCTTCAGTACCTTGTTGATAAAATTAAATTAGGTGCAAATATAAATGATCAACGTGGAAAGCATACTAATCGCCCGAACAAACTGAAAATAACAGATACAGACAAAGTATGTGAACATATTAAGTCCTTTCCACAGCAGGAAAATCATTATAGCAGAAATGCTTCGTCCAAGAATTGCCTTGCAGCTGATTTAAGCATCTCAAAATGCACCGATTATTTTGGAAAATACCCTGATACTATTATCTCACTACGCACATATCATGATATTTTTAAAAGTAAATTCAACTTACGTTTTGGACTTCCGAGGTCAGATACTTGCTCATACTGTGATAAACTTTTTAATAAACTTTCGGCAGTCACCAATGAACATGAAAGAAAGAAGATTGAAAATGAAAGTAAAATACACCACATGCGAGCAGAAGCAGGATACAAACATTAAAACAAGATACTGATATAGCTAAAGGTAACCCTAATTATGTTGTTCTATGTACAGATTTGCAGCAAGTACTTTTTGTCCCAATCTGACTCATTCGTCAATCTTCTACCAGAGGCAACTTTCTACATACAACTATGCTGTCCAAAACATGGGAAATGGTATTGCTACCATGATGGTATGGCATGAAGTAATGGCACATCGAGGCTCCACTGAGATAGCATCGGCATTGCTATTTTATGTAACTACAAACTTCAACCGTCTTGCTACAGAAGAAGAAAGAAAACTTGTTGTTTGGTCTGATAGATGCGTAGGGCAAAATAACAACTGGAAGATGAAACATTACTTCGACTTTACTGCTGGAAAAATACTTCACCCAAGTAGAGCAGAAGTTTTTGACTAGTGGACACAGTTTTTTGCCGTGCGATAGAGACTTTGCTCTCATAGAGCGTAAAAAACTATCGTCCGTTTATATCCCTCTACAGTGGACAGATGTCATAGCAAAATCAAGAGTTAACAATCCATTTACAGTTATGCATATGCATCAAACATTTTTAAAAATTTTACTAATGCAGAAAATGTGATACGTAAAGATCCTAAATGCAAATAACCCAGTCAGTGTGGATACAAATTACCTCGGATGACCTAAACACTATCCGTTTGAGAAAATCCCACAACAACATTCAACCATGGTATTTTATTCGCTAAAATCACCAAAAATCCGAAGAATGAAGTATCTCTTGATGACTTAACGAACGCCTATCATGGGCCACTACCAATAAAGAAGGAGAAACTCGCAAACTTATTAGATATGTGCGACTATATTCCATTAAAATATGTAAATTTTATGAAAATCTTAAAAGTGAATAATTACAGCTTTTAGTTACTAACTAACCCAAAGATGGTTTTAAATTAAGTTAATAAACACGTTTTTTATTGTCACTTGTGTTTTATTTTAAACATAAAACAACGTTCTAACCGCCGTATATTCAGACAACAACGTTGTAACCGACGTGGATATACAACGTTGTTTTATTAAAATATAACAACTATGTTCATAAAACCCTATCGTTTATACATCGAAGGCAATAATACCTAAAGTAATATTATGCAACCTAAAGTCAATCATATTAGACTTATAAACACTTTACATGTCTAAGCAATTAATTATAAAACGTTTCTTTTAATTTCCCACAAAACCAGTATTTGACGCTTACAACGTTGTTACAGCATATCGTTCAATTCCGAAAACAAAAAATAACGTACCAAGGTTGTTTGCAATCACTGAACAAAATTGGATCAATTTCATTAAAAATATTATTCATTGAGGCCGGAAAATTGTAAAACAGAAAGGTTTTTTTTTAACATACCGGAATGGCTATTGTATTAATAGTCCAATTGGCATTAATACTATTGGGAGTATGCCAAAACTCATCGCAAAATTTTTAAATTTAAATGATCCCGACAGTTACACTGGCCATTGCTTCAGAAGGTCAAGTGCCACTCACTTGGCAAATAATGGTGGCGACTTGATAACCATTAAGCGTCATGGTTGGTGGAAGTCTGGGGCAATTGCTGAAGGGTATATTGAAACATCACTGAGCAAAAAGATTCAAGTCGCAGATATACTCGCACAACCTAGCACTTTAACGGCTAACTTACAATCAAGTGATGCTTCCAATATACAATGTATTCCAGACACTCACAATGTGGAAATTCACAACATGGGTAAGAATGTCAACATTTCCACCCAAAATCCAGTAATCATATTGAAGGCAAAGATTCTTGCACTATTAATATTAAGATTTTTAATAATTGTAAATTTGATAATACTGGTAAATAAATACTGTTTGTTTTTTGTTCCTGATATTGTATAATAATTTTATTAAACATTTTGAATTACAAAACACACGTAAATAGAAGTATAGGTTATGAAATTAAATTTTTGTTTATGCGCCTGCGTTTGCTTTGTATAGGGAAGAAATTCCTCGTGTCTCGTGTCCCTACTATTCAAATATTTGGGTATTTTTTAATAATAAGTCTTCATGATTTATAAATAAATTAATTAGATAATTAAAGTTTATTATTAATCTATACTATTAATATGTATGTTATCTGTGACTTTAATTTAATATAAATTTAACACCAAAATTTGCAAAACGAGGCGCGTAGCGGCGATAATGTAGTGCCATAAGCCACTAATTTCTTAATGTACTATTATTACACGCAAAAACGTTGAATAATATTTTAGCAGCGCACTCTATATAAGTTACTATATTCAGCAAAAGAAATTTTTACATTTACTAAAATAATAAAACAATTGGAAAATATTGTATTAAATTCGTTATATAAGGGTCTGCTTATACAACTAATTTAATAATATACTATTAATAGCGTGGCAATTATTACATGATCGATTTGAAAATAAGGGCTTAATAGTTCATAATAACATAAAGCTTATCATAGACTATCCATGTCTTCATAAAGAAAATCCAAAATATTTAAGTAATTTATTCCATAATATTACAAAAAATCTTAGATCTTTAGAAAATATGGGAGAATCTGTTAATCAATGGGATGCAATAATGATATATGTAATTTCTACTAAATTAGATTCAGTTACACGTAGGGATTGGAAAACCCTTAGAGTAAAACTTAAAAAACCATTACTATCAGATATTACCGATTTTTTGAATAGTAGGTGTGATTTGCTGCAATACTTACAATCAGATAATAGTTATTTACGATATAAGTGCGGGAACACAATGTTCCCGCGTGAACGCGAGAAAATTGTTCACGCATGAATATTGTACAATATTTTTTGAAACGAACATAAAACAATAATTCTCAAATAAATTTCCAACTTTCATTGAAGTTTTATTTAAAAAAATTATCAAAGGAACCGTAGGTAAAAATTGCAATTTTGACAGTTGTTTATTGTGTTACAATTATTTTACAATTAAAAATATTAATTATGTCTTCTGATTCTGAAATTGAATTTACACCACCAGAAATAAGAGAAACGGCCAAAAGGCGATCGAAAACTTATTGCCGGATAAGTCAAAAAAACGGTATGAATTAGTGTATTCAAAGTTTCTGGCTGGTGCAAATTACATAAAATTAGTAAATACACTGAAAATTGTTTACTGGGATATTTTCAAACGTTTTCCAGTAAAAAGTCTCTTTGGTCGCATTATTCTATGTTAAAGTCCTGTTTGATAATACCAATAACGTTGACATTTCAAAATTTACAAAACTTGTGGCCTTTTTTAAAAAGGAAACGTACAATTTAAAACGAAAAAATCCAAAGTTTTAAACGATAACGAAATTGATAAGTTCATTGTTGAGGCCCCAGACAATTCATTTCTATTAATGAAGGTGTATAATAAGCAACATATTTCATAAATACATATAAACTAAGTATCTAATTCATTTTAGAGGTAGTAGTAATAATGGGTATTTCCGGTGCATGTCGTCGTGAAGAGTTGTGCAAAATGTCAATTGATGATATCGAGTTCAAATCTGAAGTTATTCTCGTCTATGTACCAGAGGCAAACAAACGTTTTTTTTGCACTTACAGAAACGGCAAATGTATTAATTCACCAGTAGGGCTTAATTTGGAGGATGGAAATCTTCATGCGTGGCTGAAAGTTACGTTGATGACTCCATTCAAAGTAAAATTAGTATTGCCGATCGTTTAATGAAGCCATCTCATATAATTCATACTGTAAATGTGGCACAGTCGTTATCTGATTCTCACTCTCCAGGAACTTCTAGAACAATAATTTCAAATTGCACCAACTGTACGATAAATATATATATATATATATATAAACAGTAACACTGTTTAAGTTGTTTGTTTAAGATACTATATACATTAATTTAATTTTAAATGTCACTTACTTTATTTAAAGTCAAATAAAATATGTTTAATCTGTTTTTGAAACGGAACAGACAGTCTCCTTCTTCTGCTCGATTTTAGTTATTGAGGTTATATTTGCTCTGCGACTATTGGACATGGTCTACACAAAATCCACACAATTATGTCGAAACCACTTTACAGGTGCTCCGATAACAATTTCCAAACGTCAAATTATCAGACTAATTTTCTTTCATGAGATGAACTGTAATAAGGAAATACTACATTTGACATTTACGTTAAGTTGGTTGCAAAATTGTGCGATCGTACAATAAAACGAAATTTGTTGTTGATGTTATCCTTCAGTTACATAATAAGAAACATATAAAACGATACGCTATGTTAGCTAATACAATAAACGAATGAATTATAGACATCTTATTATGAAATAATCGCGGTAACATGAAACTTTTCTACTTTGAAAGGGTTGGCACCACTGTGTGTTTCCCTGGTCGACTAAACCGGAAACACGCGTTCCTGGTTGACTACACAGTGCGTCAGACGTTGTTTTCGAGGTAGTGAGTTCAAAACAATTAAGTAATTCAATTAGTACAATGAACAACAAATCTTATCCTAAAAAACGTTTTTGCCAGCATTAGGTACCCACTCCTGTTTCTTTTGTAAAGGCGATCATACAATATAATGTTTGCAATAAATTTTGAATCTCTACTCAAATTTTTGATAGGTATAAAGAAGTTTGTAAATTAAATTGCTTAAATTGTTTACGTCCTAATCATAGTGGTAAAAGAGATTGTAGATTATCTCCATGCAAGAAATTCTTGGACAATACTTCAAATTCCATTGAAACGATTAATAATACTTCGACAATCGAAGATAACGCGGAAAGTCGAGTAACAGAGGCAACAATAGTTAGTCATTCAACCAGTATTACTACTCAACTCCCAAATGCTATTATGTACCGCAGTTAAGATAAAAATGTTCAGCGTGACTATGTTAAATGCTGAGCCTTTATTCCAATGGAATTCTAAAAGGTAAAACCGATAACATTTGCCATTAGTGGTAGTAGGACAAAACACAACAAACAGTTCATAGTTGTAACAACAATTAGATCTGGATAATTTATGAAGATCAATTATCATTTTAGTGTTAAATAATATAATTGAAAATTGCTAAAATTACATTTGATAAAATGAAGTTGATATTCCTTATAATATATTATTAGCAGACCCTGAATTTAATGTTACGGCAGATATCAATGTCTTACTAGAAATTCAAGTGTTATCTCAGATTTTAAAAAATGGAATAATAAGTTTAGGTGCCAATAAACCTACTTGATTAAACTAGATTAGAAGGTCAGTACATTATATAACAGTATAAGAATCTCTGTAAATTGTATGTTCGACCATCAATGATATTTAAATTCTCTATCAAACAATTTTAGAATTTGAACAGCAAGTAAATTATATAGACAAATACAATCACCTCGATTTTTGTGAAAACATTTTGTAAGCAATTTTGAAAAAAATTTAGAGGGACGATTTGAATTAAATAAAATTCAATTAGGAAATTTAAAGGATTTAGCTCTCAAACGATTCTATAATTTTGAGCATAGATTAAATAAGCACAATTGAAACAAGATTATGTTCAATTTATGAATGAAAGTATTTACAACTAAATCATATGTCAAAAGTTAAAGATGCAGATAATGATAACTGTAGTTATAATTTACCTCATCATGCAATAATTAAAGATTCAAATTTGACAACAAAGGTTAGAGTTGTATTTAATGCTTTAATGAAACTACCAGTGAATTCTATCCTTACATGATATTCAACATGTAGGCCTAGTTATACAAGAAGATTTTATTTTCAATAATTTGAGATTTCGAAATGCATAATTACGTAATTGCTGTAGACATTTTAAAAATTTATAGACAAGTTTTAGTACATGAACATGATAGAGCTATGCAAAAATATTTTTTCTACAGACGCGCAAAATAACTTAATTAATATAATTAAACGAAATCGCAAAATCGATAAAATGCCGCGTGGAGCTTATTTTTGTGCTCTAGAGCGAACAAGGAACAAACGCTCGCTTATTTTATCAAATATGCTATATGTATCGTGGCAACGGAAAACAATTGAACAGAGACGATTGTTATATATGTCAAACTCGGCAAAACTTATTTGTCAGTATTTTAATATTGTGTCAGTTTTATACATTTAATTTTCTTGGTGTCGTAAAATAATAAATACAATAATTCAATCATTATAGAGAGCAAAAGTGATGATTATTTCTGTACTTTGCCTGATATTTCCAAAGCAGCCAAATCGCAATTTAAATTTTCTCCCAGAAAACTCTAGAAGTAACATGAAAATTCTATTTCAAAATCCCAGAGAAATCATACATATTTAAATTTACCGAACCCCGAATTATACTGGTACACTACAACGTCATTGAGGATGGAAAACTTCAAGTGTTGCAGAATAAAATTGACATAGCCCAAAAGATTTTGGGTTTGTCGTTTATCTACATCGGTTGTTGACTCACCAAAACTGATCTAACTAGCAACATTTTGAGTACAACGGTTGTACCACATTTGATTTTCTGAATCATAACAGAAAAATTAAATGTCGATATATAAAATTTTAGAACAATAAGCATTGTTATTCTAAACACAAGAAAATAATTTTGTTTGAGCTGATGGTTTAATAAAGATGCCAATTAAATTGTAAAATTGGTGCTATGACTTCAAATACTTTTAACTATTTAAAGTGCGACTGTAGAAAAGTAATGTGGTTTCTTTCGAGCACAAAGTAGATTGCCGTTTAATGTCGCGTTTCCGCTTCGCGTCGGCGGCCATATTCTGTCTCAAGCGGTAATCCCTTACTTTGTGCTCTAAATACACAATAACTATTGGCGATTAAATTCGAGAATCCATTAAATGTTATGTTTTAAACACCGTCACCTACGGAACAGCATCTGCTAGTTTTCTTGAAAGATGATTGCATACATTAGCAATGGATTATAATAATCATTTCCGTTAGCAAGTAATATAATCATAAGCTGATTTTTATGTAGACGATTTGTTAACAGGAAGTGATTCTATTGAACAGTTATTGCAAATACAACGCGATGTTACAATGATTTTAAAGAAAGGTGGTTTTTAGTTACGCAAATGGCTTACAACCAGGTTGATTTAATGCCACAATTTTATATTAACGATAATTTTAAGTTGAATATAATTTCTGTAGGACTCAAATATGAAAATCGTACATTAGGGATCTTATGGAACTTGCAAGGATTTAATTAAATATTCTATTCCCAATTCACAAAGGTCAATTAATACAAAATGTGAAATACTTGCATCTATATGTAAGATATTTGATCCGCTTGGATTACTGGCACCAGCATAGTAACTGCTAAATTAATTATTCAGAAATTATGGCAAACCCGTACGGGTTGGGAGAATTAGTACCTGCTGACAATCAAAATATTTTTACAATTTCATCAGATTTACCAATGTTAAACGATTAGTAATTCAACGACATGTCTTAAGCTATAAAAGTAATATAGAGATTCACGGATTTTGTGATGCATCTATCTCCGCTTATGGTGCAGTAGTATATTTAAGATGTATTTTAAACGATGTTGATGATCGAGCAATTTGAAAATTAATGTGCTAAATCTCGCGTAGCGCCGCTGAAACAGATCACTTTACCGCGATTGAGTTATGTGGTGCTACTCTATTAGCTAATTTACTTGCTACCGTATTACGATCTATAAAAATTAATACAACAACAATATACTATTGGACTGATTCGACTATTGTTTTATCTTACAAAGGTGATCCATGATGGAAAGTATTTATTGCAATAGGTAAATGAAATAATGATTTGACAACAAAGGTTGTTGGAATTTATGTTAAATCTCACAATCCTGCTGATTTATAAACGCGGCATATCAGCATTATCTTTTAAATTCTAATTTATGGTGGAATGGTCCGATGTGGTTGATTTTGTCAACATAAACAATGGCCTTGTTCAGATAATAATATGTTCTAGATATACCTGAACAGCGCTGTGTAATTAGCACTATGTCAATTTTACATGATACTTTCAATTTTCTTATTGACAAAATGCTCTTTAAGCAAAATTAAAACATGTTTATATTTATTGGGTTTTGTAATAATTGTGGTAGGAAAGAATGCAAGAATTACATGACAATTCAATTGAAGAGAATGAAGAATCAATATTATTCTTAATTAGATTTAGACAGAAAATTACATTTAAAGAATATAATTTATTATTTTTTATTAAACTGTTAGTTCTGCAAGTTTTATTACTTCATGTTGCGGTCGATTACAAAAATCAAAATTTTCATATGAAAACGACATCCCATTTTACTTAATCATCACGATGTTTTATTTATTTAATTATGTACAATGAGCATCATACGCATGATGCATTGTGGCCCGCAACAATTAATTGCAAGTATAGAGAACAATTTTGGCCTACCAATGGACGTAGTTTGAAGCAAAAAATTATTTTTGATTGTATGGTTTGTTTTGCGTCTAAATGCAAAAAAAAACCACATAGGGTGTTTAATAGGTAAATTTACCCAAATTAAAATAGAACAATTCTATGCTGATTGTTAAATATTGGAGTGGAACATACTAGTATCCGATTTTGACTACCAACCTTACTTGCAGCATATGAGATTTGTTGCCAGACGAGGTATGCCCATGGTCTTATTCTGATAACGCTACCATTTCAGGCGCTAACAAAAAAATTACAAGATTTATATAAGTTTTATCGTTAAATAGTGAATTCATAAAATTCTTTGACTAACGATAACATACGTTGGCATTTTATGCCACCTCAATCTCCAAATTTTGGGGTTTGTACGAAGCGGGCATTAAAGTTTTAAATATCATTTACAAAAATAGTAGGTAATAGTAAGTTAACATTTAAAGCGTTTTATACTGTAATGGTACAGATAGAGTGTACTTAATTCCGAGACCATTAACTCCATTATCGTCTGATCTAATAATTCGCACCATTGACTTCTCATTTATTAATTGAAGAGCACTCAACACTACCAGAAATCTAATTGTTGACATTCAGAAATAGATTATCCATTTATACAGAATACAACAAATAATACAGCAATATTGGAAACGTTGGAAAAAAGGAATATATTTCTGAACTTCAAATTGTATAAAATGGAAATGTAATTACAACAACATCATACCTGAACAATGGTATTAATAAAAGAGACAGTACACCACATTACAATGGCACCTCGGACGTGTTACAGAAACTAATCCATGAAGTGATGGTATAATAAAGTGGTAACATTAAAAACAAATGGTTTGATAAACGTAGTGTTAATAAAATTTGTGCACTTCCAATTAAAAATAACAATATTTTAGTGTTTGTCTACAAGCAAATTTATTATTCAATTTTTTATTTTATAAATGTAATTATTTGTTCAATTTTTAATCTTTTCTTTGAAATTGTATTTTTAAAGCGGCCTGTGAAGATCTTAAGTTTTTTTATAAATTTCTTTCTACGACTGCAATCTTATTTAATTGTATATGTTTTTAATTGAATTTAATAGAATATTGACAAATATACTTTTATGACATTGATATGACATTATTATTATGATTTTACATGGAAACTGATAACATACAAATATAAAAATAAATCTGGTTATCTGATTGCTTGTAAGTTCAACAAATATATTAATAAAATATTATATTTTGTTACGACAAAATCACGTTTACTGCGCTTTCTACTTTTCTAACGTTAAAATTTTCTGCATTCGTGTTACTTTGCTTATTAAGGTCCTACTCACTTTACTGCGAGTTTAATAGGGACAAGGTCAATCGTCTAAACTAATTACGCTAGTTTTACGTTCTTCTCTTTGTGTTTGACTAGCAACAAGACAGTGGTTTGTAAAAGGAACTGCAAAATGAAATTTATACCCAAATCAGCTGATGGATTAACTTTAGTTGTTATAACCATCCGCCTGTTGTAGAATGTAAAGCATTGATATGTAATGAGAAATAAAGCGGAATGTTGTTTATAATGAACGTTTACAGGTGAGAGTTTAGATTCAAATGTAACAATAAATTATTTATGAGCGCCACTTTGGACTTATAACGTAATGCAAGAAAGTAGTCAAAAGTATTTATAACAATACAAACAAAAGGATAAGAACTGTTGAGTACAAGTAATTTGTCTAATGACATAAAGTTCTTCAACATTAAACATATAGTTACCTTGAGATAAGTTATTTAGGCGTCTTTTTAGAGCGTTCGACATCAATAGTCGCCAGCTATAATTAAGAAACGGTTTGGTACTAGTAAATGAATTGTTCGAATACACACGCTAAAACTGAAATAGCTGTAAAGTAAAGCACTGATGGCGAATTAGGTCTGCGGCATAGTATTGAAGGAAAGCTATTTCCGGTGTTAAAACAAGACCTCAAACGTTGCTGGTTCTCGCTATCTTGCGTGACAGAATTCTAACCGGCATCTCCAAACAGCATTAACCCTATTTCAGAATACCACCTTCTCGAGTACAAGTAAGAGTCAGAGGTTTGTAACGGTCACTGTGAGTTAGGCAACACACAATACACGGAGTCGAGGTGTAAACGCGACATTTCTCCGTGTTCGCTCCTTAACGAAAATTTTGGGATTTAATTCCCAGAATTCAACTTCCGCGTTGTCCTAATTGGCCAATACATTTTCGGCTGATCTTCAATTTCCGCCTTGTAACAACTACTATCACGTCGTGTTACGTGAAATTCAAATTTGCCTTCATCTGAGTGCTTAATCGTAATTCCGTCAAATTTTCTAGTGGTATGTATAGGACCCTGCAAACTTTCAATGTATAGCGGTATATTTTTAGCTGGGGAAAGGATTGATTACTCGATTTTCTGAAGTTTATCTTAGGACGGATGCGTGTACTAATTTCTTCTAATGGTCGCTCGATTGCACTCAGGTACGACAAATATTCTTCATGGCTTCTTCAACGTTACACCGTGCATAATTTTTCAGATAAGGCGAGTTACTCCGGGATTAGAGTTACTCCGGGATTAAAATTACTCGGCTTTAAAGGTTCTTTTGGCCTAAACAAAACCAATTACCTGGCTGATTAAATTCATCGTGGGATCTCTTTCTACCTTTTATTGTCTTGTCGCTGCGTGTGTCGCATACTTGGGGTTCGCTGTTAAGATTGCTGAAGTACGGGACATCCTACCGAAATTAGGGGTCGCCGCAGCTGGAACCGACACCACATATCTGTATCTTCTCCTGTGTGTGTCAACATCGTAAACCTCTATCTACAACATAAGGTCAGATTTTTCTAATTATACTTCTGCGCTGAAAACAAACCATCTCCGGGACGTCACACTGCTACCGAAAACGTCTCAAGCGTAACACCTAAATAAGTACAACTTGTCTTGGCACCTTAAGTGCAGTTAAATCTTTGGAACTCGAAACGTATTTGTTCACGTATTTATATTTTTTTTTGTTAATTCACTACAATATAATTAATTAACTTGTTGTGGCGCATATACTTGCCCAATCTGTAAACGAATGTGTACCGTAAAGGCGCGAACTTGCTTCATTTACCCACCATTGCTTGGGATTTTAGAGTATAAGTGTAAGACCACGGAAGAGCGCTCTTTTGGGGAAACACCTAAATCTCCGATACTTTTTAACGCTAAATATTGCAACTGCGAACACTAAATACACCTTCGTATTGTGCGGGTGTGGTTACGTCGCCATCTTGTCTAGATTAAATAACGCCAGTGGCGTACCACATAAATTATTAACTTGCTATTAATCTTATATTTTTTTCCTTCTTTTGTGTACGACTATATATATGGGTACGAACGAATACGCTTCGTAGAATTAACTTACGTTGTAAGTGGATATATTTAAATTGTGCTCTGTTCCTTCTTCTTTATGGTGTGTTATTAAATATAACGTTTTGTAGGTTACTTGTGTCTCTCTCTCTTTATTGTATTTATTGCTCCTTTAATTTGTTACGGTTGATTGTTGCGTCTGTTTCTTTAGTTCGGAAGCAGGTTTGTATCCACGCATTAGGACTATGGCGCCCTCGGATTAAATCAAGACAGTTCTGAAGAAGCGGTGGATCCTTTTTCTCACCCACGCCCTACTCTTCGGCTGCCGGCAAAACTTACTTTTCTTCAATTAACCGTAGCAAGAAATTGGCATCCCAACTTCGGGGCTCGATTTTCTTCTCGTTTCTTTCTTTTGTGAAATCGGATTATCAGTCAAGGTTGCTCGAGTATTTTTCTTTACTTGTCGTTCGATTCTCTTTGGAAATTTTATTTTCTCTCTCTCTCTAGTACTTAGTGCTATTGCTTGCTTTCCTTATTACTATCAGTTTGATCAGTAATAGGACATTTACTTAAAATTGTTTTATTATTCTAGGGTTAGTATTTTAATACTGTTTTCTCTTTCTTACTTGTTGTTGTGGGTTCGAGTTTATTCTTTTTTTTTTTTTTTTTGTATTGGAAGCTAGGAGATTTTATTTAAAATGCCGAAAGTGTGGAAATTCGAGGTCAATCGCCTTAAACAACACGAACTGCGATACGAGTTAGCTTCTAGGGGACTTAGTGCTGACGTTTCGGTGGAGGGTCTTCGGAAACTGGTCCGTAGTGCTCTTCAGCTGGAAGCGGAAAAATCTTTATCCGAAATTAAATACAGCATCGAGTATGAAACCGATGTAACTGCGGTAAATGTCTCTTTAGGGGAGCTTCGTACGTTCGTTGATAATTTCACTGGTGACAGCACAACTTCGGAATTTCTTCGTTTTTCTACTCTTTGGACTCATACTATTCGCAGGTGCAAGCTGATGGTTGCCACCTCGACAGAACAAACTGCCAATAGGAATTCTCTTCTACTTTCTCTTACCGATCTTCATAACACTATTGATTCTATGATCAAGAAGCATCGGCATACTACTTTTGGGATCAGTCAAGCTGTTACTTCTAGTCCTAAATTAACGGTTACTGAGGACGAAGGTGAACCTGACCAACTATCATCGGAGTCTGATGTCGAACCAGAACCAACACCTGTTGCCTCTTGTAGTGCTTCCTACTTTTCTAAATCTGTTGCTACAGCGAAACTAAACTTAACTTTTCTGGGGATGGTAAAACATCTCTTTCTGAATTTCTTACTCGCTTGGAGGAATTAAGCACGGCTAGGGGAATTTCTCTGACGCAATTGTTTCATGGTGCTCCAGAACTCTTAACTGGAAAAGCTCTTCTTCTCTTCAGGGCTCATCGACAATCGCTGTCTTCGTGGAAGGATGTGGTGCGTTTACTACAATCGGAGTTTCTTCCGGTGGATTACAACGATCGATTGCTGGACGAAATTAAGGCACGAACCATGGGTGCTCATGAGGGTTTGGGATATACTTGGCTACTATGCAAAGCCTTTTCTCACGGTTGAGTGAACCATTATCGGAACCACAACAGATCCGAATAATCAGGCGCAATCTAACGCCATATTTCCAAACGGCCTTGGCTCTTCATGATGTCTCAACCATCTCGCATCTATTGTCGCTTGGGAAAAAGATTGAGCATAGTCAATTCTTAACCCAATCTTTCAAACCACCACCTACTAGACGCGTGACTTCTTTGCTGGAACCTAACCTAGCTTACGTCGCTCCAGAAACTTCTTCTTTGAATACTTCTTCTTGTTCTTCGGTCTCTTCGACTATTCCTTCTAGGCCTCTCAACTCTTACAGGGGACCTGTACGTTGCTGGAATTGCGGGAATACGGGACATGTTTCTCCTCGTTGTCCAAACCCACAGAACCTTCATTGTTTTGGCTGTGGAAAGGCAGGTGTTACCAAGCCTAATTGCTCCCAATGTTCGCCGCAGGGAAACGCACGTCAGAACCCTCGGACCGAGTCGTAGGTTCTACTTCTCTCTCAACCTCGGATTCTTCTTTTACTGATCTAGACCACTCTCAACAATTGTTACTTAACTTTATTTTTGCTAGCGTTCGTGGTGATGAACGACCTTTTCTTAACGTATCAGTGCTGGGCATACCTTTTAAAGCCTTACTGGATACAGGATCTTCTAGGACGATACTAGGAAGTATCGGTTGGCATTTGCTTCAGTCCCTTAAGGTGTCCTTAAAAAATCTACTTCGACTTTTTTGTAACGTGGCTAATGGTGGACAATGTGCCATTTTGGGTGTTGTTTCTCTTCCTTATACTTTAGAGGAAAAACCAAGGTAATAGAAACCTTAGTGGTTCCTGAGATTTCTCAAGGGTTGATATTGGGGATCGACTTTTTGGAAGGCGATGGCCTTCGTACCAGATTTCAGCAAGGGTCATTGGTCCTTTGGTACTGATGCGGTTGGACATGCGGTTCATTCGAGTGCGCTGAACATCAAAGACGACTTATCAAGGTCGCAACAGTCTTCGCTAGAGGCTGTTATCTCTGCCAGCTTTTCTTTACAGCCATCTGGTCTAGGGTGTACCCAGCTCGTTCAACACAGTATCCATACCAAGGCTGAGCCAATTAAACAACGGTACTATCCTCTATCACCAGTACTATCTCGGATTGTCAATGAAGAACTGGACAAGATGCTACAGTTAGGTGTAGTAGAGCCATCTACCAGTCCATGGTCCAGTCCTGTGGTCTTGGTTAGGAAGAAAGACAACTCCTATCGGTTTTGCATTGACTATCGGAAGCTAAATCAGGTCACGGAACGCAACGCTTATCCTCTGCCGTATATCACTTCTATCTTGGATCGCTTACGGGATGCTAGATTTCTCTCGAGTTTGGACATTCGTTCTGCTTATTGGCAAATTCCTTTAACTCCTGAATCCAAACCGCTTACTGCCTTTACTGTTCCTCATCGTGGATTGTTCCAATTTACTAGAATGCCGTTCGGTCTGCATAATTCTCCTGCAACCTTTCAGCGGCTGATCGACCAAATTATCGGTGCAGAGCTGGAACCGTTTTGCTTCGCCTACCTGGACGATATTGTTATCGCGACACCAACTTTCGACGAACATCTTCGAGTACTGGAAAAAGTTCTGAAACGATTATTTGCTGCCGGTTTGACATTAAATCAGGAAAATGCCATTTCTGTCGTTCGGAGTTGAAATACTTGGGCTACGTTGTGAATAAAAATGGGTTGCTGGTGGATCCAGAAAAGGTGACTGCCATACTTAACATTCCTATACCGACCACGGTCACCGAAGTGCGACGCGTGATTGGCATGGCTAGCTGGTATCGCCGTTTCATACCGAACTTCGCTTCTCTTACTTCTCCTTTATCTGCTCTTACTCGGAAAAATGCTTTGTTTGTGTGGACACCGGAATGTCAATCTGCTTTCGTTTCTCTTAAAGAACACTTAGTTTCTGCTCCTATCCTGACTTGTCCTAATTTTTCTCTGCCATTTGTTGTTCAAACTGACGCTTCGGACTTTGGCGTGGGTGCTGTCCTTAGTCAGGAATCGCCTGAGGGGAAAAGGTTATCAGTTACATCAGTCGCTCCTTAACTAAAGCGGAGAGGCGCTATAGTACTACGGAAAAGAATGTATTGCAGTCTTATTCGCCATTCTTAAGTTCAGACCGTATATTGAGGGCTCTCACTTCACCATCATTACTGACCATCACTCGCTGGTATGGCTTAACCGTTTGCAGAGTCCGTCTGGTCGTCTTGCTCGTTGGTCCTTACAACTCCAAGAGTATGACTTCACCATCAGACATAGGAAAGGCAAAGACCACGTTGTGCCAGATGCGTTATCTCGTGCTGTTCCTGCTGTTGGTGATGAAGCTGAAACCACCTCTCCTCATCTTGATTCCTTAGCTGTTCCCTCTTCTCTTAGTCTTGACTTACCTACTACAAATAAATGGTATAATAACTTACTGAATCGTGTACTCACAACACCTCACAAGTTGCCTCATTGGTCTGTCGATAATAACATCTTATATCGCAGAGTGACTAGTTCTTTACCACTTCTATGGTGGATCCGAATGATGAATGGAAGTTAGTCGTTCCGGCTGAACAAAGGAGACGCATCATTCAGGAGAACCATGATCCTCCAGTTGTTGGCCATGGTGGAGTAACTAAGACAACCGCAAGAATTCTGCAACATTATTACTGGCCTCGATTACGTGCAGACGTGGCTCGCTATATCCGCCGTTGTTCTACTTGCTCTTCCAATAAGGTATCTCAAGCAGCTCCTCCTGGAATGTTTGCTCCTCGTGCTCGTCCTACGGGACCGTGGCAAACTTTATGTTGCGATATTGTTGGGCCGCTTCCTCGTTCTTCTAAAGGCAATTGTTACGTGTTTGTGGTTGCCGATTGTTTCTCTAAATTTGCCCTTTTTTTGCTATGCGTGTTGCTACTGCTGCTGCGGTTACTAAAATCCTGGAAGAACAGGTGTTTTTACTATTTGAGTGCCGCAGTACCTTATTTCTGACAACGGAGTACAGTTCCGCAGTCGTGAATTCACTCAAATGTGTGAGAACTATCATTGCACCATCCTATATACTGCCAAATACCATCCGCAAGCAAATCCGGCTGAACGGATAAATCGCGTTCTTAAGACCATGATAGCGTCTTATGTTAAGGACAACCAGCGGAAATGGGATGTGAAGCTCCCTCACATTGGATGTGCAGTTCGTTCGGCGAAACACGAAGTGACTGGATGTACCCCGTACTTTGCTCTATTTGGTCGTGAACATGTCATCTCTGGCAATCTCTTCAATAAATCACGTCTTGAACCAACTGACTCAGAACCTGATCATAATGTGTCTACTCGACGTTACGCGGCTATCCAGGAATATATACTTCAACGCCTTCGGAAAGCCTATGAAACTACACGAAATAGGTATAACTTACGCCGCCGACATGTCAAGTATAACGTGGGTGATCTGGTGTGGCGTCGTAACTATCCGACGCTTCGAAGCATTTCAATGCGAAACTCGCACCTAAATTCTTAGGCCCGTTCACGGTGAAAACTGTCGTGTCTCCCTGGACGTATGAACTAGCTGATTCTTTAGGAAAGTCACTAGGTACGTGGCACGTGAAAGACCTTAAGCCAGAACCTCTCTCGAATTCGGAAGAGGCTAATGCTGAACTTGCTGTGCTGGAGCCTAATTGTTTAGATCACTCTTTACTTTATCCTAGACGGAAAAAGCGTCGTAAACTTGCTTGTACTGCCAGCTAGAAGACACGGTTCATGACTGGATTTCTACTTGGACACGACTTATTTTACTTGACTATTTACTTTTGCTGATTTTATCATATCTGTATTATTTTTTTCTTTCACGGGTTTCTAACGAATTTGCTCGGACTATCTTCTTTCTAGTAAGGAGAAGTTCGTATTTTCTCTTATATTGTTGCTGAATAAATTTCTTTTATTTCTGCCTTACTGTAGGTTGGTTATTAATGAGATTATCGATGGTTTCTGGCTCTATTAGCTACACGACATTATGATCGATTTACATCGAAATCTCTGATTTATTTGGTGCTCTCCGTATATCTTTATTTTCTTTCTGCGAGAACTGTATATACGTAGATACAGGTTCTTTTGTTTTTGGTTTGAGAAGCTTTATTTTTTTGGGGATGCCTGTTGACTTGAGTTCAAGTTGAGCGTGCTCCTGCTCTTGTTGACAATGCATCAAGATTGTTGGGTTTTTTTTTTCTTTTCTGGGAGATACCAAACCGCTTCGGCGAGCTTAATGATATACTGACTCAGTTCTAATTGAGTTAGCTCATAGTTATATTTAATTTTTTTTCTGGAACCATAATGGTTCACATTCGTTAGAATTCCATGTGATATGGGTAGGTTGGTTGGGCACGTAGGGATTGGACCTTCTCAGGTAAATAATACCAAAATTTGACCTTGAATTGGATTTCGAGCTTCGAGACTTAGTTTCATGAGTTCACGTAGTTGTGGGAGTACCGTGATTTCCCGATCCCGTGACGGATTGAACGCCCTCTCCTATATGGCTCGTTGGTGTACGTCTTCGCCAGTTTGGCAATCCTTTTCAAAGCCGAATTCAGACACCTGAATGTGTCTTGTCTTGTGTGAACGTCGTTTTGTTGCTCTCTGTCCTCTCGAGGAGGGATAGAGTATTTCCCTTTTTCCTTGTCTTTGCTATCATCTGTTCCTTCTTTCTTTCTTGCGTAGAGGTACCGCTTTGGCTGGGGGTTTCAGTGGGTGTTGGCGTGAGGGAGTCGGAGCTCCTGTTTCTGGTACCCTTGTTTCGTTACCAGGCACACCAACCCTTAGGGGGCCGTACGGGGCGAGCAAGATCTGGGGCAGGGGTAAACCGTTCGCCCTTAACCTCCGTCAATGGATCACTGGCCGTAGCCACTGCAGAACCTCAAACTGTTGACTTGTTCCAGTCTTTTACTTTTGGAAATTTTTGGGCAAAATTTTGGGATCCTTCCTTTCATTCTTCCATTATGCTATAGGGTTGGGGGTTTATCCTCGGTTTCCAGAGTCGCACTCTTTAACTGCATATCCATTAGTCTTGTGGTGTCGGGAGTATCGGCCCAAGACTAAATCCTTTCCTAGGTGGGAGGACTTTATTTTGGGAAGGCTCAGTACTAAGGGTCGTGAATGGCGAGGGGTGGATTTTCACTGGGGCCCAATGACGCGAGTTTCCATCCTTCGCGAGGGTCTTGGTGGGAGTGATGCCTGGTGCCACCCATTCGACATGCACGCCGCTAGCGAAATGCCCGATCTTAATAATTTCCTAGGGTTTATCCTAACCTCTTGGTTTGGGTTTCAGCCTTATCCTTATTCCTATCTTACCTTAAACCTTTCCTAGGGTACCTTATTTTGGGGTAATTCAGGGTGGTATTGTTTTAATTTGGGTTGGGGTTTCATTGGTTTTTAGGGCTCTGTCCTGGACGCTTGTCCAAACTTCAAACTTTACTATAATAATATTTTCTGTTGACTGGGTTTAGTAAGGTTGGTTGAGATACTGTTGGATGACCCACGTTTTCTTTACCTTGCTTCTCGGAAATCGCTAATTGCGAGTTTTTGTGGGCGTTCAATCTCTTGGTGTTATCCTTTTCTTTTCTTGGTCGTTGCTTGACTTTGTTGCTGGATACACCAAACGCTTCATGCGAGTTTTGAACAGATTTCATCAGATCAGCTACTCTTAGTTCAACAAACCGTCTATCTCTTAGGGGTTGGGTTTCATTAGGTTTTTTTTTTGGTTTTTTTTTGCTGAACACCTACGGATGTTAATTTTCTGGATTATGTATGGTGCAGCGGATTATGTTTATCCTTCTGCGCGGGCTTGAAGTTTTGTGTGGGGGAATTTGTAACGGTCACTGTGAGTTAGGCAACACACAATACACGGAGTCGAGGTGTAAACGCGACATTTCTCCGTGTTCGCTCCTTAACGAAATTTTTGGGGATTTAATTCCCAGAATTCAACTTCCGCGTTGTCCTAATTGGCCAATACATTTTCGGCTGATCTTCAATTTCCGCCTTGTAACAACTACTATCACGTCGTGTTACGTGAAATTCAAATTTGCCTTCATCTGAGTGCTTAATCGTAATTCCGTCAAATTTTCTAGTGGTATGTATAGGACCCTGCAAACTTTCAATGTATAGCGGTATATTTTTAGCTGGGGAAAGGATTGATTACTCGATTTTCTGAAGTTTATCTTAGGACGGATGCGTGTACTAATTTCTTCTAATGGTCGCTCGATTGCACTCAGGTACGACAAATATTCTTCATGGCTTCCTCAACGTTACACCGTGCATAATTTTCAGATAAGGCGAGTTACTCCGGGATTAGAGTTACTCCGGGATTAAAATTACTCGGCTTTAAAGGTTCTTTTGGCCTAAACAAAACCAATTACCTGGCTGATTAAATTCATCGTGGGATCTCTTTCTACCTTTTATTGTCTTGTCGCTGCGTGTGTCGCATACTTGGGGTTTGCTGTTAAGATTGCTGAAGTACGGGACATCCTACCGAAATTAGGGGTCGCCGCAGCTGGAACCGACACCACATATCTGTATCTTCTCCTGTGTGTGTCAACATCGTAAACCTCTATCTACAACATAAGGTCAGATTTTTCTAATTATACTTCTGCGCTGAAAACAAACCATCTCCGGGACGTCACACTGCTACCGAAAACGTCTCAAGCGTAACACCTAAATAAGTACAACTTGTCTTGGCACCTTAAGTGCAGTTAAATCTTTGGAACTCGAAACGTATTTGTTCACGTATTTATATTTTTTTTGTTAATTCACTACAATATAATTAATTAACTTGTTGTGGCGCATATACTTGCCCAATCTGTAAACGAATGTGTACCGTAAAGGCGCGAACTTGCTTCATTTACCCACCATTGCTTGGGGATTTTTAGAGTATAAGGTAAGACCACGGAAGAGCGCTCTTTTGGGGAAACACCTAACTCTCCGATACTTTTTTAACGCTAAATATTGCAACTGCGAACACTAAATACACCTTCGTATTGTGCGGGTGTGGTTACGTCGCCATCTTGTCTAGATTAAATAACGCCAGTGGCGTACCGCATAAATTATTAACTTGCTATTAATCTTATATTTTTTCCTTCTTTTGTGTACGACTATATATATGGGTACGAACGAATACGCTTCGTAGAATTAACTTACGTTGTAAGTGGATATATTTAAATTGTGCTCTGTTCCTTCTTCTTTATGGTGTGTTATTAAATATAACGTTTTGTAGGTTACTTGTGTCTCTCTCTCTTTATTGTATTTATTGCTCCTTTAATTTGTTACGGTTGATTGTTGCGTCTGTTTCTTTAGTTCGGAAGCAGGTTTGTATCCACGCATTAGGACTATGGCGCCCTCGGATTAAATCAAGACAGTTCTGAAGAAGCGGTGGATCCTTTTTCTCACCCACGCCCTACTCTTCGGCTGCCGGCAAAACTTACTTTTCTTCAATTAACCGTAACAGGTTAATCCTTCCACTTACAACAGCATAAGGCAGTAACGGTTCCAGAAAACAACCCTCCGTTTCTTAACTATAACTGGGAACTATTGATGTACAACGCTCCAAAGAACGCCTTAATAACTGGTACACGTATGTGATCGTAGCTTAAGTAACTTATCTCAAGGTAAACTATATGTTTAATGTTGAAGAACTTTATGTCGTTAAACTAAGAGAAATGCCAACAGTTAACTGTAACGACATGTGTGTGTTAAATTGCATAGCGCTATCTAAGCGATAGCTTTAATGCTCGAACCACACGTTGTCGATAAATCCAAGAATAACTTATACAGAAGCACACACGCAACGAAAGAACACCTGATGCAGCATTTCGCTCTTACTATGAGCTCATCATTTATGTCGTTAGACAAATTACTTGTACTCGACGGTTACTTATCCTGTTTGTTCGTATTGTTATCAAAGTAACTTTGACTATTTTGATAAATTACGTTATAAGTCAAGATAGCGCTTATAAATAACTTACTCCTTGTTACATTTGAATCTACACGCTTTGTGTGCTTAGTTAGCAGGATAAGTTCGTCGCTCAAAGAGGATACGGTTCCGTCTCACTCGATATAAACGGCTATCTAGGTTTGACTATCACTTGTTTAATGTGTCACTAATTCATTTATATTTATATGTGTAAAATATCAACGAGAGAGCACGATATTCTGTATGGCTATTGATATATTATTATGTATGTCTCATTATGTGTGTAACCAATTGAACAGCTCTTAAACCGATGCTACTATTTTAATTGCATGTAACCAAAGTTTCTGTAATAATTTACCTTTCGGAACAGTCGGTGGAACTAAGGAACTTTTTCCGACATGCTTAATGTGCAAATGTTCTTTTTCGTCTGATGAAATAAACACCGTATTAAGTTGCGTTATTTGTTTTCCAGAATCAGTTTCTAAATCTGACGTCTGTTCTGTTTTTTTGCCTTTATTTCTTGCTCAGCAATAGTGTTCTAAACTAAAAGTTTTGTTTAGCAAATTATAAAATTACATACAATAATAACTTAGTCAATTATCATATCTGTATATCTGTACCCCAAGAGGATCTTATGAGAATGTTAAAAAATGGAATTAAAAATTGACTATCATAGGTAAACAACACAATACATAATTGTAACATAAGGTAACTTTAAATGGTTTCCAAGCCTCTTCATCAGGTTGTTCATAATATCTCAAAGCAACTCTAATTTTTTCCGTATTATAATCTAAAGATCACAGACATGTAGAACCTTCCGACAATATCCTTGGAACAGCTTCTACAGAATTATCCTCCAAAGTTACAACTATCAATTGTTTTGCACCACTCTGAAAATCATTAAAATAAAAATTATAGAGCACTTGTAATGATTAAGTTTAAATCACCTGAAGATACTTATATAACAAAAAGATATGCTTAGTGGTTTAACAGTAGTTGCTTGTATGAAGTAGAGAAATAGCTACATTCTGATTGCCGAATTTCAAAATATAATACTTTGTTTCAATTACATTTGTACTCCACATATTTAAATGATTGCTCTTTCTTATTTGTGAAATACGCCTAAATTTGACGAATTTAAAGGGTTAGAATACAATTCTTTTAAATTGTCAAAAATTCCTGTAACAAGTAAGTCTCGATGGTAATTTGCAATGTTTTGAACTTCGATGATTGTACTATCGCTTAAACAACAATACTTATCAGACCTGTTCTAATTTAATGTGAATTCTGGAAATTTAAGCTTTTTATATTGAATAAAAGAGCCCATAGGAGACAGCAGCGGTCCATTTGTATACTCAGTTTTTGGAAGACGTAGTACTTTATCTCCTGATTCTTTTGGTACTTTCAAATTACATGAATCTTCTTCTAGTTTTCTATAAACAATTTGTTGGAATGGTTTTTCTGCTTTGCGAATTAACATCTTTAATGACTGCATATAGTTTTCGAATGGAAATGCGCTTTTTTAACATCGCTGCATATATGCAATAAATTATGAACATTGTGAGATATATGTTCTGATCCATGCAAAGCTGCCAAAGTGTTTACAAAATATTCTAACAGGTTGTGAGCGTACTTAATTTGTGCAGTGGTTAGTGCTTTTGAGCTGAGCATTACGCAAGCAGCATGTAGGGTTAAAAATTGTCAAAAACATCTTTAGTTAAAAACTGTCTATATCTAGGGCATCAGAAGTAAATAATTCTATATTTGTCTTATAATAGCTAGATATATGTGGATCTAAACGTACAAACGGGAAATTTAAGGTCTTTGGAAAACTTCTAAACTTGATTACAAGGGCTCGTAGGATTTTTTCTACATTATAATCAGTTTCCATTGGCTGGTATGAAGATGTAAATTGTGTAATAGTACTAGCTAAACCTGCTTTTCTTCGTTGATTGTTAGCAAAATCACACAAGTTTTTAACACAATGTACTTAAATATAATATGTACTTAAAAACTTATATACAATTTTTTTTAAGCTTCTATAAACTTGAAGTGGTGTTGATGCCAACAACCACTACATTTGTAAAATTTATTACTATTTGTCAATTTTGCTTTACTGAAACATTTACCAATAGATGATGGCTAGATTAAAGTCATTCTAAATTACCTCTAGAACTAGATATACAATACCTGTATTAACAGTTTCTTCTATACATTGCTTTAATATTGAATGAAGTGCTGATTTACACCCTGCATCTTTGTAGTTTTTAAGAAAGCTAATTACATCCTTTTGTGATAGTGGTGATTTGCATTCACTAAAGCTAGCTAATTGTGTTTTAGTTTTTGATGATTTTTCCATAGCACTGTTAGTGGAGTAAAATCAATTTCATCAACTGCGATATGTATATCTACATTCCTAGGAGCAACCCAATAGGCCAGTCTGTCGGTTACTGATTCTATCGGTTTTTCAACATTTCGTACAGAATAGCAGCTACGTGAGTACATACTACGCCTAATCCGAGGTTTTAATAGTGTATTATTCAATCTTTCAGAATGAAGAACTTAAAATAAAAAATATGTTAATACTTGTTGATAAAATGATCGTTATAGCTGATTTTATTTAGTATACAGAATAAAAATTGATTTGATTAGCTTTCAAAAGGTGATAATAACTCATTTAATAAGATTTCATAATTAATAAATCTTACTTTGCCTAAAAATAAATAACGGCTTAAAATTTTGGTAATTTTAAGTTCCTAAGTACCCAAGCCGAAACTACTTGAGCAAATGCTTATATATTTGTATATGCTAGAATTTCCTTCTGAGTGAATGGACTAGCTTGAAAAAAAAGATATTCTGTAATTTCCTCTTGTATAATTGCAGACAAATCTTCAAAGTTGTTGGTAAAATCTTTGCCTTGCAGTTCATACGGATCTACAATGTTTATTATTTTAATACCACATACGACAAATACAGGGTAGATCTTAGCAGGAGTATCTACTGTTGCCCTCCAGAACAGCTGTTAGACGCCATATTGATGACCTACATGGAAAGTACCTATTACAACCATGCAGAGATCATAATAATTTTTTTAACGTATGGCTAGACGTTTTACATGTGATAGATACAGGAGCTTTCTTATAAATGAATTTCATCTTGATGACTTGTAGGACGACGTAGGGGAAGGGCGGGCAAAGTGACATGGTTTACGTTTAAATGGCTCTTACAAAGTAAAAATAAATCTGAAGTGGAATGCAGCAATAACTGGAAAATTTAACACAATTATTGAATGTAGTAACACTAAAGATATTACTTTATTAACAATGAAGACATAGTTTATATTTTAACTGAAAAACAACAAAATATTTTTTCTTAAAAAACTAAAAATGCACCTTTTTCTACAATAAGTAAGTTTTAGTCTACACATTAACAAACTGACTGAGCTCCGGAATATGGAAAAAACCTCTTCGTAATTGTTTTGGTTCGTCTTGATATAAAGAAGATCTTGATATAAATATGACAGTAGGTCCTCTTTTGCAGGCCATCGGAAATATTTTTGAGATTTTTCCGTACATTTAACTGTCACTCTATCTGTTGCTTTATTTATAACCAGCCCTGGAAAAAGTAGTCCATCATACTGAATCACAACCCAAAGTCCTTTATCTATCATTTCTCATAAGATAGTCCGTTTAGTAACTATTTTGTTCTCAGTTTCTTCATCTGAAAAGGTCTCCTCAGAATCACTGTCGTATAATTTAAGACTTGTTTTACTCTCAGTATCTGAGGCAAATAGTTGTTTTGTGATCTTCCTGGATTTCTTTTTCTGATTTTTTCTTTTTTTTTGTTCTTTATTCTTTTTTTCGTCTTTTTTTTTGAGTTCGTCCATAAAAGCTACAACGGTTACACCTTTACGACCCTTAGTTTTTTTTGACTCCTTTTCAATTTCATTATTTCTGCTGTCCACATGTGGTATAGATAAAATGTCAATTCTTGGAAGTGTTCTTGTAAGGCGGATTGAAGGAGTAGATGTAATAGCTTGGTTCTCATTACAAAACATTGTTTCAGCAGCTGATGTTGTAGGTTGGTTCTCATTACAAAACAAACAATTGGTCGTTTCTGTATCTGAGGTTGGAAGTTGGTTTTTACTACTAAGTGAACGATTAGTTGTTTCAGCAGCTGAGAAAGCATCACCAGGAAAAACCAGTTTGAAAGGGTATATGCCGGTTTTTTAAAAGCCTGAAATTGCATTTTGTAAGATGGCTGCCTTTAGATATGCTTCACCAAGAAGGGGTCCAATTTCTTGACTAGTGGCTACTTTGCCAGGATGTTCTCTCAGCCATATCCCTACAACCTGCTTATAGTAAGCTGAGAGAGGGAAGATGAACGCCACATCCAATGGCTGCAAGCGGTGAATGCAGTGTGGAGGTAGTACTAAAATATCAACATTATTATCCTTTGTCAAAATCATCACTTCCAGATTATTGATGTGTGTAGCATCAACATCCGTTGAAAATTAACAAAACGTGCTCTTCAGCTGTAGGTTTGGAATATTTTATAAAATGTTTAAACCATTCCGCGAATATTTCTGACTGCATCCACCCGGACGGATGTATGAAAACTTTCGTGTTTGGAGAGAGGCCTTTTTCAAACAATGGATTAACTCAAACTCTCGGGAAAATAAGTGAAAGAGGAATGTAGTTACCGGTAGCGCTGAAGCAAATTTCGGCCGTTACTAGTGTTCCTCTTTCAGCTGATGACAAAACACCCACCTGCTTCTTCCCCTTTCGAGACATTATTTTTTACGGTCTGTTTGGCACTGTGCTAATACCAGTTTTATCACAATTGTACATTCTACTAGGAGTGTAGTGATGTAATTCGTATAATCCTTCAAGGAGGTCAAAAAACTTGTTAACGTTAACTTTGTTGAACGCAGAAGCCTGTGCCGAAGATGTTTTCTTAGAAAGCCGTAGAGAGAGTTCAGAATGTCGTCTTAGAAACCCCTTTACCTAATCCTTTCTTGCCTTTTTGTTTCGTCGATTAAAGTTGTTAGCTATTTTATTGTGTTCGGCAAATTGAAAGGCAATATACTTGAGATCTGATATCGTCAAACCAAAAAGTCGAGATTCCATGGTAAGGATATATTCAACCAAGATGTTTTCTTGTTCGGAAGTAAATACTGTGCGAAATCGTCCCAAACCTTTTTTTGATGCTAGATTTTCAGGTTTTTTTAATCTTCGAAATAATGTTGCTACTAGAACGTGGTAATGTTTTGCAGCTGCATTAATACTTTTAGTACCTTCCCGAACTGCATTTATCGTAGCCTGCATACAGTCTTCTTCCCATGCTTGCTGATTACTTTTTTTGTTGTATTTATGAACCATTCATACCTGCAAAATATTACAAAAAACGATTCTTACATATGGCGGGTAAAGTAAAATAATTTTATTTTGTCCGCCACATCCCATTCCACTTTGTCCGCCCTGTATCAAAATAATAAAAACATAAATAATTTTTTCCACTACTAGCTGTGAAGTGGACAATTATTGCGTCTCCTAGCCAACTGAGAAGTTGAATTTCTCTATTAGTGGTTAATAATTTTTTTCTATTGTTGACCTAGGTTAATAATGGACAATTTCAAATTTTTTGAGAATCTAAGAATAGTTGTTTAACAAAAACGAGTGAAACATAATTTTGTATATCCAGGAGGTTATCTCTAACGTATGTGCTGCTTAAAATTACCTAACACGATAAAATTAATTTGAATAAAAAATGCCATTAGTTTAAAATTTGCGCTCCCATCCCATAACCGGAAATACATAACCTGAATTTATTTATTTATTAAATATTATGGTAGAATCAGTTTTTCAGGTTTCCTAAAGGAGATTTAACCAGGCGAGTTAAGTTACATGAAGGATTTTAAGTAAATTACAAACATTTTGTTGTAGGTGTTTTGAATGGTTAACAGAATGTGGAAGGTCCGATCTGTTGCATAGAAATGTTGACTATAAAAACTTAACGAGTATGTGGCGAACACTTGCCATTCCTAAATGAATTACAAGTGTCAATTTCTAAACCCAATATTCAAATGATGCAAGGTATATTGGCGAAGCAATAAATGCCCGTTAACATCTCTAGCTATACCAAAACTACTCAAACTTGCAGCTCAAATACTCTTACGTAAAGAAAATTACGGAGGAACATTCTTAAATTGCAACGTGAAAAGAAAGCACTTCAATTGAAGTTAGCATCTCTCAACGATTACTTCCCGAAAGCGAAAGTGGACTTAAAAATAAACCACTAAGAAGTAGGAGATACACAGAGGAATACAAACAATTTTCACTAAAATTATATTTGACGAGCCCCAAAATGTTAATTTTAAAGTGGGTTTTAAATTTTTTGCCAGCTCAAAATGCTACGTGATCATGGTTAGAGTTATGTATAAAAAGTTAAACAATCCTTGTGCTACATCTTTACAAATACGATATGCAAAGGTGACAAATTAAAGTTGATAGTATTAAACTACATAGAAAAGCTACAACTACAATGCGGTGTCAATGTTAGGGCAGTAGTAAAATTTTCGAAACCTAATTAAAAGAACAGATGTATCACCGGAAAAACCATACCTTCTCGTAAACGATGAGAAAATCTATTATTTCTTTGATGTCCCCTATTTATTTAAATCGGTGCAAAATAACTTGATTAAATACGATATAATCTTAACAACAAAAAAGCATCTTGGAAAGACATTAAAAATTTCTACATGTCAGACAAATCTAAACCGCTGCGATTGGCTCCTAAATCAACTAATTTACATATTACTCCGAATAATTTTCAGAAAATAAAGGTAAAATATACTACACAAGTGTTTAGTGAATCAGTTGCAGTTGGTTTATCAACGTATGTAGCTTTTAATGCTTTTTGATTTATTTGCATTCCTGTGCTACTTGATTTTTACAAGAAAAATGTTTATTTTTTATTTTTGGCTTAAATTTGACGATTATTAGTAAATATGTTTTCAATTCATTATTTTATGTAATCATTATCAACAAACTAAAAGAGGCATTATAACAAAAATGTCAGAGCATTGGAAACATCAATATTTGTTTACAATTTTATTGAAGAAAACACAAAAACATGAACGACAAATATACCTTCAATAAGATTGCTGCCATATTAGTTTTCGGCGGTGCCAACTGTTTTAATCTACAAATAAATGGCACTAGATAGAACCCACGGTAACAACCAAAAATTTAGAAGAAAAATTTCACTTTGTTCGCCCATTTCGTTTTACCCGCCCCTCCCCTACCAGTAGCTATTCGGCGTGATGTGTGGTTTCATCAAAATAGGCCAGGTCACCCAATCTTTCGATTTTGGATTTTTTCGTTTGGGGATACGTAAACAAAAAGTTTGTGTCACAGCTCACGAAAACCTTGAGAATTACAGAAATCAAATTGCTGAAGTCTGCCGTCAAATAACTGCTTACATGTTACAAAAGGCACCCAGAAATTTACTAAGAGGAGCCCAACTATGAGTTTAAAATAATGGGAGACACTTTGAACATCTCATGTAATTAACGTTTTTGTCTTTTTTCACGAGATTCTAAGTTATAATGTATTGATGTAGTTTGTAACTGTTACAGCGTTTTATTTGTTTCCCAAGACTACTGTTCCAATAGTGTTTTTGTTCCTATTTATAGGAATACATAAAACAAACTTAAAAAAAAATATTGCGACTATAATTGCCTAAATAATAACAACTTATTTAGTTTCATCGTAAAGAGAATTTAAAACTCTTTCGGAGAATATTAAAAAGAAAGTGCCCGTTCCATTAAAAAATTATTTTATCTTTGCGATGTTCTTTTGTTTTTATGTTTTTATGTTTTTTCTATCTTTTATAATGAAATATCTATATGCTTGGACACGTAAAATCATTCAGATTGTAAGTATATAACCTTGCTTTTTCTCCACTTAAATACAATCGTATCAAAGCTTTAAATATTGCAACAATTGTTTTAACTTTCGTTTAAATTTAACCTTTTGGTGAAACCAGTAATTAATTTTGAACTGTTAGCTATTATTTATACAAACAGCTTTACTAATGTACTACCTTTCTATTTCATTTTTTGCCACATGCAACTTTAATTTGGTTTGCTTAACATTAAAGCATATTTGCGTACACCTTAAAAGATATTTGTCAAAAGATGCTGCATTTAATATTCTCTTGGGTCGTCGTAAAATACAGAACTGAATACTTTCTCTGTAAATTAAGACAACTTTGATAGGGGTTGTTATAAAACTAAAGTGAAAAGCTTTCCTGTTAGCATAATTAATCAGTAGAGATTTAACTTAATGAGCGAAAATGCCTTAAATTTTTCTCTAAACTGCAACTGGTTTTGGTATAAAACAGCGCAAAATATTTAAGTACAATAAAGAAATGGGTATAAAATTCACAAATTGTCTTATAACTTATAACCCAAGTTTTAACTTACGATAAGCATATGACAACGAAAAATAGTTGTTGACAATAACAGAGCAACGCTTAATATTGCTTCCATTATGTAAATGTTTGTAAATATGATGATAAAAATAGATTTTTGTATATTTTGCAGATGGTTGCCATTTTATTTAGTATGTTAAAAGTTGTTAACTTGATATAAATGTATTTTCTTGTAAAATACCTATATTGAACAAGAAAACAACGCTGAATTATCAAAATAAAAGTACATTTTCATGTTAGGTCTAGTAATAGATACATTGAAAACGATATACCTCAGTTTTTAGGGAAACATATTGAATAGGCAACTTTGTCTTTGCCTAACCTAAACAAACAAGAAAATTATTGTATTGTATCTCTTGAGTTCATTGTGATTATTGTTGTAAATTCCCCAAACTTATACGTATGAGGCTTTCTTTTAGGTGTGTAACAAGAGATGGATCGATAAAAACTCAATTTACATACTTTATAGGCACTCCTAAAAGGAGGCTCCACACTCAAGTTTGGATATTCAACAATAACAACAAAAATTTTGTTTTCATATCTAATGATTGTATATTAAGTTAATTATAAAACTAAATTTAATATACCTTATATAAAAACGGTTACTGTTTTAAGAATATTTGCATTTCTTATGATAATGAAATTTTCTCTAAGTCTACAGCTCTCATAGTCACAGATAAGGACTGGTAATGAATATGAAGCGGATACAGTAAAAGTAAAACCGAGGTTTTAGATTATACAGCTAATCAAAAAATCTGATTGGAGTAAAATTTATCCCAAAATCCTTATTAAGTAGGTATCTGTAAAGGCGGTTCCACAGAGTGCACATTCTGGTGCACGAAACGTTGCATGAAAAAACGACATAGTGGTTTTTTGGGGCCCCTCTTCAACGAAGAACAAATAATTTAAAGAAATCTTATAGGAGGAAATTATTACCTTTAAAAATAAGTATCTGTTAAACTTATCATTCTTAAATTAACAATAATGATAAACATGTCGCTGCAACAAACCGTAAAGGAAGAAATTAGAAGATAAAACCGATAAAAGGAAAGTGAGGTTAAATTCCAAAGAAAACGTTAAAATTACAAGAAAACTTATAAAAATAAGAAAGAACAACAAAATGGAATTCAAATTACCACAAGTAATAAATTGGACTGGAAATATGTATAAAAATTTAAGCAAAATCTGAATATTTATTTGGTAGCTTTGGGCCACAGAGTAATAAATGAATTAAAGAACATTGCAAAGGAATTTGAAACATTATGGAATTTTCCAATGTGCATTGGTATAGTGCTAAGTCATTTTATTAAGGAACACACAGCATTGTTCCATCGGAACTAAATCTCATGACTGCACGTTAACAAAAATGGCACGACAAAGTGGAAGTTGCAACAAGTATGTACTTAATATTAATGTATTTAGAAGTAAATTAATGCTTGATTCAAAAATTGTTCAATTTCTTGTTCAACAAACAAATTCAAATTCAAATATAGAGCGTCTGATCTAGTCTGAGAACATGGCGAATATACCAATGCGCGAGATGGTATGCGCGTATCATAATACAAGAATTACTGGGTAAGCTCATTTCACGCTCAAAATTGGTAGTTTTCTGTGCATGATGTCACCTTGTCTGCACCGCCATGATTGTTTTGTATTTGTGTATGAGTTTGTATGGTGTCCGACGTTTTCTATAGTATTATTGTGATTTATTTATTATTGACTGTAATTTGTTGTTTTTATGTCTTCATGTTCAGTTGCCTTGTGCACAAATTACGACAGAAATCAAAAGACCCGTAGTTTTAAGCTGTACAGCTTTCCTAAAGATCCGACTATATTTAAACAGTGGATAACTGACTGCAATAGAAACGATAAAGTCAATTGGAAAAAAGGTAATTTCAGTTTTTAAATACTTTGCAAAAATTAGGTACTATTCTATTTTTCAGTGTTGTTTATGTACCTGACGTTAAAATTGGAACAAACGTAAACAAAATATAGTTTGTGCAAATCAGTGTTTTTGTTACTTAGTTTATCTTATTGGTTACCTAAAAATTAATATAATAATAAATTTATGTTGAGTCAATTGCTACGTATCTGTCGTTATTGTACGATAATAAGTTAAAAGTACAAGTATCAGTGTCCACATTTGGTAGCATCTATTTAGATGCAAGTTAATTTATACCGAACAGTAAAAATACCCAGTACTGACGAACAACAATAACAATAAGCCAAACAGCTGGATAACTCACATAGAAAAGTGACACCTGACAAGAGGAAGCAATGATTTGATTAAAGCATGTGAAATTGTGAATCTGTTCTTTGGAAATCAGCACGACGGAGGGTGAATCGCATAAATGCAGAAAAAAAAAATTAAACAGAAAAGTATGAAAAGGCAAAATCAATTCCTAGACGTTAATTTAAAAAAAAACACAAAAAATGTGTTAAAGATTGGTGCCTAAGTAGGTGCACTGACGACTTTTGTTTAACTTACTGCCTTAACTTGCCTATTCTATTGATGGTAATTAGTACCTAATTTATTAATTTGTGATCTAACTTGTAACAACTAGGTTAAGCGTTACATTTAATTTGTTTTAACTTACCTACTTATTAATTTTTTATACCTTCACAGTCATTCATCTGAACTCGTCTGGAATGTGTAGGGGCTGGCTTTAAGCCTGGCTCGTTATGTCATCAATTTATCAGTAGCAAGTGCGAATAAAGTCCGTTCAGTCTCATCTGGCGGTTATAGGATTATAGTGTAGGACGTTCGTTTTTTGTGTTCATTGTTATAAATCACGCCCTTAAAATACTTTCCATTCTATGCTATAGAAAAGAGAAACAAAGATAGTTATACACCGTCTCAGAGGTAGTGCGTGCTATTCTTGACAGTGTATTCAAACTTGATTTTTAATAACTAGGTAATAGAGTCCAATTTTGAATGGCCGACGAATTGTCTTCATCTTACAAATAATCCAGAAGTTCTCAAAATTCTACTCGATTTTTTATTTAAGTATTATTATATCCTTACACAGAGAAAAGTATTTTTTTAATTATAAATGCAAAAAAAAGTTAAGATTTGATATAATTTTTTAATTATTGTAAAATATTTCTGCCGGCAATAAAAAATGTACTGTAAACAGTATAATATACAGGGTGCCCATAATCTATCTCATAACATGGGTAACTTTCTTAATATGCAAAATAGGTAATAGGTTAAATTAGGAAAGTTGGGCAGAATTACAAGCAAAATGTTAAACTTTTTTCAAATTTGACATATGTCTTCAACTTTTTGAAATTTTGTGAAAAACTGAAAACAGTCGATTTTTTTAATGTTGTCCTGTTCCACTACTACTTACTTTAGAACTGAACTAAAAATGACATCTTATACATATTTTTACGTAGAATTCGATAAAATTACTCAAAATGTCATAACCCTCTTGATTTTCGAGATATAACACAAACTTACATTTTTTTAAATGACAATCATAGTTGGCTGTGATCTTATTAAATAGCTTTTGTTTTTGCGATTTCATTGATATAAGGTTCGATATACTTTACTCTTGTATTTCTATTTAAATGCCCAAAATTGTGTTGTTGATACCATTAAGGAACAAATGATTTACAAGTTAGTTAAACTTGAAACAAAATTTATATTGACAATATAATACCACAAGTAGGTACTATTAATGGTTTGAAAGTTGAAGACATATGTCAAATTTGAAAAAAGTTTAACATTTTGCTTGTAATTCTGCCCAACTTTCCTAATTTAACCTATTACCTATTTTGCATATTAAGAAAGTTACCCATTTTATGAGATAGATTATGGGCACCCTGTATATTAGGAATATTAGTACAAAGAGCAATTTTACTTGATTTGTGAGCAAACCAATTAAAAAATGTGAAACGTACAAAAAACATATGAAACAAATTTATATATAACAAGTTGAAAATGCAAGGCATTGTCGCAACGAACTTCGTATTATCCAAATATGGAAAGAATGGCAAAGTTATAATTAGCGCCAATAGACCGTCATTGCTAACTTTCTATTATCCAAATATGTGCCACACATTGATTTTGGACATATTTGGATTTTGAAATAAACTTAATTTCCCGAGGGCATCGGGTATCTGTGGCCCGATTTTATGGGGATAGGATATTTCAACTCAGTTATGCCAGAGGAGTCTAAATATATGCCACACATTGATTTTGGACGTATTTGAAATTTTAATTTTTTCGACGGAATATCGCGGGGGCTCGGCGTCCCCGTTGCCCGATTTTAATGCACATCAAAACTTAAGCTTTGGACACCAAGCTGAATCGATTGATGTATCACACAATGATGTCCGACCATTAGAAAGGCCTCGGACGGACGCACACACGGACGCACGGACGACAAATCGATTTCATAAACGAACGAAGTTCGTTGAAAACGAATTCTAAAACGTAATACAATAAAATTACTAGATCGTTTTCCAATATTTCAATGCGGTGTGACAGTAATTGCTGTTTTAAAATAGAATATAAATAATAATAAATAAAGAAATTATACATCCTAATCCGAGTCACTTAAATTATCAAAATGTCTTCGTCTTCACTATCTTCACCGTTGACCGTAAAAATCAGAGGTCGTACTTCATCAATTATTTTTTCGCGGTCAAAAGTGTCTTTTATTATACTTTCTGTGTGTTGGATACATCTTCTCCAGGTATCAGCGGTTATTTTATTCAGAGCCTCATTCCAAGTACTTAGAACGTGTTCTTCTCTTCCAGATGTAGCTCCAATACATTTGTCATAATATTCATTACAAATGCCCCATACCAATTCAATTGGATTGAAGTGGCAATGATACGGGGGCAAACGTAGGACTTCGTGACCATAAAACAAAGCTAAATTGTCGATGACGTATTTATTACCATCTTCGGTTGCATTTTTTTTAACTATTTCAAGTAATTGGGCTTTCAACATAGAATACTCAAATTCTATATTCTTACTAAGCAACCAATCAATAATCTGGTTTTTATTCCAGGAAGTCGAGGGTTTTTGGTCAGTTTTTCTAGAATGGTAGCTTGCATTATCTAAAATAATGATAGACGGTTTTTCTAGTAGCCACAGTACAGATTCTTCAAACCATTTTTCAAATAACTCAGAATTCATGTTATCGTGGTAATCGTAGGATTTATTTTGTGTGCCAAAAATTAAACTGCTTCCCTCAACAAATCCATTTATTTTACCCGCGTGAACAATTACGTAACGTTTACCATTTGATGTCTTGGCTGGTTGTTGTAAACTCTTCGAACTTGCGCCCTGCCAACTACGTTTAGAATTTCCTTTACTAAACACCCATGTTTCATCCAAAAAATAAACTGCTTTGAATTTTTGGAGTTGACATTTTAAATATTTTCTTAAAAGACGTTCCTCATGGACACAACATGACTTTGTTTACATAAACCGAGTCTATGGTTTGTTTTCTTAAATCGGAAACCCATATGCTTTAGTAAATAAGATAAACTAGTTCTTTTTATTTCACAAACACTTTTCGTCTTGATTAAAGCCAATAGAGAATCTAAGGAAACGTGTTCTTTTTTACGTACATTTCGTAAATTAACTCACAAATAGTTTGTTTTTACTATCTGGTAGATCGATAGAACGGATTTTATTTATCTTCCTTTTACTGGTTCTAAATCAACACATTCATTTCTTAGATTGCACAGTCTTTGTACGGTTCTGAGTGAAATTTGTAACGAGTCCGCTGTTCTTTGCTGAACTGCAAATACAGATAGTAGAGGACCACCGCTTTGTTTTCTTCAGAAAAATAGTCAAACACGTTTAGCACTAACTCACGGCATTGTTTTGTCAACTTCTTTGGCATCTTGCAAAATTTTGAATTAAATCAACCGCACTTGTATAAGTTACACCAACAACTAACAATTAACAATAAATAATAATAACAAGAATAATCACAGCAATCGATACTTAATTACTAGATTGACATTATTATAATTACACCTATTAATGTTATGGAATTTCAAAATAAAGAGTACTTTCACTATATAATTAAAACTATTAATGTCACGTGACAACAAATATCTCAGTAATTACTCCTTAGAAATAAGAAAGTCTATGTAGGTGATGTACCCTTTTGGCTGGATGGATTAGGCCCAAAATTAATCAGATCTGGGCATTTATAAATAACATCTAAATGCCAAGTTTCATGAAAATCGGACTTGTGGTTTAGCCGGAATCTTGTTTACATACGTGCGGACGGCCGGTCGGCATAAAAACAAAATTTTTTGCTTCTTTGTAACATACTAACTCTACTTCGTCGGAAAAAGTGAAAAAAAGAGGGGTTAAAATTTTCGGTTTAGAAATCGTCGCATAACTTCACATCGTATACTATGATGTGGAGTAAAAATCGAGTAGAATTTTGAGAACTTCTGGATTATTTGTAAGATGTAGACAATTCGTCGGTCATTCAAAATTGGACTCTATTACCTAGTTATTAAAAATCAAGTTTGAATACACTGTCAAGAATAGCACGCACTACCTCTGAGACAGTGTATAACTATCTTTGTTTCTCTTTTCTATAGTATAGAATGGAAAGTATTTTAAGGGCGTGATTTATAACAATGAACACAAAAAACGAACGTCCTACACTATAATCCTATAACCGCCAGATGAGACTGAACGGACTATAATCTCCCTATTTCCTATATATAGCATTAATAATTTGCAAATAAGGGGATATGAATATCTGCTCCGCCCGACTTTGCACGTTATTTATAGAAATTTTCTTGTACAAAATCTTAATACATCATGACTATTATTATTATTATTATTATTAATGCTCTCTAAAGGAAAGAAAAAGAAATAATCAAGCGAGTAGGTAGTAATCTGTCAATTGGGTTGGCTGAAGGCGGCAAAATACAATGGGAACCAACATAAGCAGAGAGTGTGGCTGCAGACAAGGTGACGTAGGTGTCAGGTGACCACGATGCGCATGAGCTTACCTAGTAGTCTTTGTATCATGTCCACTTCCTTCTTGAGGTATATGTTGCGTTTTGTCGCATACTCTGAGCGCACATGGAACGAGTCGGGGGCTGGTAGTCTTTTGCACCCGCTCAAAGGAAATCATGCGTGCGTTTGTGCTCAGTATGTACGTGAATTTAGACCAAATGGTTTGTTTAAAATAGTCGGTGAAAAGTTTAATTTAAACGGCTAATTTTAAATGCAATTTGATTGTTTGGAAATTTTGAATCAAAACTTAATAGTGGTAAATGAAACTCTAGTAGCAAGAAAGCGTAAAGTGGCAGCTAGCTTCACACTTACTTCAATACTTTTACGAAATTTTGTGTCTTGTTTTGTAATTACTGTTTAGTAGTTTTTTCTAACAACATTTTGTTTCATACTGCAAAGGTATGGAACGCAGTGAGCATACACGTATACTTGGTAAAAAAAGCAACGCATGGGCTGAGCGCGAATATTATGAGCGCGAACGCATATACTTTCGTGCTCACTTCATGTGCGCACGAATAACACCACTTTTGTGCTTTATCACTCATCGTATGTTATGGATTCAATTCTAGTTGAATTCTTCTATAAATCCAATGCTAATAATATTATTATTTCATATCAATAATAACTTGCTTGGATACATTTTATATTGATATTAAATTTATTTAAATATTTATTTTGTGTTATTATTCTGATCATAAAAATTTCTCAGAATTTAAATGTTTACATTTAATCAAGTGTAGTGTTTTATTTATATTTATTTATACAATTTTATTCATCGCATCTACTTTAAAATGAAAACATAAATTTATTACTGTGCATTACAAAAATATACCACTTTGTTTCGGTTCCGAAATTTAATAGCATATAAAGATGAATTGTAATAAAGACACGAAAAAGTAGGTTAACTACAGTTTAAGTTTGTTCAGTATTATTGAAAACAAAAACAATAGTCAGTAACACTTTTCACAATTGCTTCTAAGTTTTGTTTTTAAGGAATACATCTCAGCACTTAGCAAAATGACTTCACTATTTTTAAACAATAACCAGTTAGCGCGAAATCGCACACTACAACCATTTCTTAGCAAAATACATAATATACAAGTACTACGTATTAAAAAGCATAACTTTGTATACGTCAATGCTTTTAAACTATAAAAAAACACATTATTATTTATTAAAACAAACGATCAGGCTGGCATATAAAGATAGCGTCACAATAATTTAACGTTAAAAAGAAATTTTCCTCATCTAAACTGATCCGGCATATTTCACTCGCATAAAAGTTGGAAAAATTGTCAATTCAGGCAATAAAACCGAAAAACTTTTATAAGTTTCGTCTTTAACCGAAGATCGCGAATAACAACTACTGGCGCCGTGAAGCTGTAAACAAAGTGATCAATATCAAATACCTGCAATCTATAACTGAACGAAAACATATAAAACTTAGTTTAACAATTTTCTCTTCCTGGCTATGCATTACCATATTAACCTAAAGAATGACGGCACATAAATCAAAACTGTCACAAGGATTTATTGTCTTCACTTAATTACTAAAAATTATTTAAAAACAAATGTTGATAGATTCGATTCTTGTTTTTCTTTAAGTTTCTGGTTTAACTGTTAACTTCAACGTTGAAATTATTTATTTATTTCTGCGGTTATATTACTTTTTTTTTAATTTAATAAGAATGATACTTAACCATAATGAACATTTATGAATATGAATTAAAATATACCCCCAAAACTGTAATTGCAATCCGGAAGATCACGATTTTGTATATGGTTCTGGTCATGCTCCGCTAACTCGCGATGCAAAATGATTCTTTTAATTAGCGGTTAAATTGTTAAAGCTTGAAATGAATTATATTATTTACATTAGTGTCAGTGTTAAAACAAAGGTAAACTTCATGACTCAGTCTCAATTTTTTAAGCAGATGTTCCAAAGTTAGATTATTGAAAAAAAAAGCAAAATAAGTCTCCTAAATAAAAAAGAACCTCACCAACAAGTTTGCAATCAAATACACATTTTATCAAGTAATCAATAAAAATGTAATGACTTGAAAGATTACGTGACACTTTTTCTGGTGTGGTGGGTTTATTAGGAAACAAAATGGATAGGTTTATTAATGGCATTTACTTTTATATTGTTCTAGTCCTTACTCGGGCTTTAACCACTTATTATGCAGGGTGATTGGTGAGGAAACGGCTATACTAGAGTAACGTGTTCAGAAGGTCAAAATAAAAAAAAGTCACTCTTAACCGTTACGAAGATATCACTTAAAAAAATTAATCAAAGCAGCACCTCAATGAGGAAACAAATCATTTATTATAATGTATTACGCTATACAAGTGAAGGAAAACAATTCAATGTAGAATTTTTTTAACCCTTCAGTAGTCGCGCGGACCACTATTGTGTTCCAAGCATATTTAAGTCGTTACTATTCGTCGATGAGTGAACGAACATTAACTCGGCTTTCGGTACCTTCCGATTAACTTCTTAGACGTTGTACAGAAACAATTCGTATTTAGTTACTGTCGAAACGTATGTGTTATAGGAGTATAAAGTGCACTGGAACACAATAGTAGTCCATGCGACCATTTGCGTTACAAAGTTAGGTATAGTCGGATTCACCGGGTTTTAGGTATGACTCATTGCAGTAAACTATGATAATCGACGTGACACAGTTTTCTGTTTCTGTAAATCAAAATATCAGCAAAATGCAATTGAGAAACGTATGTCGTGCCGTTTATTTTATGTGCAAACAAGAAAACGTACGTCGAATAATTTTCTTTGTTTACATTGTCATAACCTTACATTCGTACTTCAAGTTGCCACACCGTTTTCGAATTTTTTCATCTTTCCTTTATTCAAATCAGTATTTTTCAATACTAATCAATTATTATATCGAGGCAGATTAAGTAAGTACATGGTATTAACAAAAGATTAATGATTATTATGATAGCATAGGAATAGTTGCAATGCCAAAGAAATTGGAAACCGAAGCAGTCATTATGAAAGTAATGGACTATTTTATGCGAGAATGTGACAACGGTGCTGTATTGTTGCCTTTCACGTCAGTTATGCAGGTATTTTATGAATTAAAAATACTATTTCATCTTACGGCTTCATTTATTAGCGAACTGCAGAAGCATGTGGCGTTAACATAAATACTGTATCTTCGATTAAAAAAGAAATGAAGTGAAGGAGAACGAAGAACCTGTAGTGCCAAAACAAAAACGTAGGAAGTCAAAGTCTTGTGACGTTGATAACTTCGTGAAAGATGTGGTTAAACGTACAATTTATGATATGCATAATAATCGTAAGTATTGCTCAAATTAGTTTTTTTTATAAGTAATTATGAATAATATAGGGCAACATATTACTGTTGCAACATTGCAACATGAAATTGCTACCGCTGGTGTATTCAACTTTAGCAAAAGTGGACTCTTACATAATATTGGATTTTCCTTTAAACTTGATGATGGCAGACGTGGTTTATTTGAACAAAACCACATTGCAGCAAGTCGTGTTAGATTTTTACGAGAATATTTTACTGAGAAGGATTTGCATTGTATGACCCTGTATATATGGATGAAACTTGGATATTTAGTAGAGGTTCACCAAATAGGAGTTGACATGATGCTTCTAAACAAAGCATAAAGAAAAAGCCACTTGGAGAAGGCAAAATGTTTGACCCTGATTTTATACTTACAACTAAAATTTTGGTTTTAGGTTTATTGTTGTACATGCAGGAAACTGGAACGGCTTTATTTCTAATGCTTCACTTCTATTTTCATCTAAATCCCCAAAAGAAGATTATCATGGTGACATGTGTGGAGATTTGTTTAAGAAATGGTTTGAAAATGATTTGATACCAAATTTAACAAAACCTAGTTTAATTATATTAGACAACGCCAGTTACCATTCAACACTAAAAGAAAAAATACCCAATGCTTCCTCGACCAAACATGATTTGTGTACATTTTATTAAAGCATAATGTAATGCATGATCAAAAATGTTAAAACGAGAACTTTACAATTAGTTAACGAAAATCCAAAACCGAAAATTTATTAAGCTTGCACTTAGAAACGGCCATAAGATACTAAGATTACCTCCGTATCATTGCCAATTTAACCCAATCAAATTAATTTGGGCTAATTGCAAGGAGTACTATAATAAAAAATTGAGAGTTGAATTCACAGTTCACCGATGAACATGTACGAGAAGTGTGGAAACAATCCCTCGAAAGAATCGATGGACGAAATGCATTCAACATGCTGAAAAAGAAATGAAGAAGTGGTGGGATATTGAGCAGCGGTTTGAACTTGTGGAACCCTTAATTATTAGTATAGGTTGTAATCAAAGTTCAAATTCGGAATATGGGGCAGATGAATCTGATTAGATCGGATCCTTTTTAATTAGTTTTATTAACGTTGATTGATTTTGCGTCACAATACAGTAACCACTCTGAGTAGATAAAACTGTATTTAAATCAAATAATTGTTAAATTTCAGTTAAATAGGTACCTCAAAACTAAACGTTGCATTTAACACTAAAGTAAAATTATTTTAAGAAGTTTTATACGTGGACATTTGTTCGCATACATTAATGTAACATTTCCAACTGTACAAATATATAAATAAATTAGAATTATTATAACTTCCCACAACCTGTATTCAATGACACAATTTAAAAAATGAAGAGAAAATCAGAACATTTCTGGTCGAAAACATATTTATGATTATTTGAATTAGTTTGAAACAGCTGATCAAACTGAATTGACAGATTACACAAAATTTACAGTAGGAATTATTTATTAGTTACGACATACGAGCCTGGATTGATCCATACAATTTGTAGCGATGAGTCATACCCAAAACCCGGTGAATCCGACTCTACGTGGTATATAGCATAAAACCCCATTTTTAAGTTATTTTACACATTTTTAGATATGTCGCGTAATAAAAAGTTCATGTAGGAGATTATAGCGAGGAAAGTAATGCGCTGTTAATGCAATGGCTAAATGAATGTTCTGAAGAAGAACAACTAGAGTCTGGATCAGATTTCGAGAATGAAATAGATGAGATTCAAAATAGCGAACACGATTCTACTACAGAACAAGAAGCAAAACCCAAGACAGTGATGCTAATGATTGTGTAGACAGTGGTGCAGAAATTCATACAAGTAGTTATTACCTAGGACGTGATAAAATATCCCAATGGAAGAAAGAAAAACCAACTTCTAGAGTTCGAACTCGTGCCCACAACATAATCACTCATCTCCCAGGGCCTAAAGGAGTTGCAAAACAAGCTACATCCGAAATTGAATGTATGAAGTTATTTCTAAATGATCGTATCATCACTTTACTTACAAGTTATACCAACATTTACATAACACACATCAAAGACAAATACGCCCGTGACAGGGATGCTCGCCTAACGGATGAAACCGAAATTCTAGCTTTGATTGGAATATTGTTTTGATTGGTGCACTACGATGTAGCAGACAAAACATTTTACAACTGTGGGACAATTCTAAAGGTAGCGGAATTGAAGCTTGCTACTTGTCAATGAGTGCACATAGATTTCAATTTCTAATGCGTTGTTTACGCATGGATGATATTCGGGACAGAGAACAGCGCAAACAGACAGACAAATTAGCTGCAATACGAGAGATATTAGAGCTGTTTATTAGTAATTTTCAGAAACACTACACTCCCGGTGAGTATGTCACAGTAGATGAACAACTACTGGCATTTATGGGGAAATGCTCATTTCGGCAATACATACCGAGCAAACCGGCCAAATATGGCATTAAGGTTTTTGCTCTTGTCGACACAAAACTGCATATACCTCTAACCTTGAGATTTACTGTGGCAAACAACCGACTGGCCCCAATTGCGTAGACAATTCGGCAAAAGAAATTGTACTAAGATTAGTAAAACCTATAGAGGGCACCAGTAGAAACGTTACGGGAGACAATTGGTTTTCAACATACCGCTTGTCCAAGCTTTGCTTCATTAAAAACGATTAACGTATGTAGGAACTCTCCGTAAAAATAAACGTGAACTACCGAGAGAATTTTTGCCCACTAAGGATAGACCAATTCATTCTTCTCTATTCGGATTTATGCAAGATTGCTCTATTGTTTCCTATTGCCCAAAAAACAAGTGTGTTTTGATTATCTCATCTCTACATATGGATAACAACATTGATCAACAAACAGGAGATAAACAAAACCTGAAATGGTGACCTTTATAATCAGACAAAAGTAGGAGTTGATCTTCTCGATCAGCTCTGCAGTAAATATGATGTTAGTCGTAATTGTAGGAGGTGGCCCTTAGTAATTTTATATGATTTGCTAAATATTGCGTGTATAAACGCAACATGCGTGTATTCTGCAAATACAGGATATAAAAAATTGTTCGACGGCATTTTATTGATCATATTGCTTGGGAATTCATAAAATCTCAAATTGAGAGAAGAGCAGCAATACCTCAAATACCCACAGAATTAAAACGAAGAGCTCGTCATCTCCTTGGAGTTCAAGAAGAACAGCTTCCCCTACACAAAAAACAGAAGTACGACAGGTCGCTGCTACCTTTGTGGACGATCTCGAAATAAAAATACGAGACGCTTTTGTGGAAGATGCAATAAATGGGTATGTCCCCAACACTACAACGACGTATGCACAAAGTGCTTTGACAACTGAAATCTTTTATGTCCTTATTTTCTTTTATACTAATCTAGAATGTTTTATTTATTTTGTAAGTTTGCTGTATTCTTGTATTCGTATTTATATTGTGTGGTTCAGAAATAAAAGTGTTTCAATTCGATAAATTGTATATAGATATATTACAAATTTCTGTGCACGAATTACAATATGATTTCAATGAAGACCAAATTCTGCATAGAATTCTATATTATAAACAACAGCATTTCAAAAACAGGATTCGACAAACCCATTTTTAATTGGACCACAATAGTGGTCCACGTGACTACTTGTGTAAGTATTAACCACGCGACCACTGAAGGGTTAAAATACCACCGTCAACTTTGATGCATTTACTAGCTCGCTTGTGGATCGCATGTGTGGCACTTTGGAGTGCTCTTTGGCCATTTCTTATAATAGCGGCAGAATTGACAATGAGATCTAATAATTCCTCTTTTGTTTAAACTTTAGTAGCATAAACTAAAGATTTTAGCCACCCCCATATACAGTATATTACATCCTCAAAACGAAGCTTCTTTAAGATGTAAATACCAAACTATCTCAAGTCGCGAATGGGGTGGATTTTGTTTAATAAAATTCTCACTTACCTAATTAGTTAACGGATGCTTAAGTACCTCTTAATTAATCGTAATTAGGGCCTCACTTTTTTTTTTTAAACTTAACTTACGTCACTCGCTGAGGAAGTGTAAACAAACGGAAATTCCTCCCTCAATTATGTTTTGATCAATTTCAATGAGTACACCAGAGATTCAAAACTGGTCTATTAAATTATATAAAATAAATGTACAAAATTCAAACTGTCTTTCAAAAAAATTAAAACGCATATAACTGATTTTTTTATAACTAAGATAGGTAAAGGTTGATTGATCAAGCCCTGACGCAACTTAACAACTAAACAAATCTTAAAATTAACTAACACGCGCGCTATACATAAAGGGCCTTATAATACAAAAAACGAGGACTTAATTTTGTTTACGGATGCTTTCAAAATTTGACTTTTAAGACGTGATCGTAAAGTTTTGTTCTACTCACTGTGAGGTTGTTGTTAGTCGCTTATCACAATTTTCCTAATTTCTTAATTCTTTTGATTTGATGATCGTAAAAAATCCGCATAATGCGATAGCTCTATCCATAACAAAAATCCAATTCGTGCCGTATAACTCACATAGAACACTTTAAAAAAAAATCCGCAATTTTGCAATACTGCCTTTTTCTTTTAGAAAGACCGGAATTGTTCTATCGTAATAATGTATTTCACCAATATCTTGTAACTTGTAGAACGTTACACAAACATTACAAACGATCTAAAACCCGAATCAAACGTCAACTCTCTATTTAACAAAATTCATCCAACCAATTTTTTGTTTAAATAATTACGCCCACTTTGTATGAACTAAAACTATAATTAACAAATCGTGGTGTATGATTTATAATTACATTTAAAAAAAACGCATTATATTTGATTTATTTAATGCTAAACATCTACACACAAAACAGACAATTTGCATCTTGCACGGAACTAACATATAAGTATCGAAACCATAAAGTACCCGCGAAGTAAGGTAACACCCCCTTTACCGGATATTAATTTTCCAAATTATTATCAAACTAAATACTAAAACTAAAATCATATACCAAAACTTACCCTCTCCCCCCTCTTCCAAACTTACTCTAACGAGAGCGAAACGATATTACAAGACCACCAGTTTTGTAATTTTACTAAATAACTTACACCTAATATAATATTAACACCGTCTGATTAATGACAAGTCACCGAAGAGGAAACGTTGCCCGTCACGGGATCTGGACATTGCTTCAATCCCACAACGACGACTGACACCGACTGACGTCAAATTATTCTACTGAGGGATCGAGCATTAAATCCTTAACGTTCCACACGCCTTTCAAAACGCCGGAAGCATCAGACAGATCAGAAGTTTAATAAGACACCTTGCATCGTATAAGGAAGGAACCCACAAACTTGGGAGCCAATTTAAAAGAAAAGTAACGGGAAGCATCGGAGAGAACATAATTTTTTCTTCAAACAGTATCTCCAACCTCAAAACGAGCGGCACGACGATGCAAATCATAATACCTTTTTGAGCTGATATAAACGGCCTCTAAGCGCTTTTTTATATCCCGGTAAACATCATTAAAGGAATGGCTCCTAAGAGCCAGATAGGTACGATTGCCAAAAACCAAATCGTCAATTTGGTTGATGTCAATAGTATGACCGTAACGTAAACCGTCTAGACATATTTCTTGACCAAAGTTTGTAAAGTACGAAGTCATACCCGTAACTTTATAAACCGCAGTACGAATAACACAAGGTACCTTGGCCAGATACTTATCCCAGTCGCGATGATTATTGCCAACATACGATGCGAGCATAGTCTTCATAACACGATTTACCCTCTCAGAAGGATTTGCCTGAGTTTCGTTATCACATAAAAGGTACTGTGGAGCACCAAACATTAAAATGACTTCCTCCTCCAATCCTCACGAATTTTGAAAAACAATCTGACACAACTAACACATAAAATTATCAATTTTTAGACCAGAGTAAAAGTCCAACAATATCTATGGCAATCATTTGCCAAGGTTTTTCCACAACGGGATGACGTGTCATAAGTCTTAAGGGACGTTTTGTTTAGGTTTCTGAGCAATGCAAATTTGACATTTGCAATCGTAATGGCCAACATCTACTCTCATCTTTGGCCAATAGTAAATTTGAGCAAGACGATCATACGTCTTTGAAATGCCCAGATGACTAGAAGTGGGCTCGTCATGAAAATTATGTAATAATCGTTCTTTCTTTGGGACTACCTCCTTCCAATTATTTCCGTCGCTACCAAAGTTTGAGTAGTCGACCGAAACATACTTGAAAAGCTTTCCCGCAGAAATTCTCCAGTTTAAAAAACCTAGGGGTTGCGCTCTACGCAAGTAATCAACTTATTAAGCCATTTATCTGACTTGGTAGAAGGTTCACGATAGTGTTAGAACCGGTACGACACGTAACAAAGTATTAGGCACCACATGGTCCTTGCTTTTTCGACAGATGAAATTATACTGCTGTACACAAAGAGTTCATTGTGTTAGACTACCTGTTGGATCTTTTAAGTTATGCAAACATATCAACGAAGCGTGGTCGGTAATGACAGTAAAGTGTGTATAAGCTCTTAATTTCTCGATAACCCATAACACGGCAAAACATTTTGTTTCCGTGGTTAAAAATTTTCTTTCATTACGAGTCAAGGATTTGCTATTATAGCGTATGACTCGTTCCTCATTTTTGATAGACTGTGTCAGAACGGCCGCGATTCCATAATCGGAGGTATCCGCCTGCACAGTAAACGGCAAATCAAAGTTTGAACACGATAAAATCGAAGCGAAAACTAAACATTTTTTTATTAACTCAAATGCTTCCTCACACTGGAGAGTCTAGATAAATTTAGACAATTTCTTTAATAGATTCGTTAAAGGTGAAATGCACAAACAAAAACTATGGTATAAACCGGCGATACCAAAACGCTATTCCTATCAAACGCCTAATTTCAAAAACAGTATAGGGTTGAGAGATTTTAATGATTGCTTCGACTTTCTCAGAGTTGACCGACAAACCATCCGCGTTAACCACATAACCTAGATATTTCAAATCGGACTTACAAAACTGACATTTATCAAAATTTAACGTCAGGTTTGCTTCCCAAAATCTTTTAAGAACTTCAACTGAGACCTCTATATGTTTTTCGAAAGTAAGGTTCCAATTCGGGACTAAGAATCGTGTCTATCAATCGTCGCCAAGAAGCATTGGATAAAGATAAAAACGATATACTGTTTTGATTCCTTGCTAAGAGGAATTTGCCAGTACACAGACTTGATGTTTAAAGAAGAGATAAATTTAGCATCACGTAGTTGGTCTAAAATAGTAAAAACGTAAGGTAACTTTATTTAATTTTTAGAAGTCTACACAAAAACGATAAATTCCATCTTTCTTTTTCACTAACAGAATGGGGATCTACCAAGCACTATTTGATTTCTCCACGACATCTAATTGTAACATTTTATCTAACTTCTTATCAATTTGCTTTTGCATGAACGAAGACACCCTATAGTAACGTTGCTTGATGGGAGAAGCGGAAGTTTTAATCTCATGAGCTATTAAGTTGATGTAGCCTAACGTCGGCATCGACAACGGTACGTAATTTGAAAATTTTATCAGCTGACAAATCCGTGCAAAGCACGATAGCTGGTTTAATGTCATTAATTTCGGACGCCGTGGTCAGAGAAGCAAAGTGCCACTGGCCCTTGCGTAAATCGGGAAAGAAGCCACTTAATTTCCAAAATTCAACACTTAATATCAAAGATTCGGATAATTCTGGAACTACAAGTACATTGACTAACGTCACTTTTCCTTTCATCACAATGGGTAACTCAACAGAGCCAATGGATTCAATCGACTCTCCGTTAGCCACGGTACACTTAATTTTGTCCTTAGAAATTAATCTAATATTGAGTTGGCTTAAGCGTTGCCAGGTTTTGCCGCCGCAATCTATTCGGCTTGCACCGCTATCCATTAAAGCTAAAACGTCTTTACATAGAGTTTAAACTTTAAGGAAAGGTCGTTGGTCTTTCTTAGAAGAATCAAAAACATAATCTAAGATGATCTTAGTTTTCTTAAAGTTTGACTAACTAGACTTCAAAGCGGAGTTATAAAAAATAGTCGACTTAATTTTGTCCGCAGCATGCATACGTCGATCAAATGATCCATAGCATTTTAATTTTTTTGTGCACTTAGGACAAGTGCGTACGGTCGCGTTTTTATGACCGCACCGGTAACAATACTAACCCGTTTTTCCTAGCAAGATGTTGGTTATTACGGCAATTCTAACATGACCTCAAGGGTAAAATAGATGAATAGATGAGGGTTGAGTTTGTATTTCAGAGGAAATCCTTAAAGACTCTACATTTTTATCCGCTGAATGCGCATCCGGAATACCTAATGCCGCTATATCTCTTTCTAAATCAAATTTTCGGTGAACAGGAGGAACAAAACTTTCAATAAATTCCATTCTGTTCTCGATAAGCCTACCTAAATTGATTAATTTGTTAATGGAATTGATCGGGGTTAAACTTAAACGTGATTGATAAACTTGTCTCAAATTTTTGGGTAAAATTTTTAATTGGGCCTCTTCAGTTAACTTAGACTTAAGCCTGTTAAATAAACCACGCATAATAGCTACATAAATACCAATTGATTGGGTTTGTTTCTTAATTTAATCTAATAAATTTTCATCAAAATCAATAAGCTGGAACTGTAATTTCAAAAGATGAACAAGTTTACATCATGAACTGATGTCACTTCTAACTGAACGCACGTAAATTAGCGCGTGATCCTCAAACAGGTATAAACACTCGGCAAAGAGTTTATTGTTTCCAACGCTACGAGATATTTGGTAGTCGGCATATTTTGTACCCGCGAAGTAATGTAACAAGTAATCAAGATAATTGAGGTCTGCAGATCACGGTGACTAATTTTTGTGAACCAATCGAGCGGCGAGAAAAGTGTAAAATGTGCAGGGGCCCCGTTATGCAGGAAGTACATATTTTATCGTATATCTAAAGGTACATCATCCAGTAGGTCTGTTAAATAATTTTGCAAAAATTGTAGATAAATGTCGGCTGTCAAACGAACATCTAACACAATTGGGCCAAGGAGTTGATTGTTGATTATTTCGCACCATACATTAATGTTATTAATGGTATTCATCAGTAAAAAAATGTAACGGTATAGCCGAAGATTTTTTGATGTACCCAATTGCAAAATTGTAGCTTTAGGGCATAGTCACCATTCTGCAGATTTTGGACTTGCTGAATATGGCAAGGCTGCAGTCCATACTGCTGTCTGATTAATTTGAAAGCGAGTTACAATGCGCCTTGAACTTATACGTAGACTACTTTGTGCAACATCAAGAATCTCTTCTTCTAACGCACATCAAGACCATTTTCTTGTTTTGATGTAATCGTTGCACTGGGAAACATGTCGGTTTTGCAATAAGTGTCAAACGTTGATTAAGGGGCTCTTCTGTTAGGATAATGGTGTTGGTATTCAGCAACGGCCCGTCTAGCGTTCCCGTTACAGTATCCATAAATGAAAATCATATCGGCATATCTTGATGTGTAAATATCACCGTCATTGCAAAAGAGTGTACAACTAAGTTTATACTTAGGTCAAAAAATAAGTATTAAAGAGCTACAAAAAGCTGATCTGAAAAACAGTTAGGCTGACGTGGACAGCATATGGGAAAGTAAATCACATTCTGAAAAACAAAAACAAATGCAATACTACAGCCCATAAAGGTAAAGTTATTGGAACAATGTGTTTTCCCAGTGCTAACGTATGGCACAGGAACATGGGCATTTACAAAGAAAATACACAAATTTCATGTGACCAAATTGCAGATGGAAAGAGTTGTACTTAATATCACATTAAAAGATTAGAAATCCATTGACTGATCAGAGGTAAAACAAAAATGAAATATATAGCAGAGACACTAACAAAAAACAAATGGAGATGGACAGGTCACATAGCTCGTATGGATACAGGAAGGTGGACAATAAGGACAACTGAGTGTAGGCCTAGAAAAAAAAGGAGAAGTGTCGGACGCCCTTCAATGCAATGGTACGATGACATCCGAAAGATCGCACGAAGAAGATGTATTAGTAAGGCACAAGACAGAGATCAGTGGAGAAAAATGGAGGAGGCATATGTTCACATGTGGACGAATAATGCTGAATAGAAAGAGTAGCACTAAGTAACAAACAATAACAGCTGTATGTGACAGCCACCAAAACCAAATGCCAAATATTATTTCTAACAATAACAGCTGAACGTGACAACCACAAAAAACAAATGTGAACTATTATTTTCCGCGGTTAATATCTTACTTACTATTAATAGTTAATATCTCCGTAGCGGTTAAGAATCGGACACATGTTTATATGACTTTGTTTGATCTTCTGAACACGTTAGTTGAGTATGGCCGCTTTCTCACCAATCACTCTGTATAAAAACCAAACAAGTTGGGTAGTTATTTTTTCTATTTTTATTCTGTCAATTCACTACTAAAATTAGTTAAAAACAAGAAACCTATCGTCAATGCCCTTTATGTAAATTATTTCAATACTTGGTCGTCATTTTTTTGATGACAAAAAACAAATATAACTTTTGTGGCAAAACTTGTCATTTCGTTTTCAAAACGATAAGCACTTAAAAACTCCTACGAAAACTTCAAAATGGTTACGATTTAACCCCATCAGTACGATGTACATATTTCTATTTTAACCGGATATTATATAAAACAAACATTGTTGTCTACCAATTGATCACCACTAATTTATGAAGAGGTACTTCGTCAGCGATTTGTCACCAAGAATCCAAAAATAAAAAATCAAATTTGCGATCTCATCTCAAATGTTTGATTAAAGAACAATTCTTTTTTCTGAGCTTCAACTTTATTAATCACAATTTTCTTCCTCAATACTTGAAACCTTTATTGCAAGTTCACTATTAAGATTGTGTGAGTTAGACCTCAAAACTTAATTTCAAATAAAAGTCAACAAAATCTGATAAACAAAATTTAAGTCACTGCCAGATAAATATGCTGAACTTATGAAAATAATATTTTGTGAAAATGGAATTAACATTTATATTATCACAAATAAAAATATGTACTTTACAAGCGATTATAATTATAACCGTTTCGAAACTAAAGATTTTAATTTAATTAATACATAGACAAATACATATACAGGGTGTCCCAAAAATCACTCCCCAGGCTTGTATTTCCGTTATTTTTTATGTTCTTATTATTTTTTTATAATTTTAGATAATGAGGCAAAATTCTCTATAAGATAAGTAAATACAATTTTCAAATTCTGCACTTGTATAATGGTAACAATATTCAACTTTTTTTTGTTCAAATAGCATAATATGTTTTTTTTTAATATTTCGGATAGTATCTTTTATTCTCTTTACAACCATATAAAAAAATATGAGTCTTACATAAGAATAGTTGAGGTTGAGTTTGCCATGGAAATAACTGCTTTTTGTCATTTTTATCTAGGAGCCTATAAAAACAAAGCGTAAAGTTAGTTGTCAAATTGATTTTCCTAATTTTTAGTGTTCCGTTTATCATAATAAATATGAATTATACCATTTCCAAAATGTGCTACATAATGCTAATGTAATTATTATTATTTTTGTGATTATGTTATAATAGAAAATTGTATTTACTTATCTCATAAAGAATTTAATTTCATTTACAAAAATTTAAAAAAAATAATAATAAAATAAAAAATAACAAAAATACAAGCCTGGGGAATGATCTCTGGGACACCCTGTATATTATGATAAACGAAACACTCAAAAATTAGGAAAATTAGTTTGACAACAAACTTTACGCATTGTTTTTATAGGTTCCTAGATAAAAATGGCAAAAATCAGTTAATTCCATGGCAAACCTACCTTTAACTATTAATCGTATTTTTCTAACAAAAATTCTTATGCAGGACCCATATTTTTTTATATGGCTGTAAAGATAATAAAAGGTACTATCAAAAATTAAAATAAAAGTATATTATGCTATTAAAGTTGAATATCGCTACCATTATACAAGTGCAGAATTTCAACATTGTATTTACTTATCTTATAGAGAATTTAATCTCATTTACAAAAATTTTAAAGAAATAATAAAAAAATAAAAAATAACGGATATACAAGCCTGGGGAGTGATCTCTGGGACACCATATAATAGACTTCATTCTATATTTTCAAAATTGAAATAATCGTAATTTATGCAACAAGTAAGGTTCGACTGCTTTTAATCTTACGAGAGAATAGTTCTCTAAAACGAATGAATAATGTTGGGAGCGGTTAACGTTCAAATATTGTAACACGTCTTATTTCATCCTATATTATTTTTAATGAGATCCATTTAACGATCTTTAACTTTATTAAAAGTTTTATAACGGTAGGTACTAGTGCTGTTATGAATAACTTAATGCAACTCTTTACAATGCGGTTAGTGCTATAGTAGCATAACAGGATAAAATAAAAATAATTAAAATTTCTATCGCGTTGTATACATCAATGACATGATTCTGTTTTGACATAGTTTTGATAGCTTGTTTATTCGAGCATAAACTATGTTCACAGTAGAACAAGATGCATTATGGTTCGTTTGTAGATTGCTTTGAGGCTTATATTGTACAATCCTACATAAACAGTTTGTTATTTATAAATATGTATAAACATTTCCAATATTATATTATTGAACTCAATATTAATTATTCCAAAGCTTTGTAAGAAAAAAGTACTAATTTTTTGTGTCAATTTAACAGAATGTTAAGTTATTCGTGGTGATTATGAGTAAGTAAAATCGACAATAATATTGAATGTTGTCGGCAGGTAGTTATGAGAAGAGAATTTGAGTTTTATCGTAGTATGTAGGGCGAGATGATGTAATTTAGTAATTTTACTGTTACATTCTATAGATTTAGGTTTTACTCTTATTAATTTACTTTCAAGATATTCTCTTTTTCTTACTCTACGCAATATCTTAAATATATCCATATTCTTTCTTTAGATATAAGTGCCACGTATTTATTCTTAATTTTTAGTGTAACATATGTACGTACATTATTTGTAAAATGGTATTACCCGTAAATAAAGATAATTTTAAAAATGAGACCCTTTTAAAACTTTTAATTTTTAAGCATTCTATTTTATCAAATTCATGATAAAAAAGTATGGATCATATCCAGATTTTATCAGGGAGTATTTTCAAGGTAAAATGTTGTACCAAGTAAAATAATTTTTTTGAATAAAAATAAAAACCGTGTCTCATTTTTTAATCATTATTATATTCTGAAGTTATTCGAAAAGTTACCAAAAAAACTGAATGCATTACTACAACGTTTCGTTTCAAAGAAAGCATCATTAACTTTATTATTTCTTATGGCACTCAAAAAATGTACACTCTGTATAAGAAAGCATTTTTTATTACAAATTCAACTATGTACTAGACAATATGGTTATTCTTGATTTTATTGAGAAAAAATAACGTTTTCTTAAATTTTTAATCTTTTTGGTCTAGTGTGCGGTGAATGAAATTATGGCAACGAAAAAATGAAGTCGAATTAACAATACACTTCATTTCTTTCATTTTTGAAAGAATCTATTTGAATGACAAAGTCGTATCAGTTTAGCAACGTTTTTCAGTGTAGGTTATATTTTACAATGGAGCAAGTAATGTTTCCAATGAAGAAAAATTTGATATGCTGTCCTGCTATATTACATGCCGGAGAAATTCTGTAGAAGCCAAACACTTGTATTTAATGAAGTACCCGCAACGGAGGCAACCAGAAAGGTCCATATTTAAGCATTTGGTGTCCAATGTAAAAGAATGCGGTTCATTGAAGCAACCCGTACTGTCCGGCCAAAACATTTGAACGCAGCAACATTTTCTGTTTGCTGCAATTATTTCAACGCACACTACATCAAAAAGATTAGAAATTTACGTGTTCCATTGTAAAATATGACCTACACTAAAAAGTGTTGCTAAACTGATACTACTATGTCAATCGAATTAATTCTGTCAGAATTAACAATAGACTTCATTTTTTCGCTGCCATAGTTTCATCATAGACCAAAAAGATTAGAAATTTAATAAAACGTTATTTTTCTCGATAAAATCACGAATAACCATATTGTGTAGTATATTGTTGAATTCGTAATGAAAAATGCTTTCTTATACGGGGTGTACTATTTTTGATTAATGTAAAAAATAAAGTTGATGATGGTTTCTTCGAAACGAAATTTTTTAGTAAAAATTTGTAAACGCCATCTTGTAGAGCAGAATAAGTGGTAATGACAAAGTGCATTCAGCTTTTTGGTAACTGTTTGAATAACTACAGAATATAATAAAAACAAAATGGCACAATTTTGGTTTTTTCAAAGTAAGCCGAAGTCAACGAGTTTTGGAAAAATCTAATTTTTATTGTTTTTTTAATTAAACTTCAACACATTGTAGATCGTTTGCGGACCAATGTTCATAGGAACTTTTTTGCATAAAATGACCTGGGCAATTACTCCCTTTAATATTCCAGCATTTTTAAACACCCTGTATTTTACAAATAAATTTTCTGGTAACCGACACCTTCAATACTCCAAACCATAATGTATTTGAATTACAGAAAATAACGCTATGTTTCAATTTGTGACTCTTTCAATTGATACTTATCCACTTCTAGAGAAACCACATTTATTTCAAGAAATATACGAGAATTCGTCAGTACATACACCTTGTTCTATACCTATCACATCTTTTTACTTTTCTTCTACCACACTAATAATAAAAAAACAAATAGTCAAGATTAAAAACAACATTTGCAAGCATTGACCGCAACTTCTTCTAATACCGATTAGAAGAAAGTTATGATAAAAGTGGGCGTATTGAATATGTAGAAAAGTGGTCGTAGTGACAGGGGGTTATACAATTTGGCCACAAGTCTAGCTGTAAAAAACTTTTCTACAAGCATTCTGGTTGATTAGGTTCTCATGTCATTACCTTAACGGTGAATCGAAGAGGTCTTTTATATACTTCGTCGAACACCAGCAACGAAATAATTGGGTCTAGGACGTTTCTACACCGCCGGTTCATCAATAACTCAGTTCAACTCCGGCTAAAGTTATCAGCAATGTAAGTCGCAAATATTTCCAAACGAAGAATTGAAATTTTCGCGAAAATTCAGGATTATTTGACTCACATCTTTGCGAATATTCGCTTTTGAACTTACTCAATATATTGCTGAAAGATATATATGGTCTAAAAATTTATTTGGCAATCTGTGAATAACCTTAACTCAATAACATGGTGGAAGGGAATGTGCAGTAAAACTTCGGTAAAAGATATTCCAATTGCAATTTTAAGTTTGCCACCTTCATCGTCAGCGACTGAGCGCTCTTTTAGCTCTTACTCCATCGTTCACACAGCTAAACGCAACCGCCTTACGGTAGAAAAAGCTGGTATGCCTACCTACATAAAACACAACTTAAAATTAAAATTGGAAGAGAGAAATGAAAAGAGTAGAAAAACGAGAAACCTAGAAATCGTCTGTGATCGTATTGATGAAGGAGGAACTTCGAGTGCAAGTAAAAAACTAAAACCAACAGAAAATGACACAGAAAATTTTGAAGTTAGTTCTAATTTGACACAACTGTTAGTGATAGTGATGGAAAAGAACAAAACACAACAATGTTTTCAGATGAAGAGTACTAATTTATCTTTTCGTTATTTTTAGAAGCTTGTTTTGTGCTTATGCTTTCTATTTGTCTATAAAAGACTTACTTTGTTTGTTATTCTTTAGAAGTTGAGCTTTGGTTCTCATTTTGTTTAAAATATTTATTCGTTTGTCATTCTTTAGATTTTTTGGACGTTTGTCCTCCTTTTGTCTTTACAAGACTTATATAATGTTTTATTATTTAGAAACTGGTTTACGTTTTTTTTTTAATTAGAATGTAGAATGTTTTGCAAACCAACGACCAACCTACCGTAAACCTGCCGCAACCTGATTCCAAGTCTACCACAAACAAACGCATTCAGGCCATTGTTGTTCGTGATAAATCCAAATGGTTAACCACCGTTTCTCTCTTTGATACAAACAAAATCCGATTCACTAACGCCGTCACCGTCCCGGCAAGCATTAATATAACACCCTTCACCTTTCCCGATTACCGCGCCATAATATTCATTATAGGCAAATACCAATTACTCAAACATTCCTTACCTAGCAAAACCCTCCTTAAAGTAGTTTTCCGCGAAATTCTCGAAACCACTCTTACCGACCAAATTAAAACTAAATTAGAATCCCGAAATTACATCCCATCCAAAGTTATCCAGCTCTTTAAGCGAAACAGATCTCCGATGCCACTATTCCTAACTACAACCTTTTTGCAACGACCGCGACGTAAGTGGCGGTGGCACTGCAATCTACGTCAAACGATCTTTCAAGCACCACCTCGCTCCCAATCCTTCTCTAGATCACATCGAAACTACCTCAATCATCGTAGAGACGACCTCCGGTAAGATCAAGATAATTCAATCCTATAAACCACCCAACTCTCCTTTAACCAACACAGTGACCTAAACAAACTCTTTCCTGATCAGAATCCCATCATCGCCACAGGCGATTTTAACTGCAAACACCCGCCCTGGAATAGCCGCATCGACAATCCTAACGGACAAATCCTATTTGCTTACCTAGAGGCACATTCGCAACTGTCCCCACTCGCCCCTAATGAACCAACATTTATTCCAATCAACTTTCGTTTCAATATCCTAGACATTGCCATTACCCAAAATATTTCTTTATTTCCAACAATGTACGCTCTTCCCGAACTTAGTTCCCAACAGAACCTAGTTATCCTGCACCTCGGACCTATATCTCCCGACCCACATTTAGAAACCCGCCAAATCACCGATTGGAACAAATATACCCAGCTCCTAACAGACCAAATGGATCCCATTCCTGTTATAAACACCCATCATAACATAGACCTAGTCACCACCTCCCTCTAAAATTGTATCCTAAATTTACACAAACAATTCACCACCACGGCCACCACCCCTAGACCCACCACCTCACCGCCTCCCTAAAATACCCTTATCCGACTTAAGAACCGCGCTAAACGCACCAATCTACGCACCCTAAGCCCTCACGACAAACAAATCCTTAATCGATTACAACTCCAAGTCCGCACCAAAATTTAAACATTTTGCAACAAAACCCTTAAACCAAGACAACCACTTTTTACCGCGTATGCAGAAAATCCTCCCGATCAAATCACAAACTTTATGATCCAACACCTCCCACGCAAACCTATAGCATTCCGTACCGCTATCATCAATTCCATACTAAGAGTAGGCTACTTTCCCGCTGCCTGGAAGATAGCCGACTACATAGTAATCTCAAAACCTTTTAAAAAAAACTAAATTTCCGCAAAACGACCGCCCAATCAGTTTACTTCCCGCACTTTCAAAAATTGCTGAAAGAATTATCCTACACAGGCGGACATCTCCCGATTAAAAATTCTACCAGACGAACAATTTAGTTTCAGACCGAACCATTCTACAACCCAACAACTCATACGCGTAACCAAATACTGCTACCAATCCATAGCCAACAACCAGGCAGCCGGAGTAGTATTTCTCGACGTCTCAAAGGTTTTTGACCGTGTCTGGCACGCTGGCCTTAACATCCATTTAAGATTGATCCAAATAATCCACTCATTCTTGTCACACCGCCGTATCTAAATCAAGTTAAACAACGTCAAATCCTCAGTCCGCTACCTCACCGCCGGAGTCCCGCAAGGCTCCGGCCTTTTACTTACATTATTTAATATCTACGCTCATAACATTTCAATAACCCCATGTAAAAACCGAACAAGCCCTATACGCCGACAACACCACGATCCTGGCAATCCAAACACCTAACTCAATACCTACAATCCGCACTAGACGCCCTAGAACGATGGTTTACTGACTGGCTTTTTTCCGTTAACGCAAAAAAGAGTGCTGCAGTAATCTTTTCCTGAAAACTCAACCACCGACCGAATGGCCAACTAACCATCCTTAATACTCCCATTCCATAGACCACTAAATACCTTGGCGTTCTCCTAGATAACCGCTTCACCTTTGCATCTCACATCTAATCGGCCTCTAACAAAGGCCGTAGCTCCCTAAAATCACTAGCTTCTCTCTTATGCCGTAAAAGTTTCCTATCGCCGAAAAACAAATTTCTCCTTTACAAATTCATTATAAATCTCATCATGCTCTATGCGTCTCCCGTCTGGAGTCACTGAAATATGACAATCACATGACTTTAATTAATTTACTAATACATCCAACAATATCAATTATATCTTTCATCTGTAATTTTCATTTGAACTATTTTTTTAAAAACCTAATTTTCTTTTTCATTAAAAAAAATTAATTTATAATTCCAGCTTTAACATAGTAGCTGAACCCGTCTTAAAGAATGTCTATTGTTGAAAAATTTGTACCTATTTACCGTATAGGTTTTTTTGCTGTTTATATCTCACAACGCTATTTTCATTTTATTTACTTTATTTTTCAAACTAAATATTGTATGTCATTGCACACTTTTGATACTCTTTACACGTTTCAGTATCAGAACAATGTAGAGTTCTAAGCAAAGCGCTTGTTTAAACCCTAACAAATCTATAATTAATTTTTAAATATTTTTAATAGTAATTTAGGAGTATTACCCTGTTCTGTTCTATTGAATAACAAACAAAAATATTATAAGAAAACGTTTTAAATCACCATATACATATCTATGTACTTTATTTAATTGTATCTCTATCACAACAAACTTTGCTTCAAATTGGTTCTATTTTCTATTACTTTACGTTTTTGGCTTTTTTTTTAATTGTGATAATAACATTAACAACTTTTAATCTGTATTAGTTTCATTTGAAAGCAATTCAGTTTGAAATACTGTATATGTTGAAATAAGTCAATAAATTATTAAAATATAAATATAAATAAACATAAAAAAAATTATTCTCTAAATATAATATTGCAAAGTTTTTTTTTATTTACGTATAGGAACACATTACTATTCTTAAAAATGACGATTATGTCAGAGAATGACGTTTGATTTAGAGCTGATGGTTATTGGCTACTTTTGACTTACAGTAACTTTTAGATTTGCATCTCGCTAGAATTTAGGTCAACACTTCTAAAGGTTGAAATATTTTGCTGAATACCTGACCATGTCAATAAGTTATATTATTTTAAATATTTGCACATCAATATGCAGACGTTTTCTTAAAATATTTGTATTTATTTTAATGTATGTTGTTCTTTATTATATCCCTAATAAGAAATGAAAAAAAAATATAAGGCTTAAAAGAAAATTTTGTTACATTCAATTTTTAGAAATTGGATGATTAGAATGCGGAAACTAGATGGTAGCGAGTATAAAAAAAATTATTTAGAATATAACAACCAAATTCTTACATAAAAATTATTACATTACTTAAGATCTCTTGTAAGATCTCTTGAAGGATGTTGAATTTGAACAAGCAAACGATGTTTTAGAATGCTAAGCGTCACAAACTCAAACAGAACGAAAGCAAGTGTACTTGCTTTGAAAGAAGATGATATTTAAGAAAAAATTACGCTTTGTAATGAAAATATTCTAAACAGGCTTCAAAAGAAAACGTTTCATTGGAATATTTTGCGGCAGATTAAAATAATACCATCCAAACTACAAAAGAAGAACCTTACAAAGTGTAAAACAAGTCGTAAGTATTAACAAATACATTTAATTGATTATAATTAAAAATAAATATAACAAGCGTAGAGCAAAGAATAACATATTTGTGCACACGCATAACAACTATTTTTTATGAATTAAATTAAATTACGTGGCACAAACCCAAAACGTTTCCTTAAGTTTTAGCTTAATTTAATTCTGTAAAACAATAAAGACAATCAAAAAGCAATTTAACGCAAATTACAACAAAATTTGTATTTAAAACAGTTTTTTAAACATAAAAAACACATATACAAGTAGACGTACGATAAATTTAAAGCATGGTTAATGTTTAAAAGTTTTTAACAACAATTTTTTTTCAAATATTTACATAAAAAAATTTATGTTTATATTTTGTGGCTATCACAGTAAGAAAATCGGGTGCACTTATTTATGAACAAATCTAAGTGAAAATCAATATTTAAATGAGTACTGCAAATAATATTTTGATAGATAATTGATTTTACAAAAATTCATTAATTTATTACCTATATAATCATGTTTTATTATGTTGTGGTACGTTTTATCGTTATTTTGCTTAATTTATTTTGTATAGAAGTCTTTTCATATTTTTTTCCTTTTTAAAATTAAAAAACTATTTGAAATTAAAATTGTGGTTCCTTATATAAGATTGTCCTACTAACGCAGTGTTGAGTTCAGAAAGTATTTTTTGCGAAATAGAGCTTTGATGATCATTAATTTCGTCACCCCACTATACAGGATTATACTGATTTTCTGATGTACCATACGAATAAATAAATAAAATTATTGAATTTTCTAAATATTATTTTGTCTAGCCGCATTCAGCATTACCAACGAAACAATTAATTTTATTAATTACATTGGGGTTTTTGTTGGCTAAAATTGTTAAAAAATAATAAAATTAGAAACCGGTTAACTGCGGCAATACATTATCGCACTAACATTAATAAAATTAGTAATTCGTACTTTTCGATCAAGCAATAATTTCGTAATTTCCGTCTACTTTGCCAAACTGACAACACCACTAATAATTAGAAAAGCAACTGTAACATACTTTTATTTAATAATTTTCTAAAGTTTCAATTTGTAATCTTATTTTTCAAAACCCCGCAACTTCAGCTTCTAAAGCTAAAAATCTGACCCATTACGATGTTTTACATGTATTTTACATGTTGAAGGAGAATCGAACTGGTTCCGAACAGTTGTGACTCATCAGTAATTGATTTATTTCGTTTCCTTTGCACCGTATAACAAATTAAATATGTACTAACAAATCCCAATCGCATTTTATTATTCATACAAATAAATTATGCTTTCTACAAAAACGAATTGCCAGAAAACCTGTCACGTTTTACTAAAAGAATATTTAATAACAAAATTTAAAAGGATTATGAGGATTAAATGTTTATTCATACACAGGTTTAAAACAAAATTTTATTTTCCAAAAAGTGTTACAATTGAATTAATTTTATGTATCCTCCAAAATTAAAGTTGAAGACTATTATCTTAATAGGGATTCCTTAAAGTGAAGGGACGAAATTAAATAACTACCCTGAATTCAATGTGCCGACGTTTTGCCCGACCTATGTGGGTTTTTTGCAAAGCTTCTGTTTGTTCATGTAAAGAAAATACAGAAATAAATACATATACATGAACAACTACGATCGCATATCATTCTTTTATAATGTTAAGTATAGAGTCGGATTCACCGGGTTTTAGGTATGACTCATCGCTACAAATTGTATGGATCAATCCAGGCTCGTATGTCGTAACTAATAAATAATTCCTACTGTAAATTTTTGTGTAATCTGTCAATTCAGTTTGATCAGCTGTTTCCAAACTAATTAAAATAATCATAAATATGTTTTCGACCAGAAGTGTTCTAATTTTCTCTTCATTTTTTAAATTGTGTCATTGAATAAAGGTTGTGGGAAGTTATAATAATTATAATTTATTTATATCTTTGTACAGTTGGAAATGTTACATTAATGTATGCGAACAAGATGCCCACGTATAAAACTTCTTAAAATAATTTTACTTTAGTGTTAAATGCAACGTTTAGTTTTGAGGTACCTATTTAACTGAAATTTAACAATTATTTGATTTAAATACAGTTTTATCTACTCAGAGTGGTTACTGTACTGTGACGCAAAATCAATCAACGTTAATAAAACTAATTAAAAAAGGATCCGATCTAATCAGATTCATCTACCCCATATTCCAAACTTAAACTTTGATTACAACCTATACTAATAATTAAGGGTTCCACAAGTTCAAACCGCTGCTCAATATCCCACCACTTCTTCATTTCTTTTTCAGCATGTTGAATGCATTTCGTCCAATATGTACCATCTATTCTTTCGAGGGATTGTTTCCACACTTCTCGTACATGTTCATCGGTGTACTGTAATTCAACTCTCCAACTTTTTTATTATAGTACTCCTTGCAATTAGCCCAAATTAATTCGATTGGGTTAAATTGGCAATGATACGGAGGTAATCTTAGTATCTTATGGCCGTTTCTAAGTGCAAGCTTAATAAATTTTCGGTTTTGGATTTTCGTTAACTAATTGTAAAAGTTCTCGTTTTAACATTTTTTGATCATGCATTACATTATGCTTTAATAAAATGTACACAAATCATGTTTGGTCGAGGAAGCATTGGGTATTTTTTCTTTTAGTGTTGAATGGTAACTGGCGTTGTCTAATATAATTAAACTAGGTTTTGTTAAATTTGGTATCAAATCATTTTCAAACCATTTCTTAAACAAATCTCCACACATGTCACCATGATAATCTTCTTTTGGGGATTTAGATGAAAATAGAAGTGAAGCATTAGAAATAAAGCCGTTCCAGTTTCCTGCATGTACAACAATAAACCTAAAACCAAATTTTAATTTCATTACTTGTAAGTATAAAATCAGGTCAAACATTTTGCCTTCTCCAAGTGGCTTTTCTTTATGCTTTGTTTAGAAGCATCATGTCAACTCCTTTTTGGTGAACCTCTACTAAATATCCAAGTTTCATCCATATAACAGGGTCATACAATGCAAGATCCGTCTCATAAAATATTCTCGTAAAAATTAACACGACTTGCTGAAATGTGGTTTTGTTCAAATAAACCACGTCTGCCATCATCAAGTTTAAAAAGGAAAATCCAATATTATGTAAGAGTCCACTTTTGCTAAAGTTGAATACACCAGCGGTAGCAATTTCATGTTGCAATGTTGCAACAGTAATATGTTGCCCTATATTATTCATAATTACTTATAAAAAAACTAATTTGAGCAATACTTACGATTATTATGCATATCATAAATTGTACGTTTAACCACATCTTTCACGAAGTTATCAACGTCACAAGACTTTGACTTCCTACGTTTTGTTTTGGCACTACAGGTTCTTCGTTCTCCTTCACTTCATTTCTTTTTTAATCGAAGATACAGTATTTATGTTAACGCCACATGCTTCGCAGTTCGCTAATAAATGAAGCCGTAAGATGAAATAGTATTTTTAATTCATAAAATACCTGCATAACTGACGTGAAAGGCAGCAATACAGCACCGTTGTCAGTTCTCGCATAAAATAGTCCATTACTTTCATAATGACTGCTTCGGTTTCCAATTTCTTTGGCATTGCAACTATTCCTATGCTATCATAATAATCATTAATTTATTGTTAATACCATGTACTTACTTAATCTGCCTCGATATAATAATTGATTAGTATTGAAAATACTGATTTGAATAAAGGAAAAATTAAAAATTCGAAAACGGTGTGGCAACGAATGTAAGGTTATGACAATGTAAACAAAGAAAATTATTCGACGTACGTTTTCTTGTTTGCACATAAAATAAACGGCACGACATACGTTTCTCAATTGCATTTTGCTGATATTTTGATTTACAGAAACAGAAAACTGTGTCACGTCGATTATCATAGTTTACTGCAATGAGTCATACCTAAAACCCGGTGAATCCGACTATAAAAACATATCTCTAGGTTAAACAAATGTATCAATCTAGTTATATCGAAACATTATAACAAATAAAAAATAATTAAAAATTATTAATTAGTTAAAAATTAGGTATATACATAGAAGAACTTTCTTGTAGGATTATAATAATTGTATCAAATAATAAAGTTAATATTTTTATAATTTTAACTCACTTTGAAATTAGGGTGTGACAGTCACATCTAACATAATATCTAAAACCAAGAAATTGTACAAACAATATAAACAAATTAGTAAGAAATTGTGATTCTAAAAATTGAATAATATATAGGGTGTTTCATTTAAAATTGACAAGTTGTTACTACTTTTGAGTAGAAACGGCAACACCGCCAAAATGAAAATATTTTAGAAAGATAGATCGTGTCTATTTATGGCAATAGCCAAATTTTCAGATTACTTATATGCCCCGTTTTCCATAAACGTCTAATCTAGCATCGTATCTAATAGGTTAAATTAAAATCCACAAATTCAATACAATATGACAACACTGATAAGCATGAATTCAATTTTATTTTTTTTACGGTTTGTTAGACACGCCTTGTTATAAACCTTTTGGTCAACACTGTTGCCAATTTATTAATGTACGTCATTATTGTAAGTTTAGTTGCCTAAATTCTATATTGTAAGTGTCCGTTTATTTAATATGCAGATTGTACATTTTTAAATAAAATATGTCTATGTTGTAGTTTTGTACGGTGTTGCAAAGTAAACCAATTTTATTCCTGTATTTTCATAATATGTACCTAAGATGAAGCATTTTTTGATAAATTAAAATAAAAGTATCGAATGAGTTTTTGGTTGCACACATCGTTGAATTTATGGGTGAATAATCCCCTAAACTACACAAACAAAATTTAGTCTAACAAACAATGTTCGAAAATACCTACTTAGATCTTTTCCTTTTTGTGTAAATCGTATTTTTGTAGAAATCACACAAAAACTTTTACTTGTTCATATTTAGATTATAACACAGGTTATATTTACATCAACTTTTAATCTGAACTTTCATGCCGACACGTATTATTTAGCTGTATTACTACTACACTGTAAAAATGATTAAATTGTTTAAAATCCATGGCCTACCTAACTCAGTATTGTATTTGAACACCCGTTATATAGCAACTATAAAATGTATTTTGAAAAACTGATTACATTTGCATTTTAATTATTAAGTTTGTGCAATTGAATTTTTTAGTTTATGAACCACATTTTAACAATAAGACAGGGAATTTACCTGTAAAATTAAACATTTACCAATATTGGCCTACCCTAATCAGTTTAAGATAAAAAGGTAAAGATAAAATCGGAGAATTAAAAATTACATACCATTTTATCTGTATCTATTTTCAAACATGTTCTTGAAAAAAAAAAGAAAAATCTAGATTTGGTAAATTATGGAAACAGTCATTCTAAATAAGAATGTATAGTTAAAATCAGTTAAACTTGAGTATGTACCTTATTATAATGATTTTGTTACAATGCTCTGTTTTTCTTTTATTCAAGTGTGTTAAAAAAAAACAGATTTAAGGAACATAAGTTTGCTGTGTATCAATTGTATACGTAACTGTTTGAAAGAATTCAAATAATATTACATATTAAGCTTTTAATAACTACATAATTCAGAAAAATTAAAACAAAAAATTAAATAAAAAGACCGACATCTGATTAATTGTACTATAATTATATGTTATGGGTAACACAGAAACCGGTCGATCATACTAACATCGACATATCTACGTTTATGAAAATTAACTCAAGCGGTTATTCAGAATGAGTCATACTCAACCTTATATGATTTTAACTATAGGTATATTAAGAAATATTGGGTGTAATTTTGTGATGCATTTTATAAACGCACACAAAATTTTGATTGCTTTAACTCCTAACTTATATAGTCATATCAGTAAACCTTATAAAAAGAAAGCACAATTTTCTTTCTCTTAATGTTTTTAATGATGCTAATTGCTATTATAATGTTGAGTTCTTAATTAAACCCTTTGAATATATCATTTTTTTTCAGAACAAATGTTTCACTGCCTACACCTATCCACAGTAACCTATAAAATAATTATTTGAACATGTTTGTTTGTAATGAATACTACAGTTTTTTTAAGGAATTTTACTACGCCACTCTGCAGCAGATATATGCACACAATTTATCTTGTACTTCTTAGAGTAAACGGATTCTACCTGAGTTTTTATTTGTGCGCAGGAGACTGGTAAGGAAAATTATTTTAGCACAAAAAAGTAAAAGTTTCTTTCTACAACTTTTGTTGCGTATTTTTAAGATTTGGTGGAATACATTCAAAATTTCTGAAAAATTTGGGAAATTACTCTTTGAAGTGGCCAATTATGTTTCTTAATGATATTTATAATACAGGTAAGTTACCAACAGATTTAAAGAAATGTAAAAGTCGTGGCAATTTTAAAGAAAAATAAATGTCCTACAGACCCAATTTCTTATCGTCCAATAAGTTTGTTAAGTGTAATTTATAAGGTTTTAGAAAGATTAATTTTTCAAAGAATTAATCTGTTAATAAAAGAGAAATTACCAATTGAACAAGCAGAATTTCGATCCGGTAGAAGTTGATGTGATGAAGTATTGGCATTAACAACACATATCAAAGCTGGATTTAAGAAAAAAAACTTAAAACTGAAATTGCTTTTTTAGATCTAACTGCTGCATACGATACCGTGTGGAAAGAAGGTCTACTTTTTAAATTGTTTAACGTCACTCCTTGTTCCAAAATTATTTCTTTTATTGAAAATATGTTGTTTAATCGGAAGTTTAGAGTTTTTCTTGGAGATAAAAGCAGTAAATTTAGATTTTTAAATAATGGTCTTCCACAGGGATCGGTTCTTGCACCTATTCTTTTAATGTATATATTTCTGATCTTCCTTCTTTACAATGTCGAAAATTCGTCTACTTCGATGATATGGCAATTTCATTTCAACATTCAGATTTTTTCAAAATTAAAAATAAACTATCGGATGATTTGCGTATTATTTCAAAAAATGGCGATTATGCCTCAATCTTAAAAATACAGAGGTTTTTTATTTATATTTAAGTAATAGAGAAAAAAGTAGAAAACTTAATGTTATCTTTAATAATACAAAGTAAAACTATAATTTTAACCCAGTTTATCAAAACAAGAAATAATGTCATTCAAAAATTAGCTGGAACAACTTGGGGAGCAGATGCAAAGACACTTTGTACAGCTGCATTGGCATTAGTTTGTTCTACAGCAGAATATTGTGCTCCTGTCTAATTGAATAGTTATCATACAAGAAAAAAATAGATGCCCAGTTGAATTGCACTGTGCGTATAATTAGTTAAACCATTAAATCTACTCCTTTCGATTGGCTTCCTGTTCTTTGTAGTATTTCTCCATTCAACATTTGAAGAAAACCAACAAAAAAACACCAAAAACTGCATCAAAAACTTTACTTGGACACATGTTTCAACAGCTAAGCTGTCATCATCAGCGATACCGATACTAAAATTAAAAACAACGGGAAGCTTATATATACTATCTGATTATCACGCATCGTTAAACTTAATTGATTTTTAGATAAGCTTGAATAATTCCGAAAATCCTAATAGACCGTTATCATCATAATTTATAAGCAAATTTATGTTTTTAAAAATTTCTAAACTTTACGCCTACTCTATGGCCATTTTCAAGCACATGCATGGCAACACTGGACCTATCTGTGCGATAATATTTGACATGAGCTACGTGCAACACTAGACCTATCTGTGCGATAATATTTGTCATGAGCTACGTGCTCTTTAAAACGAGTTTTAATAGGTCTCTTGGTTTGCCCTATATATACTTGGTTACAGTCTTTACAATTAGTTTTATATATTCCCGATTTATCACACATTTCTATTGGGTCTTTCGGATTGCCTAAAAGATTTTGCAAGTTGTTACTACTAGAGGTTACTGTTTTATAATCAAATTTTGAAAATATTTTTGAAGACCTTTTGTGTATGTGGGATAATTTGGTAATTTGACATATTTCTTATCTATTTTGCTATTACTAGTTCCTAACGTTGTAATGTTTCTAATGTTTAACTTATGTTTATGTTTTCTAATTATGTTTGTGACAATTGATTCTTGAAAACCATTGTATGATGCAATCTGCTTAATATTTCGCAGTTCTTTTTCAAAGTTTTGTTTTGACAATGGGAAATGTAATAATCTGTGAATCAAAAGTTGAAAGATGCAAGTTTATGTTGCAGACTATGGTTGGATACATTTGTTATAAACCTCATAGTGTTAGTGTCTTTACGATAAATATCTATATCTAGTTTGTTGTCATTTCTTGTCACTAAAGTGACTAAGAAAGGTAACTTAAGGTTTGTTTCTGTTTCATAGGTAAACTTGATCATCTCAAATTTTGAATTTAAAATTTCTACAAATTGCTGAGGGCTGTAAACTTTAGTGTCGATGACTGCAAAAACATGATCTACATATCTACACCAAATTCTAGGAAAATATTCTAAATTATTTTTAAATCAGTTTCAAATTTACCCATGAACTGGTTAGCTATAAACGGAGATAAGCTGTTACCCATTGTTGTACCATAATTTTGTTGATAAATATTATTGTTAATTTGAAAGTAGGTTTGACTCATACATAATCTTGCTAATTTAATAAAATTATCTACTACTGAATTGTCTAAATGGTTTTCGTGTAACATACCTTTCAAATAATCTAAAGTGATATATATCGGAACGCTTGGAAACAATAAACAGACATCGAATGAAACTAAAACTTCGTTCTCAGTCAGCTCAATGTTTTAATTTTTCAATAAAATCGTATGAATTTTGAACACTGAAATTTGATTGTTGATATTCAAAACTGTTGAATTTATTTGACAACCATTTAGATATCAGATAAGTAGGAGCATTAATACCTGAAACAATGGGACGCTTTTCCGGGTTTATGTATCTTAGGTAAACAATACATTCTAGGAAAAACCGGGTTAGATACCGTTAGTCTAAACCTAAGTTGTTTTGGTATAATATTTCCACATTCTAATAAGACTCTACGGGTATCAGCAATCATTTTGGGAAGAGGATTTTAGATATTAATGAATAGGGGCCTTTATTAAGCATTACCTGAACTGACTCAAAATAATCTTCTTTGTCCAAAATAACTACTTTATTGCCTTTATCTGCTTTGAGATAACAACAACTTTCTTTAAAGATTTTTAACAATGTTTATTTCTCTCGCGTTAAATTTAAATTTTGGTAACTGCTGAATATTATCTGAAATTTGAATTTTACAGGCATTCCTAATGAATTTTTTAGAGTTATCATCTAAAAGTTTAATCGAACTTTCAATTCCTACAATAATCTTATCTATGGGCGCTTTGTTAAATTTGAAGTTATATTCCAAGCCTTTATTCAACAAAGTGAATTCGTCATTGTTAAAAATCTCCGAGGATTTGTTTACCACTATGTTAGATTTTTGGGGATCAAGCCTGTGCACCTTTTTTCTTTTTAGATAATTCTGTGAACTTTTTGTTGGAGGTCATCTTCTTTTGCCAAAATTTGTGTTGAATAATTTCATTAATATGGTGCAAAAACTTAATCCATTGAACATACTCGTCATCATTTAATCCTGAAGTCAGTTTTAAATGTAACTCATATGCTTCTAACTCTAATTTACCTAATTTACAATAATGACATTTAATTTTCAAATCTAACCATTTACGCTTAGCAAATTCAAGCGCCTTTTACATGAGTATGAATTAAAATTTGCATAAACTTTAATAAATTTTGGAAAAACACCTGCTTTGCGGCAAGATTTAAGAAATTCAATGTCACATTTAACAAAAGAAATCTTACTTTTAATCTTGAAGAACCTGTTCCGTAGAAAAGCTGCGTTAAAACGAAAATGGGATAAATGTCAACTTAACAAAAACTTACCAATTTGGAATGACATTGACAACCCACCTGCTAAAAGACTTCAATCTCAACGTGCTATATAGTTGCAAGACTACTTCAGTATGGCTTTTTCTGAAGTTGAAGAGTGGAAAAAATTATGGTCTAAAGTTGATGTTTTCAATAAACATCTCATTGAGGATCCGCTATGTAATGGCGCCAGCTAAAAGTTGTGCTTCGAGTGATACGAAAGTTAAACCGTGTCGTTATTGCAAAAGTAAACCCAAAGAAGGGTTTTTATGCATCGGATGTGATTCATTAATCCACCCGGAATGTATAAAATACTTAAAAAATATTTAAAAAAACTGGTAAATAACAAAGTTATATGTTGCGAATTTGATTCGAATTCTACTGCATCAAATACTAAAAGTGAAAGCGTATACGATAGTTCCGACCTTGAAGTCTTGGAACAGTTAGATATTTCAATGCAATTGAAAATTATCAAGAAATTGTATATGTGCCAGGAACAAGTAGTAGGTACTAAAGATGAATTATTAAAGACAAAAGATGAACTAATAAAAGTACTGTATAATAGAATAGATGCCCTCGAATAACCGCTATATACGGTACCAATACAGAGTAATTATAATGAGAATTCCTTCGAAGTTCCGATTGCATCAAATGATATCGTAATGATAAACAAAACAACCGACATTGGTGAAAGAGGCGTGGAAAACTGTGTCATATAAAAAATCTAGTGGTAAAAAAAGTCATTCGTGTACCAATAGAGAAACCAAAGACATCAGAGGTACAGTTTCTTTGTCCAATGGTAATTTTAGTGCTGATAGACAACGTGCCTGGTTTCAAGTTAGTCGAGCCAAGAAAGAAGCAACACCTGAAGATATTAAACAATATCTTAACAACAGATTTGAAAAGAACGACTTTGTGGTGGAAAAGTTAGCAAACAAAAGCGTTGCTCCCAAAAGTGCATCATTCAAGGTGGGTGCTAACTTCGAACTGTTGGAGAGAATGAGAGATCCGAATATATGGTCATCAGGTATTCTAATCAGACGATTCAACTTTTTTCATCCCATCAAGGAAAAATCAGAAGGTAAAACTAAAACAACTTAAATTGGTTTTTATCAATGTTTGTTCGATTAATAATAAAATTAACGAACTTGAAATCCTTTTCAAAAATTCATCCAGTACTTACAATATAGCTTCAATTTGTGAACATTGGATAATTAACAATGAAATGACTAACTTCAAAATACCAAATTATACTCCGATTGCGTATTACTGTCGTCCAACTTCTAATGGAGGTTCATTGATTCTAGCGGAAGATGATAAAAATGTAAACAGTCTTAACAATATAAACGAACTATTAGTCAACGATATATGTGAAATTTGTGCATGCGGTATCACATATTTTGATATCTAACTATTTAATATTAATAAACGTATATCGACCACCAAAAGGCGATTATGATACATTTATGGAAATTATGAATAACGCTTTGTTGATGTCTCATACAAACAAAAATTACATAATGGGCGACTTTAATATACACTTTAATTATCGCAATAATTGAGCCCTTTTTTTCTCTGGACTTATGGAAAGTTTTGGACTATTTTCTAAAGTGAATTTCAATACACGTTACAACCATCGTCTTGATAATGTGTTTACAAATATACTCGAAGATTACTACACCGTTTCTCCTGTTGACAACGTTATTAGTGATCACAAAGCTATTTCGATGTCGCTAAATATTCCAGTTAAAGATCTTGACTGCAAAAACGAAATTATTGTAAGACCGTTTTCTAAAAGGGGTAAGATACATTTTTTTTATACCATGAGTTCCTACAACTTTGGATATGTTTATGATAATTTACTGTCGATTCATACTAAGTTTGAAATGCTTATAGACCAAATTATAGAGGGAATACAATTGAATTTTCCAACCATGACTTTAAATCCTCTTACACCTTCGGTTAAATGGTATACAGAACATCTAAAGCAAATGAAATCAACATTAGATATTTTAACTTTGCTAGCGAACAACCAGCCACAAGATGTCAATTTAATACGATACAAAAATTACTATCGCTCACAGTACAAAAGTCAATTAGTGAAAGCGCGCGTTAAAGCGAATAACAGTTTAATAACAAATTCACAACATAAGAATAAAGTCATATGGCAAATTGTAAATTCCCAAAGACCGAAAAGCGTAAAAATCAACAAATAGTTGATGCAAATCATACCAATAACTACTTTGTGAACACAATATCGAACATTACATCCAAAATGGAGCAAACACACAACGATGCAGTTACTTTAATGTTTCAATCAGCTTTCAAAAGCAATGCTACATTTTCATTTATGGAGGTTTCACAAGTTAGTGTTAGAGCTGCCTTCGATTCTTTAAAACCTGGAAACGCAAATGATTGCTACGACATGTCTGGTAATATTATAAAATCTATTAAAAATTTACTTATTGGGCATTTAACCTACTTATTTAATGACTGTATACGCAAAGGAATTTTTCCCAACTGTTTGAAAATAACAAAAACTACTCCGCTGTTTAAGAAAGGTAATGTAAACGATTTAAATAATTATCGCCCATTTAGTATGTTACCAGTACTAGAAAAAGTGTTTTAAAAAGTTCTATTTATTCAACTCTACAACTACTTCGAGAGTAACTATATATTTCATTCAAGCCAACATGGTTTTAGAAAAAAGAAATCTACTACTACAGCAGCTAAGCAGTTAGTAAACAAAATTTTAAAAACATTTTATAAGAAGAATTACGTATTTACGTCTTTTATTGATTTAACCAAAGTATTCGACTGTGTTAATCAAACTATCCTCATACGTAAATTATATATGTATAATATTCAACCACTCAGCTGCAGACTATTATCTTCGTATTTGTCTAATCGCATCAACTATGTTATTTCAAACAAAGTTACGTCGGATTCTATCCAAAACAATATTGGTGTTCCCCAGGGATCGATTCTTGGACCGTTGCTGTTTTTGATTTACATAAATGACCTTCCATCTACATTGCATAAAACCAATTATTACTCTATGCCGATGATACTGCATTTTTGAGTTGCAACAAAAACTATTATTTGTGCCAACTCTCTAATCAAGATCTACTGTCTCGTGTAAATTCGTGGTTTAAAAGCCAGAAATTGAAAGTAAACGAAGAAAAAACCGAAAATAAAGTATTCTCACCACGGAAGACGTACAATAGGTCTCAACACACACTGTATGTTAAATTCCTTGGAATTTACTTGGACACATGTCTCAACTTTAGAGCACATGGTGACTACTTAATTAGCAAGCTACAACGAGTAATATTTTTAATCCGTTGCTTAAAACAGACAGTATTTAAATATGTCTTAAAAACCACATACTGTGCACTTTTTGAATCACATTTAAGATATGGCGTTTTAATATGGGGTCACTCCTCTATCATTTCAAAATTGTTCGCGATGCAGAGAAAAGTGGTTCGCATTATACAAAGGGCAGCTTATAGAGATGATTGCAAATCTCATTTAATTGACTTACAAGTTCTATCGCTGACATGTTTATACATTTTTGATTGTTTGGTGTACACTCATGAAATTTAAAACTTAGACACCACAATTTCTGTAAACAAAAGTTTGCACATTGTGAAGCGGGCTTAAGGGTATCATTTACAATTCTAACAGCAGGTAGTCTTAGCAGGGGTTATCTTATAGAAGGACTGTAGAATGAATCATTACACTAAGCACGTTTTAGAAAATAGCTAATAACTTGGAGCTGTTACCCTGGCCAGCAAAAAGCCCAGATTTTAACATTATCGAAAATGTTTGGGCTCGAATACTTTCTGTTATCCGAAGACAACAAGGGCCAAATTTTATACCAGTAAACCGTAATGCACTAATTGCAGCCATTGATACCGCATGGGAAACGATTAATATTAATTATATTGATACCTTGATAGCGTCAATGAGCAGACGCCTCCAAGAATGTATCAATAATAATGGAGGTCACACCCATTATTGATTTCTTATATTTATTTATATAGTAATACCTTTATTTAAAAAAAACGTTTTCATTTAATTTTAAACTATAACTTGGTATCTTAATTATAATTATGTAATAAATTCTTGTCAAAAACTAAATATATACGTTGACAATAAGAATTGCCTTAGTTTTTATTTTCACTTTTTATATTAACTACAGAAAAAAATGAAACGTCATAAAATATACATTTTGTAAGGACTAAATATTATGAATAGAGAGTTTAATGATTTTTTAATAACTTTTTGATTTAATTTAAAAGTTATTGCTTGTAGACGTTTTTTAAATCAAAATTATTTCTAATTTTATTTTGTTTCCTAAACAAAATTTTGATTCGATAATTAATCGAGCTATGGTGTTTAATTAGCGATACCTTCAAATATATTCTTTAAAAAAAAATTAAGTAAGCAACGTAAATTACCTATTTTCTAAAACGTGCTTAGTGTAATGATTCATTCTACAGTCCTTCTATAAGATAACCCCTGCTGAGACTACCTGCTGTTAGAATTGTAAATGATACCCTTAAGCCCGCTTCACAATGTGCAAACTTTTGTTTACAGAAATTGTGGTGTCCAAGTTTTAAATTTCATGAGTGTACATTAAGGAATGTGAACAATCTTATAAGTGTTCAAAGGATGTGCACCAACATGCAACTAGGCAAGAAAATATCATACGCTTACCTTCGCTAAGATTAGCAAAACAACAAAATAGCTCGAACTACTATAGTATTAAATTTTACAATGCTTTACCCACGAAATTAAAATCATTAGAAATGAACTCTTTTAAACCAAAGTTAAAAGAAATTTTTATTACACATTGTTACTATTGTTTTTCTGAATACGCAACTAATATATATATACAGACCATTCAAAATGCAACTCTATTATGTTTAAATGGGGTTTAATTTCTAATCCAAATTTTGACTGTAGAAACTAACCAGAGGCTGTTACACATATTGTAAAGGATTGTCAATTAACGAAGTTTAAAGGAGGGTTTCCAAACATTCATAATTTAACGGATGAAGCAATATTAGGGCTTACGAATCTGAAGAACATCTGAAGTTCAGCAATGTTTTGTATTCTTGTCTTGATTATTTGTTTTTCCATTATTTTGTTTTGCTATTTCTTTAACTTATCATTTTTTTCGTCATTGTCGTGACTGGCGTTTATACTGGTCTATTGTATGTCGTCATGCAATGGCTGTGCTGTTATATTTTAAATTTTTATTTATCTTCTATAATGTTTACACACTTAATTAATATTATTACATGTGAATACTAAGGTGGGTAAGGGTTGGCATGTTTAGATTTTAGTGGTTTTCCTAAACCTTGAAGTAAATGCTATGCCAAGACGAACCAATCCACTATTGCACACGGTTTCGTCACCACACTATACAGGTTTATACTGATCTTCTAGGGCACCATACATAACACTTACATCACAATACAATATTTGTATATATAATGTACCATACGAATAAATAAATAAATTAATTAAATAAAAGTCACTATACTAGCTTATAAAAATTAAAAAAAGAAGTAAAGGAATAGATATACATGTTGATAATGTAATTATAAAACTTTTTAATAACTTTTATTTTGTATAGACAATATTCTCGAAGATATTGTTAAAAAAAAAGTGTACGTATTTTGGTAGTTTATATATTAAATTTTTTTTTTGCTTGATCTACAACCTAACACCAATTTGTCAAAAAGTAAAAAAATCAGGTGTTAAGTTTTCGGTTTTAGAACAGTCGTATAACTGCCACATTTAAAAGTTGTAGAGTAATAAAAAGTATGGAACACAAAATAACCATAATACTATAACCAATCAATAACACCTGTTTCATGAAATTATTTTACCTATTGTTAATAAAACGCAACTAACATATAGACGCGTTTAAGTAATTTTAATATAAAGTGCTTTTTATTTGAAAATTAAATTGTTTCTTGCATGTCTTATTGCAATGAAGCGTTCTAACAAATTGCTTATTACAAATTATTGTTTCACTCGCTATTTAATAACTTATTTATTAATTTATTGACACAATAATTAAAAATTTTTTTTAGTCGTCAATATTTGTGTTGCTTGTATGTCATTGTTAAAACGAAATAAATTGAATGTAAAATGTGTGGTAACTTAAATATAACGTTTATTTTTTTATATTTATCTTAAATTCGTATTGTAGTTTCCTAAAAGGAGATTGTCGAGATAAACTACAAGAAATGACATTTCCGATTGTATTCCCGTTTTTCGTTTAATATATCTGATTTTGCAGAAATCTTTTTGAGGAACTGTGTTTTTTCAATCGATTTACAAAAATAATTTTTGGTAAGATTTATACAAAAACTTTGTTTGATTAAAACTATATTTTTGAACATTTATTTCTTTAGAGAAGGCGTTTATTTTTGTAATGTTGTTAATTGATTACAATTTTAAGTTATGGTAATATTGTTTCAATATTTATTATTCATTCATTAATTATATTGACAAAGATATAAACAATGTTGTAATCGACGCTTTTAATACATTGTAAGCACAAACCTTTAAAGCAATTGTTATAAATTGCAGTCTTGGCATTATTTTAGCAGTTATTCGACTTTCTGTAATCTAAGTAGACAATTTCACTGAAAGATTTTAATTATAATAAAAGAAAAGTCACTTTAATTATATTAACTTGGTAACATGTCATTAAAATTAACTAGTCATTACAGAACCGTTTATGTACCAGGTGTCTGACTAAGACAGGTAACTCGTTGTATCTCAGAAACTACTTAAAAAAATTTACAAGGAGTACATACCAGTAGTGCGCCATTGCCAAACCATCCACTATAAGTAGCATTAAAACAGCTTTTTCCGTCGATCGTTTATTTATGACTTACATTAATGTAAACAAAATTAATCGTTAATGACACCTATTAATGAACGATTTTAGTATAGGCAACTAAGCATACATACGCATTACGTCAAGTTGCCATTTTATCTGTCAATCAACCACAATATGAAAATGTAAATCAGAAATCTATCATAATTTGAAGCAAAGCAAATTTTAATAATAAAATCGACATTAATCTACAGTTGTAATAAATCTTCAATTTGTACTGTACGCAACATTCCGATGATAATACTTAATAACATTTAAGAGTGTTTAGCTAATCTATTGTACAAACTATCCTCTTACGCAGTTCTTCTTATATTGTTTACTCATTGTTGAAAAGTTAAATTCTTCAATAAACATTCCGACTCTTAAAACTATTTTTTGCAGGTATAGTGTAACCACTTTAACAAAATATTTTTTTATATACTTTACATGGGCATGTTTTGTCAAATAACAAAACCATTAAGGTGAAACCAACCCTTATTGTTAAAGAATCTTAAGCTAATATGTTTCCAACAAAAATGTTGCAAAACCATTGTCAGAATTGAACACATGCAGGATAATCAATTCTGTCTCAATAAGTTAATGAACCACTTGCACACAGTAAGGATATGAATGAATAACTTTGTTTGGTATAATGTAACAAATTATTATCGAAAGTTCAACTAGTTGACAGGTAACGTAGAAATGTGCTTGGGTTTCGTGCATGATTTACCAAACATTGTCAACCGTTTCTGTTGTGGTCTTTATAGGTGCATCATTATTTTGATTAAGCACCAATCCTTTCTTACAAAAAAATTTAATACACTTTGTTTTGCTGTGATAAAAACTATTGTGTTCCGACGCAACAGTTGGAATTGATTATCTTAATTTGATACCAACTTAGTAACCTTAATTAAAATACTGTTGGCAAATACTCATACAAAATAGTAACCTTAATTAAAATACTGTTGGCAAATAGTAATACAAAATACAAAAAGGTAAAAAATGATCAAAACTGATAAAAAAATATAAACAGCTTATATCAGAGATCATGTTATATATTTCAAAGCTTGTGGTGAGTTTACAACACGGTACTTTCCAAAGGTGCGTTCACAATAGCAAGTTATTAAATTATAATTTGATTAAAATTACAAAGTATGGTCGACGGAAAAGTTATGTAACTAACTCTTGAATTAAACGGCGACTAACTATTTTTATCATTAACGTGCTCGCTTCGCTCACGCGTTAAAATATCTCGATTATTAATCGCCCTTATTAATACACTCGTTTGTTAAATAACTATTTCAGTCGACCATGTATTTACACGCCTTATTAATGTATAAAACATAAGACAAAATCATTCATTAATGAACCCCATTAATGCATGGTTTCGTTTTTCTATTAATGCATGATTTCAATATAGGTACATACAAATCTAGTAGGTATTTACCTTACAACATCAAATCTGAAACAAAATTTCATTTTTTACATAATTTATTGTGAGTAATTCAACAAATTCTGTGAAGAAATGGATGTTTACAATTTTTCTTTAACGCCGCCAGAAGTGGCAAAAGCTGCAAATATTACAACAGCAAGTTTATTACCTAAAAGACTAAAAATCTTTATGAAAAAACTTATGATGAGTTTATTTTATGATGCAACGAAAAACAAATAACGCGGTACACAGAAAACGTGTTATTAGCGTATTTTTCAAATATTTCTGAAAAAGGGCTAATTGCCAGCTTATGGCCTAAATATTCTATGCTAAAAAGCACAATCAATTTGAAGAAAAACATAGATATTTCGAAATTTAATAAATTAACTACTTTTATTAAAAGGGAACAAGAAGGGCATGTGCACAAAAAATCTAAGGTCCTTGAAAAAGAACAAATACATAAATTTTTATCTGATGCTCCTAACAACTCATTTTTAAGGGAAAGGTACGTAAACAAATACACTGCGTAAACATATTTACACCTAATTTGTATTCTATTTTAAAGGTTGCATTAATTTTCGGAGTAAGCGGAGCAATACGAAAGAATGAGCTAGTAAATTTGAAAACAGATTACCTTCAGGATTTAGGTTCTAAGTTTCTAGCAACCATTAAGGCTTCTAAAACTAATACGGGCAGAATATTTGCTATCGTTGACAATGATCAACATACGATTTTAAATTTAGTTTGACACTATTCCTCATTGCGGCCAACATTGCGTTTGTGGGGGGTGTCCACAAACGCTTTTTTGTTTTTTATAGAAATGGCAAGTGTTCCATTCAGCCAATTGGCATAAACGCGTTTTCAAAAATGCCATTCACAATTGCAACGTTTTTAAAATTAGATGAGCCGAATACTTATACTGGTCATTGCTTTCGACGGTCTTCTGCCTCGATACTTTCTAAGAGTGGTGCTGATTTTTTAGCCATTAAACGCTTTGGTGGTTGGAAATCCACTGTTGTTGCAGAAGGGTATATAAATAATTCGATTGAGAATAAAATAAATACGGCTAACAAAATTCTCTGCGAAACGGGGACAAAACCTTCCTACACTAGTGTCGAAACTGTTGAAAGCAATATCACCAATAATACTGAAACCACTGCAGCTGCAACAAATAATGATTTTACAAACATTCAAGATTTAAACGTAAATATGTACTCACACAGCCAATCAACAAATAATTCCAGTATGCCCTCTTTTACTTTTAATAATTGCACTATTGAAAATGTAAATAATTATAAACACAATGTTGAAGCTGAAGATAAGTAGTTTAATTTGTATTGTTATTCATTTTTGTTTACTTTGAGTAATAAAAATTAACTGTTCACAACAATTTCCATTCACAATCATTCTCTCTGTCAAACTAACTGCATCACATTCTGACTGATATTTTTTGTTTCATCATGAACTAGTTTTTTATCTAATTTCATCATTTTACCTAACTGTATTGAAAAAAAGTATTGTAGTAATTTATATTAAATGTTAAATGTAAGTATGTTATTCAAATATTGTTATTAATTAAAAAATAATTTATAACCTAAAAATACTAGACCATTCTTGAAAAAAATTAAAATCATTCTAGAAAGATTTTTTGCAGAGCAACCAAGAACCAAAAATCAAACGTAAAACAACAAAATTTTTAAAAACTCAGAAGGACGTAATTACCTTTCTTCCTTAAAATATCAAAATTTGGTAAATAAATTGGACGTATTTTAACTAGATTTCTTCGGGTGATTCCGATTCGTTCCAGATGATGACATTTAGTACAAGTTATTGTATCATGCGTTCGGGTATTTACGGTAACTCACTTAAGAAATATTTTTGTAATTTATACACGTTTTCTTAATTCAATTAAGTTATGGGCGACTTGGTGCAGTGAAAAAGCCTTTTTCCTATTCAATCAGTCGTGGTATGAGTGTTGTGATTTCAATTGCTTACTTTGCCACTGGGTGACGTTTTCAGACATAATCGCAAAGAATATAATTTTCTAAAAAAAATAAATAGAATAATATGGCGTTTTTATGTCATTAGACAGACAAACAAGAGTCCAAGAACCCACTAAAAACCGCATCTCAAAATCTTTATTTTTTTCTAAAATTGGGCTCGAATACTTATCTATTCTACTATATAAAAATAAGTCGGGTTTTCCTTCCTGACGCTATAACTCCAGAACGCACGAACCGATTTCCACAATTTTGCATTCGTTGGAAAGGTCTCGGGCTCCGTGAGGTTTATAGTAAAGAAAATTCAGGAAAATTTCAACAGAAAAGCGGGAAAATCTTTTTTCACATACAGCGCCATCTCTGATACATAGCATGTACTACAAACCAATATTTTAAGTAGATGGCGCCGGTGCGTCGCAATGACAATTAACAAGTCGCAAGGCCAATCGCTTAGTGTTTGCGGGATAAATTTAGAAAATTATTGTTTTTCACATGGGCAGTTATACGTTGCATGTTCTCGAGTTGGGAAACCATCCGCTTTGTTTGTGTTAACGTCAAACCAAAAAACAAAAAATGTGGTTTACCAAAGTGCACTTCAATGAAACGGATAATTTGCGGACACGTATAACGCTTCGATTCAGTATTTACTTTGGATTCACTTTCATTTACTTAGAGAAGTTCAACTAAATAACACTTCATTTTTGTAATCGAGATGAATTCATTATTGTTGTGAAATGAAATAAAATTTTTCCTTTTCAAATATATAACAAAAAAAAGTTTTTCTTCATCTTTTAATCACCAAACGAAATGTTACATAAAACGAAGCCATCTGGTGGCAAAAGGAGTTCGCCGTGTTTGCTAGTAATGTATAAAATAACTTAAAATCAAAAAAAAAAATTTTTGAAAAAATACATTTTACTGTTTGTTATTAAGGTCTAATTATTCTTAATTTGCTAAATAAAACGCTAATTTATTATTTAAGATCCCAAATAATATTTAAAATAGACCTGAAATTATGTTATTTTATTGTAGGTTAGGATAAATATATTTTTTCTTTAAACGACATTAAACCGGCATATTGTTGAACTACTGGCAGACGCTAAAAACGCTTTTTACCGTCTAAACATTAAAAGCAGTATTTTTTGTTTTCACAACTATTTAGAGGTTAGTACCTCGGTTATGTCATGTTAAGGTGGCTCCATACACAACGGAAAACCCGAAGCCATGCCTTAAGGCGCCAAGCCTCAAGGAAAACTTCTACGTGTATATGAAGAATTCTTTTGAGGTATTCCTGCGGGTCTGTCGCCTGAACGTCGCAAATTTAAATCCAAAATCTCATTCGGCTTGCCTCAATACCAAAGCGCCTCGAAGCCGAACGGTCTGTGTGGAGGGGTGGGAGGTTAGCCTTAAGGCAAATAAACACGTACTCAATCAGTTGTGTTGAAAAGACAGACGTGTTTGATTAATTTCCGTTTTCTCGTAAACCATGGCCCGTGCAAAACAAAATCAGGAAGAGTTTATAGCTATGTTTAGAGATTCGCCGTGCTTGTGGCAAACAACATCTAAAGATTACCATGACCGGATATAAAAAGAAGCTGCTTACCAAAGATTGATTGAAAAATTAAAAGAAGTGGAGCCTCTAGCTAACAAAGACTGTGTTAATAAAAAAATTAACAATATGCGTAGCAGTTTTCAAAAAGAATTAAAAAAGATCAAAGAATCTATAAGAACAGGAAGTGGTGCAAACGAAGTATACCACCCAAAATTGTGCTATTTTGAAAACTTACGTTTTTGAATGACTAATAAACTCCTCAACCATCTCACTCCAATATAGACAAATCTGAGAATGAGGTAAGTAAAAATAACTCATTAATGATCCTTATTATTTTATTTAGCATTTACAACAGTTTACTACCGTAAAAATATTTATTAAGTGCCGTTAATATAGTTCATTTGCCATGGTACTGCACCTTCGTTTACGAAGTAAGTCATAAAAGATTCTCTGACATTTTTGGCAATGCTCGTAGTATTTTCAAAGTTTCTGCTTTCTAAGCGTTCCATAAAAGCAACAGTTTGAAACCCCGTGGTCACAGTCCCTTCGTCAGTATTATCACAATTAAAACATTCAGGAGGTGCATACTAATTAATAATACTAATGATTCCAAAACGCAACCTCAAAAAAACAAGAAACTAATTATAAAAAAAAAAAAGAAATAAAGGCTCATGTAATATAATGGTCTGTAAATAAAAAAAAACAAGAGCTTACATTGTCAAGTCTCCTCTGGATAACATTAACTTTATATTATGTTTAAATGTAGACAAAGAAAAAGTTTTAATTATATCAGGTTTAAGTTTATTGTAAGACATGCATATGTTATAAGAAAACAATTTCTTAAATTGTTCCAGGTTAAGGGTGGTAAACCTAAGGCATTCTTTCTTCTAATATTAATGTTATGCACGTCTGTTCTAAATCTAATTTTATTATACAGGTATGGCGGTGTTTTGGTGGTCAAAATTTTATGATAAAAACATAGAGAATGAAGGATCCTTCGTTGCACCATTGACAGCCAGTTAGCGTTTTCGAATATTATAAATAAACCGTAAACAGCTGTTTTGCATCACCTGAACTCTCTTACTATCTACATTATCCAAACACTTATTATAAACAACATCACAGTAATTAAAATTGGACAATATTAACGATTCGTAAAGGGTCTTTCTTGCAGATACATTTAAAATGTGTCGGTTACCATACAACAGCTTTAGAGTCGAATAAGCCTTCTTTAGAAGCATTGTTACGTGTTGTGTAAATTTAAGACCAGAATCCATCAAAATTCCCAAATTGCTTATTTTAGCAACAACAAGATGTGTATTATTAATGTGAATATTAACAGAGTTAGATACAATCTTTCGGTCTTTACGTCTGCCAAATAGAATAAGGGAGCATTTATTTGGATTGATAAAAAGTTGATGCTTATTTGAAAATTTATTAAGTTTGTCGAAGTCGAAATTTATTTTATACATAGAATTTACTAAGTTGTTTACTTTAAATGAAGTATAGAGTTGTGTATCATCCGCATAGCAATGGTATTTACAATATTTAATATGTTTATAAATATTAGAAGTATAAATAATGTAAAACAAAGGTCCCAGGATCGACCCCTGTGGCACTCCTGATTTAATGATAAGCGAGGAGGAAAATGAACCGTCTAAAGCAACAATCTGACTTCTATCCTTGAAATAATTTGAAACCAGTTGAAGAGCCACCTTCCCAAGACCTATGTAATGGAAAATAGAGATAAGCAATTTGTGGTTAAAAGTGTCAAAGACATTGGAATAATCAACTAGAACCAGCGCGAAGACCTCACCAACATCAATAGATCGAAAAATTTCGTCCGTTACATCAAGTAATGTACCCGTGCAAGAATAACCAGAGCGAAATCCAGATTGATAGTCAGGAATGAAAGAGCCATCATTCAGGTAACGCCAAAGCTGTACAGATGCCAACTTCTCAAATATTTTAGAGAACACTGGTAATATACTAATAGGCCGAACATCTTCAAAAGCCGCGACGTTACTCTTTTTAGGTATAGGAATTAATATAGCAATTTTCCCGCAGGAAGGGACATCACCAACAAAAAATATGGTATTAATAATATGGCGCATGTAATGTAATATATGAGGACAGCACATTTTAAGCATGTCAAGAGAAATGCCGTCTGACCCGGCTGCGCCCGAAGAGAGAGAATTGATAACATGTTCAATGTCAGTTTCTGTTATCTCAACAAATTCAAAAACATCTGCAACATTTTCATGTAGATTACTACTATACAACTTAAAAAGTTCTGAATCAGGGTCATTTCTATTTAAACTGAAAAAAGTAATTATTTATTAGATTGGGATCACCGATATCAGGTGGCAGAGAGTAGCTTTTTTTAGCTTTGTTTAGTTTATTAAAAGATTTCCATAGATCTCGGTGATCGCATGATTTAAATGATGAACTTAAGAAACACTTTTTCTCTATTTGAACTGCAAAATTAACGTAATTTCTGAGTTGCTTATAAAAATTACAGTCAACCAAACCAGATGTTTTTTTTGAATTTTTTATAAGCTTTATCGCGCAAGGATATCATAAACTTTATGTTATAGGTGATTTATGGTTTAAATGGTTTATGGAACTTTCGGGTGATAAATGATCCATGCATGTCAAATAAAAGTGCCATATTATTATTAAAAAATCCAATTTATCATCTATATTATTAATGTCAAAAATATGATACCAAGGAATAGCATAAAGATTGCGAAGAAAATACTCGCAATTAATATTTTTCAAATTCCTAAACGTACACAGAATAGAGAGCGTGTCTCGCGTAATTTGCTGTCTCGGCTAACACCTCGCCAGCAAACTTTTAAGCTCAACATTATATTGTTTAACTCCTAATAAAATAATCTACTATTTTCTTCAAGCGACAATAAAACAGCATATTATTGAAGTACTGGCAGAAGCTAACAACGCTTTTTACTGTCTAAACATTAAAAGCAACAGTTCTTTTGTTTTCACAACTAGTTAGAGGTTTGTACCTCAGTTATGTCATATGAATGTAACAGGAATGTACCAACTTGATTCGTCGAGAATAAAACGTCACTATAACCCTCAAGAATTTTGAAAATTTGAAAATAACACATAAAAACCAGTAATAAACGATTGAAGAAAAAATAGTATATTTCACTTGGAGTTAAAAAATATAATGGTTTTTGCTTAATTTGTTGTTTTGCCTAACACTTCGCCAGCAAACTTTTAAGCTCAACATTATATTGTTTAATTCCTAGTAAAATAATCTACTAATAGTGACTATCCGACTCTTTTCAGTACAGGTTGTGATATGAACACGGCGGTAAATAAATCAAACATAACAATAAATATTATAAAAAAATGGGTGCAACCACAATAAATATACTATATTAAACTCGACCAATACTGTAAATCTTGCAATCACCTTGCAACAGATAAACTAATCAATTAATTTAAATAATTAGGTAGGTGATGCAGAAGTTCATGGGAGGGGAGTGTATAAGCAATATGGGCTTCTACCTCCCCCGGCAGGAGCCAGGAGTAAGTCCGCTCAAAATGTATTTTTAAGTAACAGTAGGCGGTAATCTTGTTGTTTTTGTTCCATGTCCCTACTCCTGAAAAAATCCCATCTCTTTAATCCAGACGGAAGCTGTGTATGATCAATTTGGAAGTTTCCTAATTATGCCCCAAATAGGTGAGTAAAGCACTTTTACTGTTTATAATTCATTACATCCTAATCATTAACAGTCCTTTGAGAACCATAAATCAATAATTAATTAAAAAAAAAGTTTTACACAAGTAATGAGTGATTCATTTAGAAGTATTTTTTTTAAATTAAAAAAATGAATAAAAACAATTTTATTTTATAATCTTTATTATCATTCAAAAGAACCATTCTTTACAATTACTTCTTAAAATAATTGCTTTCTAGTGTTGGCCGTAACTGGTTCACATGGTCCATTCTGAAATTCCAATTTTCAATGACGCGTTTGAGTATTTTGAGTGGTATTTGGCCAATGACTAGAGTAATATTGGCCTCCAATGCCTCAATAGTAGCCGGCTTATCCATTTTATACTTAAAAGTTTATATAGCTTCAAAAGAAAAAGTCAGGAGGGGTTATGATCTAGCCTGCCAATTCACCGGTCCAAAGCGTAAAATGATCTGTTCACCAAATCGTTGTCGCAGTAAAGCCATGGTTTTACGGTATGTATGAACCAAATTTGGTCTTGATCTTGATCACAAGCTTCAATTTTAGGTCGGACTAAGTCTTTCCATTATGAAATGTCAAACACTACTGAGAAACAATGCCACTTCAGTTGACCCAACACATGCTCAATCTGCAATTAAATCCCTATCATAAAAACTACCTCTAAATGAATCACCCGATAGTATAATAACAATGTTGTACGGTAGAAGAAAAAATATTTTAATCCTTCAATTATTAGATTCGTCCTAACAATTTTAAGAAAAATGTAATATAGCAAAAATATTATCATTGGAATTACCTTCAGTATCATTTAATTTATCTTCTTTAGTGAATTTTGAATTTTTATTTTCACTTTAATATTATACATTAACAAAACAAAACTCAAAACTATAATTTTAAAGGGATGCATTTGTAACTAATAATAAGTTATCGTGTGACACAAATAAAACTTTTTTTGCTAAATGATAAGAGTGTGGCAATTAAAAACTAATACTGTTTGAAACCTGATTTGTAAAACCGTGTAATTTTTTTAATAATATAAACTCGACTCTAATTGAATCATATTGCTAAGCAACTAGTGAAAAATAGATACATAATGAGTATTTTACTTCGGTGTAATGATATCTCTTGCGGCATGATGTCTGCTAAAGATGCACTAATTGAGTTATGCTACAAAAGCAACTACATTTACATCGAAACGGTATGGATCTTAAGCAATTCACATACCAATATCTCAATCAATTGATGAATGAAGCTAAAGTTCTATAAGAACTACCTCATCCGTCGGAAACAAAATCAGACAAAATTCTCAAACTTGTCCTAGTGATGCTTCAGAGGAACAGAAAAATCGACTTTGAAAGTAATCGGCAATTATGTGTCCTGCTATAACTAGCAGCTCTTCGATTGTTAGTAATTCAGTTTTAATTTTTATAGATACTATTTAGTCTGATTAGTTTAAAATTGACAAAAAAATAAATAATATAACTTAAATAAAATTAAGTTAAAAAAGTGTTCTTCGATTGTAAAATGTGAATAAATAAAAAATTAATACGTACCAAAACTTTTAAATGCATTTTAAATTAGAAAGTTAATGGGATTACATTATTTGATGAGTACTGTAAATCACTTCGGAAATATTGTGTTTGCACTCAATAAACGCACAATATTTAACAAAAGTATATCCGAATAGAAGGTAATACCATTACCTTTATAAAATAAATTAATATTGTAGTACAATATTTCCTTCTAAATACAAACAAAAATGTTTACTATAACGTCTGAAAAAAAATAATTTGTTCTTTCTACAAATTAAACTAAAATCTAATAATTAAATAAAAAAGAAAACCAGATTGTTGAAAATTTATACGTGAAGAAATACTTTCTTAATAACCGGTTGAAAATGTAAAGCATTTCTTAATTAATTTATCTTGTTTTGAGAATGTATTGAGCGGTTGAAGATAAGTAAAAATGAGCGTTGGTAAAAAATAAAACTTCAATTATTTTAACGTTGTTTTCACAAATTGGATGATTAATTTTCTATAGTGATGAGTCATAACTAAAGTTTGTAGTCTACCCTAACACTTAATGGTGCACAATTGTAACAAACATTTCCTTTAATTACGAAAGCTTACATTGATACACACATATATCATGCTAAATAAACATAAAGTTATTAGTCATTCACTGTAAGATGCAGGAAATTACAATTACTAATGTATTTCATACCCTAGAAGTTGAGACCAAGAGAATATTATTGTTTTCCTAAAAGTTATTAATGTATGGTATATTTCTTTTCTAACGGCCGAATTATTACAGAACAACAAACATCGTTTTAATAGAATTTTATAACGATCATGCTTTTGGTATTGTTATTCAAAGTTAATTTAATTATTATTATCATAGAAAGCAAGAATCTTATTTAATTTTTGTTGTAAGAAATAAATTTGGTCTTGGTAAAATCTTATTGTTCTTGTAATTAAAGAAATATTTAGATATGAGAAAAGATTGCATTATTAAGTTGTTCTATTTAATTGGTGTATAATTTTCCTAAGTTTTAATTGTATAGTATGTTCGTAAATATTGTGCTAATTAAATACATAAATACAATTAAAAGTGGTTAAATGAATTCAATAATCTCTTTTCTTCAAGCACATAATAATATTATAACTACTTTACGGTAGATATGTATTATTTTATTATATATAATACAATTTCATTATGATGCTAATATAATAATGTTAGTTTTAAAGTTAGTTACTTTAATTACAAGTAAAAAACAAAAAATTATATGGCAGTATATAAGGTAAGTAAGTAATTGCGCGGTTCTCAAATAAGGAAGAAAGAGAAAGAGAACCGGCCCGATAGCGTAAGTCAACGAATTCCCACCATTAGCTGACAGACCAGTTAAATTGATAAGCCGAACGAAGCAATACGTTATTTGTTATGCCAAATGTTCAATTTATTTATTTATTCGTATGGTACATTATATAAAAATTGTATTGTGATGTAAGTGTTATGTATAGTGCCCCAGAAGATCAGTATAAACTTGTATAGTGTGGTGACAAAACCGTGTGCAATAGTGGATTGGTTCGTGTTGGCAAAGCATTTACTTCAAGGTTTAGGAAAACCACTAAAACTTAAACATGCCAACCATTACCTACCTTAGTATTCACATGTAATAATATTAATTAAGTGTGTAAACATTATAGAAGGTAAATAAGAACATGAAATATAACAGCACAGCCATTGCATGACGACATATAATGGACCGGTCTAAGCACCAGTACTAGGTTAAAGAAATAACAAAACAGAATAATGGAAAAACAGATAATCAAGACAAGAATACAAAATATTGCTGAACTTCAGATGTCCTTCAGATTCGTAAGCCATAATATTGCTTCATCCGTTAAATTATGAATGTTTGGAAACCCTCCTTTAAACTTCGTTAATTGACAATCCACTACAATATGTGTAACGGTCTCTGGTTCGTTTCCACAGTCACAATTTGGATTAGAAATCGCACCCCATTTGAACAACATAGAGTTGCATTTTGAATGGCATGTTCTTATGAGATTTATTTTTGACCAAATTTTTCTTTTTTGATTAAAACCCGGGACTTTCATCAATTCTCATTTATTAAAAACATCAACTCCAGACCATAAATTTTTCCACTTTCAACTTCAGAAAAAGCCGTACTTAAGTAGTCTTGCAACCATATAGGACTTTGAGATTTAAGTCTTTTAGCAGGAGGGTTGTCAATGTCATTCCAAATTGGTAACTTTTTATTAAGTTGGCATTTATCCCATTCTCGTTTTAACGCAGCTTTTCGTCGATGTTCAATGAAATATGGTGAAGTTAAGTGCGTAAATTTTCAAAATAATTTTTTACATTTTCATAGAAAAAATTTAGTTGAAAATAATTCTAAACAAGGTAATTACTATACAACATCTGTATGTAGACTAGGGTTTCATAAGGTTTTTAAGGTAATCTGGAAAGTTCTATGCTTATCACGTGGCTGCAGCAATTTCCCCTACCTTATTAGGAGATATCGCGCAGTTTGTCATTAGGAAAGATTGCGCAGTATCAATTTAATTCAACCAGAGGTTAGTTTGCGCGGCACATTTTACTCATTAGGAGGTATTCTAATACTAATTAGATCTTCTTTTTTCCTCTAACTAAGTCAAAATGCTTAACTGTGCGGACTTCAATCAAAAGGTGGTGGTCAGAGATAGATTTGCTACAAACTGTTCGGACTATTGAAAATGGATTATCCATACACTCTGCAGATAAGCAATTTAAGATACCAGAGTCCACCTTAAGAAATAGGTTAAAAAGAAATGATTTTGAAAAAAAGAGTATGGGTCCAGAAGCACAAATAGGCGTTGATGCCAAAAAGAAACTGTCTCGTTACATACTTCAGGCCGTTGGATTTGCCCCAACACAACAAGATGTAAGAAACCTGGCGTATGATTTAGGAAAAATATTGAATAAAAAACACACTTTCAATAAGGAAACAAAAATGGCAGGAAAAGTTTAGTTTTCATTTTTCATGCGTCGACATCCTAAGTTAACTGTCCGAAAAGCTTAAGGAATAAGCAGAACCAGAACAGAAGGAATAAATCACGCTGAAATGAAAAGTTACTTCACTCTGCTGACGGAAATTCTAACTGCGAATGGTTTTTTAGAGAAACCAGCTTACATATGAAATTGTGACGAGATTGGAGATCAATTAAATAACGAACCCGTCAAGGCAGCAAGAATGTTTATGTCGTCACGAGCGCGGAAAAGGGTGAAACCATTACCGTTCCAGCTTGCTGCAGCGCAGACGGGCAATTTTTACTTCCTTACTGTATTTTTAAAGGGGTCTATGCAAAACTCCAATATATGACAGGCGCACCACCTGGAACAATAATGAAAATGAACAAAAAGAGCGCTTATATTACAACTAAATTATTTATAAACTGGGTGACGGAACATTTCATTCCACGAAAATTGGCAAGTCAAAATTTACTGGTACTGTATGGACATGCATCTCATATGAACAGCGCAAATATGCTTCAAGTCGCGTCAGACAACGATATTATCATCGTGTGTTTGCAGAGTCACGCTACACACTATTTGCAACGGGTTGTATTAAAACCTTTCAAAACTTATTTTAAATACGCATGTGCAAAGTTAGCTTCTCCTCGTCGTGGAACGGAAAAAATTACAAAAGACGACTTCGGAGAACTTCTAAATTCAACTTGGTCTTGCGCTGCTTCTGTACAACTAGCAATTTCTGCTTTTCGTGTTACTGGCATATATCCTTTAAATATGGATGCAATTCCTGAACATGCATATTTGTTATCGTGTGATCAAGATGCTCCATCTACTTTACCCAATTCCACACCTGCAGCTATTCAGACTCCTTCCACTCCTCCAGGCAGACCTACTAATACATCAGACGTTTCATTCCCAGATGAAATTACTGTTAGTCTTCAACTTCTAAAGGTCATTCCTCTGTAATAATTACCTGCCCAGCAAACTTTTTGAGAACTACCAAAGTAAATTCGTAACCCTTTTTAAAGACTTCACTTTGCAATAAAACGGAGACTTTTAAGAAAGCTAACGTTACATCAAACAAAGCTTTAGCAACAATATCACTATTAGGAATATGTTTCGATTCTTGCTTGTCTTTTACAAATCACATCGATTATGTTTGTAGTAGATGTGCACCTATTTGTTTCGCTCTGAAAAGATTATCCTACATCTGCAGTTTTACAGTGGTCAGGTCGTACTATCATGCTAGTTTCAAATCGATAATACGATACGGTATCATTTATTGAGTATCCACACCATCAGCTCATTGTATGTTGAAAATAAAATCTAGTAACTCCTGTAGATTAGCATTCAAGCAACACCGCATATTAACCTTACCAAGTATTTTTATTTTAGAAACTTTAAAATACGTCAAACAAAATATTGAACATTTTACACCTCAAAATAAATATCATAATTACACAACGGGTCATGGATCAAATTTGCAATATACAGCACATCGATTAGAGCTTTTTAAATCAAATCCTTGCTATATGGAGCATTACTATATAATTCATTAAGTTCACAAATTAAACGAATTAAAAACCAGAACGTGTTTGCAAGAAAAATTAAGAATATCTTCTTAGAAAATGCATTTTATTCTGTTCACGAGTTTTTTGATTACAAGTTTGAAATTAGCTAATTTTGTATTATTCTTTTGTATGATTGTATAAACATTTATTTGTTTTAGATTTTGCTTGTTAGTGATTTTTTTTGTATGAAACGTATCTAATGTAATCCTTTTTGTATGTGACATGTCTAATATCAGTTTGTGATCAGTTTGAATAAATAAAATTATTATTATTATTATCATTATTCCTTGCAGTTTTGGACAATTGAAAGTGAAAAGAAAGATAAGTGCAGCAACTGTTACTTCTCCTGAGTATATCGCTAGCAAAGGAAAGAAAACCCAAGAAAGGTTAGAAGAGAAAAAGAAACAAGAACAAAACAAGCAAGTTGCGACTTCGATGATCCAAAAAGGTAAACTTTCAAAAGGAACAAATAGTAAAAGGTTAAAACATGATTCTCCTCCAACAATCTCGTCTGATGAAGACAGCAGTAAAATGAAACTTCTATCAGACACTCTCAGTGACTCCGTGGACGAAGCATGCGTTGAGTGCGTAGAGATTTGTGCAGTTACGATTTTTATATCAGACTGAATAAAATGCATGTCATGTAGTAGATGGCTTCATGAATCTTGTACGCTTTATGAACACAAGTACCAAAAGCCAAAAGAACTTAAATAAGTAATTAAATTTTAATTAAAATTTTGTTTGAATTTTTTTGTTTAGTCTTTGTTATTTCAATCAAAAAATTTTTATAAACCTAAAAAACCTAATTTTCTGCACACGCGCAGTCTTTCCTCGCCTTGTGCGCAAACTCACCTACCCGGTTAGGTAAGATTGCAAAAAATCATTATTTCTTTTTTCTACAAACGTCAAAAATGACAAGGTTCGCGCATTGACAACAATATGCGAAGTGACCCTTTTTCATTTTCCTTCGTTACCATGACACTGTGCGCGAATACTTACTTGGCACACTGCATGTAAATATGGAATTTTTATATTTTAACCTTTATGTTCCTCAATCAACCAAAAATCCAAAAAATTATTTATTTATTATTTACAATGTTAACATTAATGGTGCAGCTAATACTATTTTTCATATTAAGTTAAGCATATTACTTATTTTAGAACAATATTTTTGACGTTTGTAGAAAAACTTTTGTTTGCATCTCATGCGCGAAATACTTTAGTCCAAAGTAGCATTTCGCCCACTAGATACAAAAATAACTATTAAATTTCCCTGTGAAAAAAAGATAATTAAAAAGTTTTAATGATATAGTGTGTTAGCGCATCATACCACAGATTACATTAGCTAAGTTATTTTGAAAATTTAACCAAAATTATAATTTATATAAATTTTTTCCTAATTGTGCGCAAACTCTCCTCGCTTTACCTTAATTAGTATTTACTATACAAGTGTCTTACAATAGTCAGCAAAGCTCTCATGGCTAAACATTTATTTCGCGACATATTTGCTATTAACACACGAGTATAATACAATAGTTTTATTCAACACTTTCTATGATTTTGTTGCCATGTTGTTGTTGAGAAAAATTTTGGTAATAAAACTGCTGCGGAACTTGGAGTATTGATGGAAATGAAAAGAAAAAGATCTTTTCCTAAAAGAAATGCGAGAGATATTGAAGAAAACACAACGAGTTTGCCACCAAAGAAATCCAGTGATTTTAATAACTGGAAACAGGACCACGATGTTTGTGGGGTAAGCGAGACGTGCTTTGGGTTACTTTTTAACGCTTCTTCATTGTGGACACGAAAAGACACATATTTCACAATATGGCAAGTTAATGATAATAATTTGACACTTTAGTATGTTGGGTTGTATAGTAAATTCTCTATATTTTAAATATTTTATTTTGGTCTTCAAATTCCTAAATTTGCAAATCGATTTACTATAATCAATAGGTCATTGGGACAAGATTATTTGTGGAAAATTTGAAAGGAGGAGACTTGATTTTTGGGGAGACATGAAAAGTACACGAATATAAAATGAGTTTTGTTAATTGTGCCCACCAGCGTTAAATAAAACAGAAGGATAAATGTGATCAACTTACAATAATTAGTCGGTTAGATTTATTTAAAAATAAGTAACAATCAGTCAAACCAAATAACCATGTTTAGTTTTTTGATTTAATTTAAAAGTTATTGCTTGTAGACGTTTTTAAATCAAAATTATTTCTAATTTTATTTTGTAAACATTTCCTAAACAAAATTTTGATTCGATAATTAATCGAGCTATAGTGTTTAATTAGCAATACCTTCAAATATATTCTTAAAAAAAAAATTAAGTAAGCAACGTAAATTACCAATTTTCTAAAACGTGCTTAGTGTAATGATTCATTCTACAGTCCTTCTATAAGATAACCCCTACTGAGACTATCTGCTGTTAGAATTGTAAATGATACCCTTAAGCCCGCTTCACAATGTGCAAACTTTTGTTTACAGAAATTGTGGTGTCCAAGTTTTAAATTTCAGAGGTGTACATTCCTCTGGGCCTAAAACAGCTAATTTACGCCCTTGCTACATAAATAACTTTTTATTTAACCTTCTTTTGTTAAGCAAGATTTAACAATTTTTTTTTAAGAATCACACTGTATTGAATTATCGAATCTTATTATTATACGTCACATGATTATTTTTGCGTATGCGATTGTGGTAATATTCCGCATTTACGCTTTGTTGCTCGAGCAAAAGGAGATTCACATACCACGCTTAATAGTATTATATAATAATAGTATAATTTTTCTTTTTGCTTTGTTAGGAACATTTAGAGAAGTGTGCACAAAATTGGTAGAATAATTGCAAATAAAAAAACACAAAAAGAAGAGGGAATTCACTACGGCATTAACTACTGGTTTATTTAAAATTTAATATTTTGCAATTTGATTATTTTCTTTATTGTTGCGTAATAATGTTTAATATTTGGATTGGGGGTTACAAACCTTGTGTAGTAACAATTTATTTTATTGTTATTATTTTTTTTTTATTATTTTATTTAAAATATGATCTATTGATCTAACTGTACATATACATATAAAATATACGTGCTCATTTGAATTTAATATAACTGGTGTTTCTGGGTAATTTTAGTTTCTGTTCCTCGTTCCTCCTTTTGCCTTAGTTTGATATTCAGCAAATATTTTTTACTTGGCAGCTAGCTTGATTAGAGTAGGTCCTAGTCGGCGAGGTAAGTTTTGTCAGGCGGTGCATTGGATCTTACTAGCGCCCATTACCAACGATTTTCATTGCAACATTAGGAACTCACCCCATCTTCACTGCAGTAAGCCGGAGCTTGAAACTTTTGTTAGAGTTTAAAACAGAAAATTATTTTTTTGTACGTAGTAGCACCACAATAATGAGAAGATAAAATGGAATAAATGCGGAAACAACATTAAAGTGACAAAAAATTAAGCAAATAAAATTATATGTTTTAAATATAAGTTAATTTTCATTATATTTCCGTAATTTTTTAATTTTGTGTTAACAAAAAGTCACAAAACAATTATTTAAGTTTTTTCTCTCTCCATCACAGATGATACTGGCTTTCGTACAAGTTTAATTCATATAGACAACTTTAATTTTTATCACCTTGCTAGAAACGGTAGAGGTGGTTGTGTTGGAGTTTATGGTAAGAACTCAATCGATGTTTGTGTTAATCAGAAAGAAGTAACAGACGACCGTAAACAATTGTAGATTAAATTTAATATTAACAATAAAACTTTCAAATTAGGGGATAACATATTGCCCTAATCATATTTTAAATAACTCTTTTAATAAATTTGACAAATCTTTGGTTTTACCTTTTTCAGATGAGGTTTTTGTGTTGGAGAGATTTTCATATTAATTGTTTAAAATTATCAGTAAAAATGACATATACTTTTTAAAGCTGTATTATCAAGTTACTTGAAATAATTTAACATGTACTTCTATTATAACATATTATTTCCATGTCAAAAGTTTGCGCTACCCTGTATATAAGAATGATTTTCAGAGTACTATTACGTAGTCTAAACCAAAAGTCTGTGCTCCCCTCCCCCCCCCTCAAATTTTAACCCAAAATGTACAAAAAATTTTATCTAAAAATTTAAAGTACCGCAATTGTCTCACGTAATATACAATATTTTTTGGTTTTTATAAAATGTTTACCGTTTCCATTAACTTATACTTTACATATACTATATCGTTTATAGTTAACTAATTGTAGTAACAAACTCTAAAAAGACAAGAGGACGATTCATTTAAACATTTTGAGGTACTGCTTCTAAAATACCCTGTACAATATATGGACATGCTATATTTTTTAAAGCTCTTGGTAAGATCTCTTTAAACGTTAAAGAAAATATGCTGTGTTCTATTTTAAAATATGTAAGTTTATGCTGCCAAGACTCCTTGGAACAGCTTATACAATCAAAACATTTTTAAAATGTGCACTCAATAACTGCACTAATTTGACAAATTTTGAAAGTTGTATGTTTTTAATTAACTAAGTTATCCTCCGATGTCCGAGAAGTTTGCCCCACCCTGTATAAGCTGTGTATTACAAATAACATCAAATTTATCATATTATGTATTATGGCTTTGTAACCAAAAACAAAAGACATTTGGTCTGCTTTTAAAAAAATTAATATTTCTAATAAGAGCCACAATAAGACTTTGGACAAGAATTTTAATCTATTGAATCAACACATTTCTTCTGTTCAATTGTCTGATGAGTCCGATCTTGAACTTATATAATTTTACATTAACAATGTTCGTCCAAATGAAATACAATTTCATGCTTTTCAAGAAATTACGGAACTTGAGCTTGAAAATGCGAGAAAAACTAATTTTGCGTTGACCTTAAGTTCTCGTTGGGTGTTATACCTGGATAACTTTTTGAGGGTGCTAGAGTGACGCATCGAGAATCTTTCCCTATCAATTAAAGACTGCACTACGGTTTTGCATTAGTTAAGCTGCCGACAACCGATGGATACCACGTCTGCAAGGGTTGGTTATGCTTCATAATTGGGTGTTATACCTGGATAACTTTTGAGGGTGCTGGAGTGACGCATCGAGAACTTTCCCTATCAATTAAAGACTACACTACGGTTTTGCATTGGTTAAGCTGCCGACAACCGATGGATACCACGTCTGCAGGGGTTGGTTATGCTTCATAATTTTGTCTAGAGAGACTATCACCTTTCGTTTGTCTTTGCACATCACCCCTAAAAGGAACCCTGGGATTATCTAACTTTCTGAACTGTCAATACCGTCGCTAGCAGAAAATCTTTATTCTTGGAACTGCATCCTACCGATTACACCTAAGTTTTAGTATTTAAGCAACTTATTCAGTAAAAATGCGTATGAAGCTCAAGTACACATGACAGATCAGCATGATCTCTAATATTTAAGTAAATTTTTATTTGGTGTACGTTTTTTAACCAGCTCACTACGGGTTCGGGCGCTTTACTTAGGGCGGTTGACGCAAAAACAAAAGACCTTTGGGTTTGCGGGAGGTACTTACCCCTTTTAATCCTAGTTTAAATTTAATTTTAAGATTTGTTTGTTGTATTGAATTGTTTGTCTTTCTTTCTGATTTGTGTTTGATTTAGCGCATTAGATTTTAAGTAAAACCTGTTGATCTCCTGTTGGTCGGTTCTATATTTTTTACCCAGCAGGTATCGAATTGTTGGACAACAGTCTGATTTCTTAGGATTCTAAAAGAACTCCCCACTCTCCGACAATGCCGGACGCTGCTGCTCTAACTACTACAAATACTTTATATTCCACGAACTTAGTGCGCTACATCGAGCCGAATTCCCTTTAGTTGTATTTTTTTAGGTTGTTCCGCTAGAGTCGTAGTTTCTTTTTTTTTGTTAAATTGTAAACAACAACTGTTACAAAAAAGATTATATTTAAATTTTAAAATAAATATCATAGCATATCATCGTCACTTGCAGAAGACGTATATTTCGTGACTATCCTACGTTTGCGTTTCGGCCAACCATTCCTCGATTTACTGGAAACTTGACTACAGTCTGACTCTGCCTCTTGCGGGAAGGAGTAAGATCGGATTGTTTTTGTTTATTGGAGGTGACTAGAGTTAAATCTATATTTACGCCAGAAGAGTTGGCGGTTGGACTTGGTGCATAACTAGGTATTACACTTGGTTCTGGCATTGTCGCTAATCTAATCACGTTCATTTCCTACTGTATGACTTTTTTTAAAACTGGTATCAGTTGTTTGACAAATAACTTTTGCAGATTCGCTACGTGCGTTTGAGTACTCTTGTCCATGTCTAAGCATGATACGCCAGTTTCAGGTGTGCGTATGACTTTTTCTTTACCTCCGGATAAGGTAGCTTTTTGTGGGTTTTAATTTCTTGTACAGCCTTCTCTTTTTTATTGATTGGACAAAAATTCTTCAATTGAGATTGCCCTTGCAATTGACACAAGTCATAGGCTTTTTCCAAGGCATGCCTTTGTGTGGTGTTTTCCACAGGAACACCTGGCGTTATTATTACAACGTAGTGTGTCTAAAACTTTCACAGTTAAAACACTAAACTGGTTTGGGAATGTATGTATAGACGAACATCTAGTAAGTGGAGTCTAGCTTGTACCTTGTCCGGAACGGTCGGTTTGTTGAAGGTAAGTATTAGACTCGCCGTGTCTTTTAAGATACCGTTCCTCCGTGTTTTAATCATGCGTGTTTCTGGTACGCCTTGGTCCTTCATTCCGCCCACTATTTGCTCGATCGACTAATTTAAGAGGTCCCTACATGTAACCGAGCCTCTGCTTTGATTCAGCTTTACATGTGGTTTAACATTCACTGCTCCAAGCTTTTTGATTGCTTCCAACCTTCTTGCTTGTGAAGAAGAGACTGTTACCATTAAAAATCATTTTCTAACTTCCCTAATCATTTTAGGTTTACCTACATATTAAACATCTGTTTGTGTAACACAAACGGACCTTCTTTAAAGAAATTCCCTTCCTCCGATCCATAACCGCGGCAGATCACGTTTTTCTGGATTCGTTTTTTGAAGGACGCTTGCTTTCACCCGGATTTAAGGGAGCGGGTGCTCCTTTAGATTTGTTTATTTTATCGCTGAGGTTATCATCGTTGGGCTGACAAACCGCATTAGAGTATCTCTAATACATTCTAGACATTATTTTTCCCGTAAATTACCTTTTTTGCATTTTTAAGCTACTGAGGGTGTAAACCTTCCATCTTAACATTTCTTAAAAGTCCTATCATTATTATTATTACTTTTGTTTTTCTTTTTTATGTCGATTTTTGTCGGTTGTAATCGCAAGTCAAGCTGAAACCAAGATATTGCAAAGCATTTTTGTTTTGTGTTAATGAGTAATGCGTTTAAAAATTTTTTTGACTGTGTTGCATGTGTTGACTATGACTGCTTTTTGTAGTGTAATGTATGTGTATTTTTATATGTTCAGTATGTGTAGGTTTTTTCCATGTTGTGTGTGTTGGGTATTGCTATGTCTATTATGTATGTTGTTTTGTTGTATTTGTCTATGAGTGTAATGTCTGGTCTGTTGTGGTGTATTGTTTTATCTGTAATTATCGTTCTGAGGAAATATATTTTGTGTTGTGTTATCTAGTAACGTTTGTGGTATGTATTTGTAGTACGGTGTGTATGTGTCTATTAGCTTGTGTTGAATGACTATTTTTGATATATTATGTTTGCTATTATTATTATTCCTACTACTAATGTTATTATCATTACTACTACTAATACTATTATTATTATTTATATTGCGATGTTATTCCGCATCCCTGAACCCAAATGAAGTAATTAATTGACATTTCACGATAATTCCATAACAATTAAACCCCAAATGTTGATCCTGATTGTAAATCGTTGGTGTTCGAAAAGATGTTTGCAGCTGGGTAAGAAATTGATGTAATTTGGCTTTGTTTCGTTTTGAAAACATGTACTTATCATTCCCTAGCAGCTCCAAAACTTGAATACGGCACCGAACCTTTGAGTTAAGTAGCATTAGTAATAGTTTTTAAGAAAATAAAGAGTGTGGCAAGGTCATGGGTCAATAAACTAAATCACAATATAATGATACAATGTGCGCGGGTGAAACTAACTATAAAGTACGCGGGATTAGTGTCGAAACATTTTTCAGTGCTTAAAACAGTCCGCGAAGTTGAGAAACAATTTAATTTACGAAAAATTAAAAATTTTCAACGACCAAGCATTTAATGGCGCAACAATTAAAAGAAGAAGGAGTAAAGGAGAAAATTAATGAAACAATTCCTTGATTATTACAGGTAAAATTATTTACATCTGATTAATTAGTAGCAGAATAAAGGAATCGAGCCGAAGAAAATTTAGTTCCGACCTATACCGCTAGATGCGAGCATTAGGTGAAGAACCACGCTAAAACAAAATTCAAAAATTTGTTATCGAGTTGGCTATGATCGGAAAGTGTTATAAACAAAAACGCAAAACCGACGCCAGCTCTCTTCCATTCAATCCGCGTTAATTGAACGACGGCCGATTGATAAAAATTTTAGAGAGAGATGGGAGAAGTGACGTCACGCATTTAAACAAAATAAACGCATCGAAAAATTTGAAAATTTTAAAATGTTGAATAAAATAATCGTGAGTGCCAAACACAATTTAAACAATAAAAAAAATAAAATTAGTGCACCGATAAAATTTTAATTAATTAATTAAATAGTAAAATTAAAGCATTAACTTACCCGAATAAAGTTCGGTTGAATTTTAGTAACCTTGAAAAAGTGTGTGCTATGAATTAGCAGTTTTGCCCAAGTTTGGGATTGGAGTCCACGGTAGGTAACGAGAATTTTAACCTGGAACATCCCGATCTTAAAGAAAACGGAAACAGACGAAGGATTGAAGCAATATTAAATACGGTACCTGCACCCTTAACCAGGTTGGTAATCAGTTGTAATTAGTTTAGGTAGTTTTAAGTAAAATATGTAAATAATTGCGTTCGAACATAACCACCGTTTGTTGAAAACGGCTGAGGTTGAAATATTCAAGCACGTGTTCGCGAAAGTAAAAAGCGACGTTGCACGCTCGTAAAATTAAGCAAATATTTCCTTTGTTTATAATTATTAAATTTTATGTGTGTAAATAAAAGAATTCTTGTTGTTAACGGTTTAATTTCAATCAATGGTCACATCGTGAGTCATAAAGATTTAGTAGCTCTGAAAGAAAAGCAAAAAAGGTTATTATTTCTAGTAAACAAAGTTGCAGAGAGTTATTATTTTCCAATTAAAGATCACTACCCACATTCTGATACATTTACTCGGTGAAACAAAAACCCTGAGTTCTAGAGTCAAATAATTTTTGGATGTTGAAGGTAATTTGATAATAATTAAACAATAAATAATAAATTTCTTCATCTCAATATATATTTTTTTAGTTAAAGCATCGGCGGAAAAGGTTATTGGCTTTGACATCACATTAACGTATACAAAATAAACCTAATTGAATTATAATTCTCTTAATAATTTTGTTTCCGCCAAAAATTATACAATCCTATTGATATATGTAGTTTCGTTGCTTAAAAATACTTCCAAACTGTCACATATATTATTTCTTCTTTGGTGTTCTTTAAATTTGCGGCAATGTAAAATATGTGTTCTACTGAGAGATTGAGGTAGCAATATTCACACATAGGCTATCGCCTCGACTGAGTTATGTAATGTGAAAACTTAACCTCGTGGACCCAACCTTAGCCTACAAAATGCTACCTCAACACCGCGACTTAGCTTTGTCTAAATTTGCATCCAGGTAGGACAAAGCGTTTTATTTCCGCTTTGTTCATATTTATTTTGCCATGATCCTTCTATTGTCTTCCTGCAATCTTTATGTAATAATTTATTTCAATAGTTTTGTTTTTATTTGGGAACCATGGTGGATATATATTTAGAGAGCAATATTGTATGGGGCGTTGTTGAAATGCATCTCGTCTGCAATAGTTTTCGCAAGCAAAAGTGGTCGGTTTATTCGTGGTATGACTAAAACCTTCTTTTTTATCCATAAAGTTATCATTATTTAAGTGCTCCTAGTTGTTTATTATTTTGATACCACATGAAAATAATAAAATTTGTCTCCGTATGCTTAGCGGGGCAATTTTTTAATGTTGACGGTCTTGCTGATTCATAAACAATACTCATAGTCTATACGACTCAGAACCAACAAAAAATGCTTCTAATTATATTTATTCCTTTTTTCCCTACATTTTTGGCACTTTCAATATGTTGTTTCTAATATAACTTTTGACGAGGATTACTCCAAGCAAGTTCACAGTGTCTTTTACAGAAATCACTTCATTTTTATTAATAACCGTGGATGATCATGTTTGATCCTCATTCTACAAAAATGAATGCACTGTGTTTTTTGGTAATGGAGAATTTAGAACCGTTAGTGTTGAACTTGGTGGTTAACAAGTTAATTGCATTTTTCAATTTTGTTTCAGTGTGTGTTTTATGTTTCTGTGTAAACAAAATATGAATAGATCATTCTTGCTGATTCATAAACAATACTCCCATAGTATATACGACTTAGAACCAACAAAAAATGCATCTAATTATATTTATTTCTTTTTTCCCTACATTTTTGGCACTTTCAATATGTTGTTTCTAATATAACTTTTTGACGAGGATTACTCCAAGCAAGTTCACAGTGTCTTTTACAGAAATCATTTCATTTTTATTAATAACCGTGGATGATCGTATTTGATCCTCATTCTACAAAAATGAATGCACTGGTTTTTTGGTAATGGAGGATTTAGAACCGTTAGTGTTGGACTTGGTGGTTAACAAGTTAATTGCATTTTTCAATTTTGTTTCAGTGTGTTTTATGTTTCTGTGTAAACAAAATATGAATAGATCATTTAAGTATGCACTGTATTTAACGTCATTAGGTAAACTTTTCATCAAGCTTTGCATCCCAACGGAAAATAATGTCGCTCAAAGCGGATCCCTGTCGTATGCCGTTTTCTACCACACAAGTGCTAGAGATGCTTTTATTATTTCTTACAGGTATGTTTTCTTGTATTCCCTATTCATACAATAATTTGAATATTCCGTGCCTCCAAATGGTGTCAAAGGTTTTCTAAATCGAACACAATGTCTGTACTTTTACAATAAGCGTAATATATAATAAATAATATATATGCTCTATATATAGGACAATACATTAAGACGTATATATTACAAACAAACCTGTATATCACAGAATTTAAAACTAGTATCATAGGTAAGTATCACAAGAATCTACTAGGTAGCCGAATTTGATTGATTCGATGCTACGCTAGAGAATCTAGTGCATTTTCTAGGTTTTCACTTAGGTCAACCTTTCTTCTTTGGCTTACGGAAATATACGTCAATGTCTTCCTCGTCTTCCGTAAATAACGGGGAGGTAGGTAAATTTCTTTTCTTTGGGTTTATGGGTTCCGCAATAGTTAGAGTTGATTTTTCTATTGGCTTTACGAATTGTATTTGCTCACTACTGATCTGTTCTTTTAGCGCTTTTTGGACAGCATCTAGTATATGTGGAACCAACTCTTTTACGAGTTCTGTACAGTTACTAGTAACCTTTGTTGCATTTGTTTATGAAATATTTGGTTTAGGTGTTTTTTTTCTTTTGCCACAATGTAGTTAACTATTCACTGACCTTTTAATTTGTTTATTGCTATTTCTTTCTTATATTTTAGACAGCTATTTGCTTTTTCAGAGTGATTTTAGACACAATTAATGTATGTGGGCGCCTGATCGCATGGCTTGCCTTCGTGTAACGGTTTTCCACATACACACACTTGTTTGCTTTCTACAACAGATAGAAGTATAGACAAATTTTGACATTTAAAGCACCTTCCAAATTATAAAAACTATTTTTATCTTCTTAGGTAGAGTTGGAGTATTAAAAGTTATTATATGATTAGGAGTAGTTAAATACTCCATCTCTCCGAGTTTTAATTTTTTGATGTCTACTGTCCTTGTTCTTTTGTTTCTTTTAGAATTTCTTCTATAGAGCAATCAAGTAGGTCAGGGCAGTAGATAACACTTTTATTTCTAACCGGCTTACCCCAATTACAGCATTACGTTATTTTTTGACAATTTAAACATTGTTTTTGTTATAAGACCATTTATTAATTAAATATAAGTTTTGATTGCATGGAAGTTTCATTGCTTAATTTCAGCTTTTCACCAGCCATGGGCAGTCAACTCTATTGTGGAGAAGATTATGTAGAAAGTTAATAGCGGTTAAAGTTCTGCCGATTTGTAACGAAGTAAAGTTAAACCATTCTAAAAGCGCTGAGTGTTCAAAATTCCTCGGGGAGTATACTCTTTTTTGACAAAAAATAAATATTTTTGGACTGCCTCCAAATCACACCTTTGACACTCATAAAGTGTATACCGTATTAATGACCCGTATTCCAAGACAGATCCTACTAATGAATTGTACAACATAATTAAAGATCCACTACAAAATCCAGGACAATTTCCAAAAATAAACCTATAGGTCCCAAGTGCTCTATTAATAAGATTTATGATATGTTGAGCAAAATCAAGTTTGAAATTAAAGATGACTCCAAGATCCTTAATAGAATTGTTTCTTTGTAACAGCACACCGTCAACATTGTAGTCGTAAGTATGGTTTTTAGTGAAACAAAACACAGAACATTTTTCTAAATTCAAAAGAGTGTATTAGATGAACACTATACAATCAAACTATTAAGGCATTCTTGAAGAAGTTGACAATCATGTGGAGAGCGAATCTCAAGAAAAAATTTAAAATTGTTAGAAAAAGAAGCTTAATAGCATTAACAGAAGGGAGATCGTTAATAATTAATAAAAATAGCAAAAGGCCTAAAATAGATCCCTGAGGTACACCAGAGAAAAATGTCAATATTTTTCACGATCAATTAGGTAAGATAGGAGTAGAGTTATTAAAGACTGATCGAAATCAAATAAAGTTTTCTAGTTAATATAAAAAAGATTTATACGGTCAAAGGTTTTACAAGAGTCGGTGTAAATTACATTAACCTGACCTCTGGCATCGATAATTTCAGCTATAGATTGTTAGAAAACCGCGAGATTAGTAATAGTGGATTGACCTTCCATAAATCCATGTTCGACTGGTGTTATGCGTTGTTTAACTGCGGCATAAATTTGTTTGTAAAGTACAGCTTCAAAACCTTAGCAAAAATATTTAACAGACAGATAGGTCTATAATTTTTTATATCGGAAGCATCGTCTTTTTTAAACACAGGAATCACACACGATTTTTTCCAGGTGGAAGGAAATTTTAAGTTTTTGATTAATTTATTGAATTTATATGGAGAGGTTTAGCAAAAATGCAAGCAGTCCTTCAGGATAAAGCTAAGTATTGCATTTGGACCTGCAGTAAGTTTATTTTTAGGGGACTTTAAAGCAGTAAAAATTTCTTGCTCAAAGATTAAAGTAACATTATTCAAAAATGAGTAATTAAGAAAGTTAAGAAACGGATTATAGCAAGTAGGATCGACACATTATAAACGCTCATAAAATATTCAGCAAAGTCATCAACAATTCTCTGTGCAAAAACAGTTTATCATTGTTATAATGCATAATACCAGGAATGCGAAAAGTTCTTTTCTTGTCCTGAATGAATGTCCAAAATTTCTTTAGATCATTTACAATGGAATTTTCATAATCATTAATGAAATTATTATGTGCGACAGTTATAACTTTCTAGGTCAGTACACGCTGAGCTTTATAGAGGGTCAGATGATATTAAGACATTGATTTTTCATATTCCCTCAGCAGTGAGTATTTGCGGCGTAAAGATAGTATTATTTAGGTTTAAGTTTAGGTACTGATATTTCCAAAACTTTATTAAGCCTTTCGCAAAATCGAAAGCAGGCATTATTAACATCATTAACGTTAAATTATTAATTCATTGTGTTTGTTGCTGTAGTGTTTGATTTTACCATGGGCATTAATAATTTAGGGGTGAATTGTGACAAAACAAATGTATGTATACGTGAATGATCATAGCATATCGCTAGTATTACAGTATTGCACTGCAGTTTTATTTCACGTTACTTATACCGATAGTTGATTACTGCAGAACGTTTGACAATAGGTCATCCAGTGCTACTGACCAATTTAAAATTAATGGAAGTTCTATTTAATTTGACATTAAATATCTAAGTAATAGCATTGATTATAAAATTCGTAAAGATACGCAAGCCTTAATATTTTTTCGTAACTGCATCTCCTACAAGCAACGAATGCCCCTTTTACCCCTCGGCCACAAACTGTTCATTGGGAAAGTGCTGCTGCGAACGGTTTAATATTGTAACATTGATTCTGTTACTGCTTCGCATACATGCAACATCGGTCTCTACCTACGAGAATGATTCAAGAAATCAAGTTTTCAAAGACGTTCGTTCGTTCGCAACATAAATAACTTGCACGTGCACAATAAAAATGTGCACTCATGTAATTTAGCTTGCTACGAATTTATCCTAGTGTATCATAATAGTTGGATTTGCGAATTGTTTTTAAATTTTGTTTCAAACTTCAATAATTCATTTTTCGAAAATAGGAGTTAAGTTAAGGTCAATCGGTTAAATACACTCATTAAATTATTAAAAATTGTTAAAAAATTGCTAATTTTTGAATTTAAAAAAATTTTCCTAAAACCAAATTTACTTGGATTGAACTTAAACTAAATCAAAATAAAATTTTTAATTTCCGGTGTTTCTTTCTAAGATTAGCGGAATTAAACGCATTAATTCCAGTTTTTCCGATTCGTTTTAAGAGTAGCGTTTATTTTTAATTTAATTAACAAATTGATAGTAAATGTCTTATGTTCAACACAAACTTAAGAAAATTGTTTGCTTTCTGATGTTAAACGTGTAAAAATAACGATACCTTTTGTACATTTATGAATAGCGAATGACGAATTAAATACTTTTGATAAGTGAGATACAAACTAAATATGCTTAGCTTCATAATCTTTACACATTAACTAAAGTTCATTTTCAGAAAATAAATCTTCCTTTCACTTAATTGTTTTTTCTCTACATATCTCACATTCATACCTTTTCAACTGTTTAAATGCTAGATAACCAGTTCAATAAACTATGCTACAAGATTCTAAAAAACAAACGGAAAACACCAAAAAACTGCACAAAAAATGCAGCAAAAAACTCGTTTTTTGTGTAGTTTTTTTGGTGTTTTCCCTTTGTTACAGTTAGCACGTGCATAATAAAAATATTAATGTGCACTCAACTCAATGTATCCCGGTGCATTCTAATAGTTGGATTTGCAAATTATTTTTAAATTTTGTTTCAAACTTCAATAAAACAACCATTTAATTTGTAAGAAATAAAATATATTTGCATCAATACAAGTTATGATAAAAAAAATTATTTTTATGTATTTTCATATAATTGTGGTTATTATTTACATAATCAATTTACTCGCTTTGGACCCAGTTGGAAAAGATGCATCTGCTGAGTTTTTTTTTTGAATCGAGAAGGACGTCCTCGGTTGTAATTTGCTTAGATGCGCAAGTTGATTCTAAGAAGAAAAAAATAACATAAATTCACTAATAAAAGATATGCTGAGTCAATTATATTTAACTTTGAATATTTTTTTCTAAATTAATTACACGCAAAACTTTTAGTTTAGCTTCTAATGACTAATTTTTATGTTTAATAACAAATAACAAATAAGTTGTTTAAGGACTTTTTAATTTTCTTAGAAACCCTTTAGATTGCTTTCAGATAAATCAGAAACTTGAAAAACCTCGCTCGTTTTTTTTTAATTTTTGGCTTTCGATGGATTTTAAAAATAAAGTTATATATTGTAAGTAGTATTTTATAAGACAAGTTGAATTAAATTTAAAAAATTTCAAAATTTGATTAGGTAAGGTCATGTTTGAGGTCAAAAGTCAAACATATATTCTTAAATATCTCATCAAGTATTCCATGTACACATTCGTGTAATATATCAATCAAAAGGGAATTAATTGCAAGCCAATTTCAAAATGCATTTAAAAATATTTTAACATTTTTGGTTCAAAAGTTATTTCACTTTCAAAATTTTTGAAAATATCGACTTTTTTGTTTCACAACCTATACTAACGTGCAATATACCCATCAAAAGCGTGCAGAAAGCCAATTCAAAAACCATTCTCAAAACTGTTTTACTAGATTGGGTTTAAAAGTTATTGCACTTTAAAAGTGTTTTTGAAGATTTCAATTTTTGTTTGTTTGTAAACTTGCCCAGTAACATATCAATCAAAAGCTAATTGAAAAACAATTCCAAAACTGCTTTCAAAAATGAGGTGGCATTATGGGTTCAAAAAAAAAATTTTTTTATGTTTTTTATCAAGCTTAAGATCGTGTAATGTAATGTAACCCTAGTATGTATGTGTTCTACTCAAACGTAGAATTGTTTTACGCAGTTCTGGTCTTTTTCTTTTCTAGTCAACTCTAGTCTATCTCTTTTCTAGTCAAATCTAGTTTTTCTCTTTTTTAGTCAAGTCTTTTTCTTTTCTTGTCATACTGAGCACCTACTAAAAGCCCCTTTGCAAAAACACCTCAATAGGATTTACCAGCGTAATTTAGGGATACGATATTTAAGAAAATCAGATGTTTGTTATTATTTAATGAAAATAAGGTTGCAAGCGCATTAAGTTGTTTAAAATGGAGATACAAAAAAGAAAAAGAGTAGAGTTGACTAGAAAAGAAATAGACTAGATTTGACTAGAAAAGAAAAAGACTAGAACTAACTAAAAAAGACTAGAGTTGACTAGAAAAAGACTAGAGTTGACTAGAAAAGAAAAAACTAGAGTTGACTAGAAAAAAAAAGCTAAAGTTGACTAGAAATGAGAGAGCCCAGAACTGCCTAGAACAAAAAATTCTACGTTTGATTATAACACATAAATACTAGAGTTACATTACATTACTCGATCTTATGCTTGATAAAAAACTTAAAAGTGCAATAACCCGTAATGCCACCTCATTTTTGAGAGCAGATTTGAAACTGTCTTTCAATCAGCTTTTTATTGCTATATTAGTGGGCAATGCAAGTTGCTAAACAAAAAGCCGAAATCTTAAAAAAAGTGCAATAACTATTGAACCCAATCTAATAAAACCGTTTTGGAATTTTCTTTTCACACGCTTTTGATTGATATATTGCACGTTAGTACAGATTATGAAACAAAAAAGTCAATAAAAATAAATGTTAAATGATAAAATATTTTTAAATGCATTTTTGAAATTGGCTTGCAATTCCCTTTTTATTGATATATTACACGACTGTGTACATGGAATATTTTTTGAGATATTTACGAATATATGTTTGACTTTTGATCTCAAACATGACCTTACCTAATCAAATTTTGAAATTTTTTCAAATTTAATTTAACTTGTCTTATTTATTTATTCGTATGGTTCATTACACAAATATTCTATTGTGATGTAAGTGTTATGTATGGTGCCTCAGAAGATCAGTATAAACCTGTATAGTGTGGTGATGAAACCGTGTGCAATAGTGGATTAAACATAAAATATAACAGCACAGCCATTGCATGACGACATATAACAGACCGGTCCAAGCGCCAGTCATGACAATGACGAAAAAATAGTAGATTAAAGAAATAGCAAAACAAAATAATGAAAAAATAGATAATCAAGACAAAAATACAAAACATTGCTGAACTTCAGATTTCCTTCAGATTCGTAAGCCATAATATTGCTTCATTCGTTAAATTATGAATGTTTGGAAACCCTCCTTTAAGCTTAGTTAATTGACAATCCTCTACAATATGTGTAACAGTCTCTGGTTAGTTTCCACAGTCACAATTTGGATTAGAAGTCGTATAAAGTACTACAACATATAGTTATATAGATTATATAAACTCAGAATTATATGGCTAATCGACTGATGTAAAAAGAATAATAGGTTTGTATTTAAAATAAGAAATTGATCGATTATGGCCGCGTACTAAATTTCAAGTTTCTGATTTATCTGCATGTTAAAAAACTTTTAATGCACGCCTCTTCTACGCAGATCACCCGTTATACGTACGCTACATAAATGCATAAGCATAATGTTTATCTCATCTATTTGGAATTAAAAAAAACTCTAAAAGGTAAACAAAAATATTTGCCTCCCTTTTTTTCTAGAATTTTACATGCACTGATTTTATACTTAATAATTTACGTTTATTGTTTATAATAATTTCGGAGAGTAAAAAAAGTTTTTCACATATTAACTTATTTTCTAAAGGGTCAATGACCACAACCGCAATACAAATTTTTCCACAATTTTTTTGGTAGTCCTTTGTGGGTTTCACATTTTTTGTAAGAAATTAAAAAAAAAAACGTATCTCCACGGCGTCTACGCTCTTCTTTTAATTATTTGTGCAACTAACGTATTCATAATTACTAATTGTCACAAAAATTACGGTAACTAATTTTATAATCAACGCAGTATCTTGTAACAATGAAGTAACTTCGAACCTCAAACCACTTTCATATTCATATTCAAGATACACGCATTGAGACAAGTACGGTGGAACTGACATAAAAAAATGAAGAGGGAAACTGAGAATCTCGTCGTAATTGTACGGTAGAGCCATCTATTTTTCATCGTACTTTTGTGTCACATTTCGTCCATATAGGTTGCGCATTTTTACGAATTTTATAATCAATGGTAATGGCCTTCAAACAGTTAATATCTATACTCAGTATACTATTGGCGCGGAGTAATAAACCTGTCAGAATTATCGAATCTCCCGTATTGCAATGGCGTAGGTACCTGATACGTTTGGAAAATCATATTTTTAGTAGGTAAATATATTATAATAGTAAAATCTACCTTGATATGAATTATTATGTGGTTTTTTTTTATTGTTTCAATCCTTACTTTGTGGAATCTACAAATTTTACTTCTTACGTATTATATACCATTATTTTTGTATCTTGGTATAATACCCACATCTACGGCTATGATTCTCGTTTTGTCAGTACTTGGGCTGATGGCAACGTGTTTACACAGATTAAACTATTGTTCTCAGACCCTAGATGGGTCGATATGCTGCAAGAGCGGCACAATGATCGTATTTTGGTTAGAATTTATTGGTTTTTTACTTAATCGTAGAAGTACCGCTTTCACAAGAAAATAAAGAATTATTTCAAGCAATTATGATTTATTACTCCGCGCCAATAGTATACAGACTTTATACTATGAGGTGTAACACAGGGATCATCTGGAGTTATTGCTATATATTACATCTTTAATTTGAAAAAGTGTGTTCAAAACTGTAAATATCAATATTTTCGTTGTTTTGTTAAACGAATAAGTTTGATGTTCATAAACTTTTTAAGTATTCTCAAAATTTTTGTTCTGTAATACTTTTAGAAGAAAAGCTATTTTTTCGAGTAAAATTAATAACTTGGGCTTATCGGTCTGTAAAAATGTGAAAAATCTTGGATTGGAATTAGATTTAAATTTTCGTTTGAAAAGGACATTTTACATTAATTCAAAGTGCTTGTGTTTAATTAAGTCTGAATAAAAAATTAAAGATGATGACATCTAAGACACTGGTGTTATTTAATTATTTTGCTGTATACCAACAAAATTTTTTAAAGGTCATGTTTATATTATTTACATTTTCAAATAATTAATATATATTAATAAAAACATACACGGAAAACAGAATAAACTATTTAGAATTAATTAACAGCAAATTAACACAAAATTACTTCATGCACAATATGTGATTTTTTTTGTCTCTATCAACATCGAGTTTAAACCAAACACAAATGGATAATCTCTACAATATTATAACTACACCAAATTGCGGTAATATGATTTTCGATGTAATCTATAATATCCGGCTACTGTTTGTTCGGAACTCGAAGCACATTAGGGAGATTATGTATTACGAATCAAATATTAAATTTACATGACAATAATAGTTCTATTTATTGGAAAAAAATTAATAGATCACGTATGTATTGCAGTTTCGCAACAAGTATCTTTAAGTTAAATTTATTTAGTTTTTATGTGATTCTAAAATAAATTTCTTTAAACTAATTATTTATTGTGTTAAGTCGGATACCTTCATTTCCTTTTGTGAATGGATTTAAAAAAACACACTTTTGATACATCCCGTCCTCTATTTTTTTTTCTAAGGGTACTGTAATCTGATCCATTTTTACCAGGAAGCGACTCGGTGTTAGTCTCCACATCTCTACTTCCGCGGTCATTGTATTTTTCTTAACGCTATATGTCTTCCCTACCCGTGTCACTACCTAACGTAATAAATTTACTAGCTGAATGCTTTTCTGTGGATCAGAAAGTCTTTTCCGCACTTTTTTTCTAATTTTATCTAAAATTGAATTTGGCTCCCATTTAAATAGTTTATTTTTGCAAGCGCGACAAGCTTTTGTTGCAAAACAATTATCACAAGCTAATGTATACAAAAACCTTTGTAAAAAGCAACAATTATTCGTGATTAGTTTTCATAACCGAACGCGTGAAATTTCTTTTGCGTTTCTGTATCGTATTTCGGAAACCTAAAGCTTTTTATCCCATCTGAAAGAATACGGAAGAGAAGAGGGCATTTAGAAGATAATACGGGAAATTTTCGTCGCCGTTTGTTAGTTTTGTATTAAAAGTTTAACTTTGAGTTCACTGCTTTTCCTTTTCCTTTTATCGTTTGTAAAATTATATTTTCAGGATGTCGTCGGTAGTTTTAAACCGTAAATCAGCGACGTTCTTCGGTTTTTACCGCTTTCATACAAATTTACCTTAATATTTTAAAAGAATAGACCGAAGATATTTCAAACTTTAAAACAAATTAGAAAGTTGAAATGCTTTTGAAAGTTAAAGTTATATGCGTGAAGTAATTGTCTTTGAACAATTGTATATATTTTGTTACTTTTATGATTCATCCAAAAATTGTTTAATCAAAATGTGATGGTCATTTCAAACTTTTTTCCTGAAAAGGATCACATAAATCACGGTTGTAATACTTTGGTTGTCCACCCTTGTATGCTGGATTACAGATCAGTTTTACAAAAATCTGGCACGTACTTGCTGACATCTTCTTTAGAAATGTTTGTCAAGCTATAAAATATGGGGAAACTATACATGAAGAGTCTATTTGGTGATATATTACCTTAACGCTATAGAACACGGAAGTTATCTCTTTTAAATTCAGATACAAAAGCTGAACATTAAAAAGCTGCGTGCAACAACGTTAGCTTTGGATAGCAATAATAATTAAACATTATTGATTTAAACGTTTAATGAAGGCTCTTGTCCTTTATTTTATGTCTCTGTAGAATACACATAATGTGGAGGTTACACCAGTCGCGTCGTTCCGTTGTTATTAAACAAAGTGATGTGAAGCACGTTTTCAACTCCCTTCTTTCCATCAGTGGTGTACTTTTAAACGCCACTTTATAGGCCTTTAGCTATAAAACAAGCTAGAGCTTTTAACACAATTGATAATGGTAATTAGATTTTACTAACAGCTTGAATTAATTGAAAATTTAGCCGTAACTGAACAAACTGTGAAGCGTTTTTTTTTGCGTTGCTCTTACACATTAATCTTATTACATCGTTATGCCGAAAAAAACAACAAAAAATAATTACTTTAGAGTACTTTTTATGAATTTAACCGTAAAACGCTGCCAAAATTTAAAGGTATACAAAAATGATTATCCAAATTAATAAGACTGTGTAAATATAATCAGGGACCATTAAATCCTACACAACCGTTGTAACACTTCATCTATCAAAAGTGTAAATTTACATTTCAGAAAAACTGTTATCAGTTTATCATGTGAAAAGTAATATAAATTAAATTTCGCGCAGATGTTAATTTTAGCACCTTTGCGTTTGCTTTTTTAGCATAGTTATTTATGTATTACTTTTTCATGCCTGCAGGTTTTACAATTAATATTGATATTAAGACTTTTTTACAATAAAGTGTAGATATAAATAAAATTGTTTGCTAAATTTTGAGTCGAAAACAATGTTATTAATAAAACTGACGTAGCAATCCAAAGTAAGAATCAACTAGAAAAATAAAACGACAGCTGCCAAACGCAAATGCGACAACAATGACAATTTTTCATCGGTTTATCAAAAGATAAAGAATGAAAATTCTTTTGTCGAATAATTTATTTAAAATTTTTAATTAATTCGTTAGCTTTTATAATTATTGATTAAGAAATTGACAAAAAATCATTTTTCAAACACTAAAGTATGAAAAAGATGTTAATAATTCTATCTGAGTCGAATACACTTGGTTTCTTAAACATATGAAGTAGACGGGGTAAATTTTTATGTTTGTCTTTAAAAAGAACTATCATGCTAAATATTTTTTATCGAATACACTTGTTTTGATATTTTACAAGTTCAATAAAATTTAATTTTTGGTACACGCTCAGAAAAATGATATCTTTGCGGCTTCATTTCACGCCGCGGATTCGACAATGTAATGGATTTTAGCGGACTGAAAGATAGTAACTAAGAAACCTTTGTTAACAAATAACTGAGTATTTAAGACAAATATACATCATATATTTGTAAAGTATATACATATTATCTATAAAACCCATCAATTTCAAATATAAGTCAAATATATCTCACAAATATATCCTACAAATATATGTCCGATATCTCTAAAATATCTTTACTCTACATTAAAAAACTATATAATGAAAATATTTGATGACAAATGTTTGCAATATAAATCAACAATATAATTTGCATAGATAATAAGTCATTTATTACAAACAAAAGTTTATTAAAAATTATTTAAATTTTTACATAAAAATTAACATCTTATACTTTATAATAAAAAACCTACTGACTAACTTACATTTTTCTAATAAACTATTAGAAAATTTCAAACTGTAACTGTGCATATAACCGTAACGAAAATGCAATAAAATCAAAAATTCTTAAGATATAAAATACGGACATCCAAATAAGTATTTAATATTTTAAAAGTTTTGTGGTTTTAACACACAATCTTATATTAAACTTCTTCATGTTATACTTTTCACATTAAATGAAACAGTTTCTGTTTTCCTAATTAAATGAAATGGCTAGGCCAAGCGGAATCGATTTTTTTATCTCCTCATCAAATTCTGAAGTGTGTCGTATTTACTTTAGATATATGTAATGAACTTATCAAGAATGGCATTAAAGAGTTTGAGGCTACAAAAGGGTAATTTCTTTTTTACCAACGCCTCTATAAATTTTAAATAAATTAACTTATGTGTTTCTCTACCAACCAAGTACAAAAGCTGAATCTGAAACATAATTAGTAAAGATATTATTTTTAAATTAGAAACGTAAACTGATTATTAATTAGTTTCTCTACTATTTAATTTAAAAAATCCATGCCAACTAAAACGAAATAAAAAAAATCAATAAATAATAATAATAATAATAATAATAAACTGCAGATTTAAATAGCATTCTTATTTAATATTTTGTGCAATTTGTTTATATCTTCTGTTAAACCCAATGACAAACACGTACATCTGATTAAGTAGCGTTTTCTCGAAAATATTGGGTTTGTTATCTTGGGAAAAATCGTTTCCACGTAATTACTGAGTTATGTGCAAATAAAAAATACACAAAATTAATAAAATACCCTGTATCTTAGTTATAAAGAATCGGAGACCTGTGCAATAATATGTTTGTTAGAATCCCTTTGATGTCCCCTATCTAATCCTAACATATGTGTATTTACCAATAAATCACCCTGTATAATATAATTTGTTCAATTTTTAATTGTAATCGACTTAATCATTATTTTTGATAATTTATTTTAACTTTTGTGACTCACCGTTTTTATTAATTACAATTAGCTTCGATAAAGCTGTAGCAAGTTTAGACGAAACAGTAGTTTTGTTACTGGACCTCCACCTATAATTTCTGTTATAAAAAACTTTTATTAAAAAAAATTACGTGTAAAATATATAATTTACTAATACCTAACCTAAAAAACTTTAAAAGCCTTTTTGTCTCGACTGACACTGCACAAAAACTAATCATACCACCGCTATTAAATGTAATTAAAAAATTAAATTAAAAAAATTTTTGGAATAATTTTTTGTTTTCATTACTAATCTGTTTGAACAATACTATTACCTATATTTAAAAATGTTTTTGTTATTAAAGTCAAATACTACGTCTTCTATGTCAATATTCTAATTGTCCTTAAAAATGTTTATAAAGCATACTATGGAAGATTTGAGACATTATTATAGAATAAACGATTAAGAAACATTTGGTAAATATTCACTATATCCCAAAAAAGATTATATTAGTTTTATGCCTGTTTGAAATATACACACAATTTCGGATATACCTTACAAAAGTATAACACTTGATAATATATGAAATATATTATACGGAGATATTTTTTAAATATTTTCTATAATATTTGGCAAATATCCAATATATTACCAAAAGAAATTTTGTTTTACGTCTTTTGTAATATACACATAATCTCAGGTATATCTTAGAAAAAAATTAACACGTTCTAATATATTAAATATATTATACGGATATAATGTAATTACATGTTATGGGTAATGTAGAAACCTGTATGAAAAGATCATACTAACGTCGACATACGTTTATGAAAATTAATTCAAGCGGTTATTCAGAATAAGTCATACGTAACTTTATATGAGTTTAACTATAACTATTTATTTGGACCAACAAAGGCAAACAAGTGCACACCTCAGACTAAATATAAGTACCTATAGACAAGTAACGCACACTTCTGTTTTAAAATTGCCATAATAGAAGGAGAGGTGCAAGAACAGAGCTACAACTGTCACGTGACGCGTGGAAAAATAACAAAAACTACTTCAATTCAGCAAATGAAATGGTTTAATTCATGATCGCGTTTGTCATTGTTAATCTAAAATAGAAGATAACTGTAACTGTTAACCTACAATAGACATGACACATATCTTGTATATTTTCCACTTGCGGGATGTGAATTTTCCCACGTGATATTGTAGTGTAACCTTCGGTGCTCTCTTTCTAGTATTCCGGCTTCATCTTTCGGTATAAAGGGAACGTAGCGTTACTCGTCTTGGTACTTATGTTTAGTTTGAGGTCTACTCCTTATGCGGTAAATAACTGACAAGTGACATAATTTATTTGAAGTCAAGTCAAACCCGTTACTAAAATCCGTTGTTGCCAACTTCGAATTTTCAAATTTTTACGATTAAAATTATTGCGTTTTAAATTATGACGAGTGCACCAAGGTCGACGATTCTATTTGTAGTAGTCAATTTATGAAATATTTTATTAGTAAAGCTGTTTATGAAACAATTTCATTTTTATTTAAAATCGCAAATCACACGACAAGAAACTGCGCAAGTTCTTCAAAACAATCCTAAAGAAATGGAACACTAAACTGCAGCGTCTATTTTAACAAATGGAAAAACACTAAAAAACTGCACCAAAAAACTTTACTCGGACACGTGTTTCAACAGCTAAGCTATTTTCATCAGCGAACTCAATACTAAAAATAAAACAATAGAGAAGCTTATATATGTATACTACCTGCGTGTATCACGCATCGGTACACTTTACTGATTCTTATATAAACTTGAATAATTCCAAAAATCCTAATAGACCGTTATCATCATAATTCATAAGCAAATTTCTGTTTTGAAAAATTTTCAAACTTTCACAAGAATCAAGTTCGTTTTTATTATCTACTTTCCTAATTAATTTAATGCCGCCTACTCTATAACCATCTTCAAGCATATGCATGGCTACACTGAACCTATCTGTGCGATGATATTTGACATGCTCTAAGTGCTCTTTAAAACGTGTTTTAATAGGTTAATATATACTTGGTTACAGTCTACAATTTATTCCCGATTTATCACACATTTTTATTGGGTCTTTCGGATTGCCTAAACGATTTTGCAACTTTTTACTACTAGAGATTACTGTTTTATAATCAAACTTTGAAAATATTTTTTGAAGACCTCTTGTGTATGTGAGTTTGTATCTATTTCGCTATTACTCTCTATTACTAGTTCCTAACGTAGAAATGTTTCTAATGTTTATTATGTTTACGTTTTCTAAATATTTTTGTGACAATTGATTGCTGAAAACCATTGTATGATGCATCTGCCTAATATTTTGCAATACTTTATCAAAGTTTTGTTTTGACAATGGAAAATATAATAATCTGTGAATCAAAAAGTTGAGAGATGTAAGTTTACGTTTTATACTATAGTTGGAATTATTTGTTATAAACCTCATAGTGTAAATGTCTTTACAATAAATATCTATATCTAGTTTGTGGCCATTTCTTACATGTTACTAAAGTGTCTAAGCTTGCAGATAGTATATATAAGCTTCATATTGTTTTTAATTTTAGTATCGGTTTGCTGATGATCATAGCTTGGCTATTAAAACACTTGTCCGAGTAAAGTTTTTTGGTGCAGTTCTTTGGTATTTTTCCCTTTGTTATTGATCTTCCAAAACAAGTTAGAATGAATTATCAGCCCAGAGGATCAAAAATAAACGGACAGAAAACTCTAAAGCTGAAAGCTGATCCAATGGGGTTATTTAAGTATTTTATGTCATTTAGGATTAAACTATAAAAATTGTAAAAATTGAAGTAGCGAATAAACATGTATGAAACTGAACTGAACTAACGGAGCAGTTAAGTTTTAACCACGGACAAGCGTTATACTAATTGAACTGTAATATGTGACAAATAAATATTTCGTCGTTCAAAATTGGCATCTACCCACGTAACAATGTGATATCAATTTTGATGTGGATGATCTAAACTCCAGTAATAAACGTAAGTGTAAGGTTGAAAAAGAAAATCGACAATTTGAAGATATTTGAACCGAAAAATACTTTTTTTTTTTTATCGCGTAACAAATTTATCTGTTTATTATGCAAGAGTAATGTTTCTATTCCTAGAAATTGTAATGTGAAAAGCACTATAAAATCCAACATCATAATTTAACCAAATTAACTGCCGAAAATCGAATGCAAAAAATTTCCACTTTACAATGGGAACAATAACCCAGCAAGATATAAGTTTACAAAACCAATTCAAAATACTGATACAGATACGGAAGTTAGCTTTAAAGATCTCAAATAATAGTAAAAATTTGCCGGCTTCTTAAAGATGGTGAATTTAATTAAAGCATGTTTAGATATCGTTGTAAAAAAATTGTGCATAAAATGGAAAAAAAGTTTGAAAAAAATTTTAGTTAAATCGAATGACCATTTAAAGACGAATCATTGCATTCGCAGCTAATATAAAGATCAGCACCTTCAATGGTTGGAAGTACATCTGGGGTAGTAACTATCTTAAAGAAATATTTACAAACTAAAAATATAGATGCCAAGCAATGAACGCAGTTTCATTTTTAGTATACACCAAGAGGCCCTCTGTTCAAAAAAAAAATTATTGGCATTTGAAAATGTGATAAAGTTGTGCATAAAATGGAAAGAAGTTTGAAAAAATCAGAGTAAATCAGATGACCAATTAAAGACGAATCATTGCATTAGCAGCTAATATAGAAGATCAGCACCTTCAATAATTGGAAGTACATCTGGGGTAGTAACTATGTTAAAGAAATATTTACAAACTAAAATATAAATGCCAAAGCAATTAACGCAGTTTCATTTTAGTATACACCAAGAGGCCCTCTGTTCAAAACTATTGGCATTTGAAAATTTGATAAAAGTTGTAGTAATAATATATATTAAAATCTGTCAACGTGGCGCCGCCCTGTAGGTGTCCGTCCGTCCGCACGGTTCTTGACTTGGTTTCGTTTGTTATACTCTCATGTTTAATTTTTTCAATGGAAATTGAGTCTTTTCATGACACACATAAATTCAGCTAATTATGGCAATTTTCTAAACTACAAAAAAATATGGAGAAATTTGATAAAACTGACATCAATTTCGGTTATTTTGAAAAAATTCATAATTTGACGCAAGCTTTTTAAGATCGTTTTGTATACTTCAAAAAAGTTATACCTCTATTGGACATTTTCGGCAATCCTTTCAAATTTTCCCCCGAAAATGCGTCGGAATCAATGCAGCTGGAATTGATAGACATGCGAAGTGATGATAATTTACCAAACAAGTTTAGTGAAGGTAATTTACTCAACTTCTACCGTTGTTTTGATAAAAACGCTTATAAAGAGTTGCGAATAAATGCATTGAAATTATTTGAATCGACGTATATTTGTAAACAAACGTTTTTAGTGATAAAAATAAATAAAAAATCAAAACAAATAAAACCGTCTGGCAACTAAATATTTGGAAACCATTTACTAATAAGACATAAATAATATACTGCAATGGTTAGAGTACATTACGATGACATCACTACAGCAAGCATTTTTTTAATGTTCTTTTATTTTTATCATTGCAATCGCCGCCTTAAGGTCACCACAGATTTGCAAACAGTCATTTGAATATAATTGAGATATGTTGTTTTTTTGTAGAATGATGATGATTTTAAAAGAATTCATGTGTTGTTTTAATTCTTAAGTCAAACTATTGTTCATAGACATCTTTGAATTAATTCCCCAAGACAATTTTGAAAATCATGCATTTCTGCACTTTGTTTTATTTTCTCTTGCCGGACTCCGTATACAACTAAACAATAATGAATCACTTAAATTTTATTTGACTTAATTCAGTAGACTTCTCTACTCTCCCGGGAAGACTGGACGTTGTTACTTTGTAGTTATCGTCGCCCTTTTCAGAATAGCGACGTCAATAAGCTCAAGCTAGTGCATAGTACTTTTAAACTTTACGTTAATCTTAGTTAAATTCCAGATAAAAATATTATTTTCGTAAAAAAAAAAAAAGTGGCGTATACCTTATATCATCATACTTGCTTTTTATGTTTAAAACAATGCAAAAGATTGTGGTGTTGTTTAATTTTTTTTTGGTAAACTTTTACACATTGCAATTTACAAAACATTTACAATTTTTTAAACAACCTCAGCGTTTTTTTAATATGTATACTTGTGCAAAAGTTTTACTAAAAATGTCTCAGTTCAAACTTTCAATATTTCTTTAAAAACCTTATATCTTTCACAAATGTTAATATTCAACTACATAACTTTTTAAAAACAATATGTATTAATCTTTGAAACATCTATCTGTCATAAATATTGTTATTTAATACATTCCACCATTTTTGTTCTAGTAGCAATAATAAAAAAACAAATTTTACAAAATTGCGTAAGATATTTTGGGTTTTAAAAAATTAATTAAATCTTAAACGACATAAAATTTAACACTTCCGCATGTTGTTCAAATAAACATTTACTTTGGTTTCACTTTACGTTGATGCTGTTGCCTATTCTCAGCTTAACCTAATAATTTTAGTAAAAAATGATAGAAAAACTTATTTATTTAATGTACACTCATGAAATTTAAAACTTGGACACCACAATTTCTGTAAACAAAAGTTTGCACATTGTGAAGCGGGCTTAAGGGTATCATTTACAATTCTAACAGCAGGTAGTCTCAGCAGGGGTTATCTTATAGAAGGACTGTAGAATGAATCATTACACTAAGCACGTTTTAGAAAATAGGTAATTTACGTTGCTTACTTAATTTTTTCTTTAAAGAATATATTTGAAGGTATCGCTAATTAAACACCATAGCTCGATTAATTATCGAATCAAAATTTTGTTTAGGAAATGTTTACAAAATAAAATTAGAAATAATTTTGATTTAAAAACGTCTACAAGCAATAACTTTTAAATTAAATCAAAAACTAAACATGGTTATTTGGGTTGACTGATTATTACTTATTTTTAAATAAATCTAACCTACTAATTATTGTAAGTTATTAAAAAAAATCATTAAACTCTATTCATAATATTTAGTCCTTACAAAATGTATATTTTATGACGTTTCATTTTTTCTGTAGTTAATATAAAAAGTGAAAATAAAAACTAAGGCAATTCTTATTGTCAACGTATATATTTAGTTTTTGACAAGAATTTATTACATAATTATAATTAAGATACCAAGTTATAGTTTAAAATTAAATGAAAACTTTTTTTTTAAATAAAGGTATTACTATATAAATAAATATAAGAAATCAATAATGGGTGTGACCTCCATTATTATTGATACATTCTTGGAGGCGTCTGCTCATTGACGCTATCAAGGTATCAATATAATTAATATTAATCGTTTCCCATGCGGTATCAATGGCTGCAATTAGTGCATTACGGTTTACTGGTATAAAATTTGGCCCTTGTTGTCTTCGGATAACAGCAAGTATTCGAGCCCAAACATTTTCGATAATGTTAAAATCTGGGCTTTTGCTGGCCAGGGTAACAGCTCCAAGTTATTTTCGTATCCAATTGCGCACAACCCGCGAAGTATGAATAGGGCGTTGTCCTTTAACAACAAAAATACATTATGAAAATGTTAATTCAACAGATCCCGAACTATTTTTTGAGAAAGTATAGTGAAATAAGAATACTTACTTGTTGGAAAATATAATCTTCGTCTGGATAAAACACTTCGACTGAAGGTTTCATAATAGTTTCCAAAATATCTAAATACGCAGCAGAATCAAGACGTCCATCGATAGCCCAACAAACTCCTGGACCCCGCGCGCTAACCCAACCCCACACATTCACAGAAAAATAACCACTTCGTTTTTAGGACATATGTGATTATTTTCGTAACGAGTTCCTTCCATTCTAAAAACTTTTAGTGGTCCATCGTTGCGGCTATTGAACGTTTTTTCGTCGCTAAAAATCACTCGATTCCAAAATTCCAAAGGTTCGTTCACATATCGCCTTGCAAATTCCAGACGACGTCTCATATTTTCGTCACTGAGAACTTCTTTCGCAGCAGCATTATACTTCTTTATTCCCATCTCCTTTAATCTTTTTGTGCAGTTATACGGCATCCGGGAAAATGTGTATCTGCTATAGCCCTGGAGTATGTAGCAAATGGTTGTTCTGTTACGTAATGAAACAACTCGAGATCTTGAGCACGTGTAGATACTTTAGGTCTACCACTTCCGATGGCTCTTTCCAAAGTGTGTTCAAGATTCCATTTTACTCGGTAATGCCCTACGGTGCTTTTTGGTATATCTAACATACGTGAAATTTCACGCACGCTACGGCCCGCCGCTAATTCCGAAACAATCCGCGCTTTCAAATCAGCACCGAGATGAGGTGGCATTTTCACAACACTTGAAATTTTAAACTAAAATGGAATTTACATTTCTTACTTTATTTATTGGTTCACACTACCCCCCTTCTCAAACAGTAGGTAATTGTTTATTTATTACATACTTCTAATGACCAATGTAACAACCCTTAGAGCAATATGACTCAAAGGAAGTAAATTAAACAAGCAAGGATATTCTATTGTTATTGAAACTTATTCATAAAGTAAAGCCATTTCCTTATAATGCTAATGGACAGGATTTTCTTTTAAGTATTAAGATTACAATAGAGGACTTATAAACTTTCGAAAATATCTAATTATAAATATTTACACTGCAATTGCGCTTTTTCCTTAATAATTTCTTAGCAATAACATACACGTTCTTGGTTTTAAGTTGTCATAAATTTGATATGATATAAATTTGTGTTTCTAATATTACATCACAAACTAATCTTTATTCGCCAAAAATTGTTGCTTAAGTTGTAAAGCTTCGTACACACCTGAACAACAAACCGAGCAACAAACATAACAACGAACCGAAAGTCAAACAGAACGACAAACGATCTTTTATGATTTCCACAATCCGAACAACAAACGGAACGTTTGTGCTGTTCCCATAATTATTTTCAGTAGTTTTCAGTTCATATATATTTATTATTGAGAAGAGAAAATTGCGGAAAACAAGAAGATAGTGCCAACCAAATTTTTACGCACAAAGAAGAGTAAAAATTATAATTTACTTCGCTTTTTTTTATTTTGGAAATTTCCCGCCCAAATGATGCTAATAGGGACATCATTTTTTTCTTGCATTCTTAAACACTGATTAATTTAAAACATTTTTTCTTCTGTCAACTCCATAATATTACCTAAAACACAACAAACCCACAAAAGGGAGGACAAAATAAATAATTTAATTCTCCCGCATAAGTTTGTTCGCCGTTTTGTTTAGATTCGTCCAAACCTGCAAACGCATTCGCGCGCATTTTCTTTGATGTCGGAGAAAAAACCGACAAGTTGCGGGAACGCCGCAAACCGTTCGTGGAACAATCAGGACTTGCGAATCTGTTCTAAAATTCGTACGTAGCACCGTCCAAATTAATGTTCCGATTGCCGTTCGGTTCGTTGTTCTGTTTGTTCCTCGGTTTGTTGTTCAGGTGTGTACGAAGCTTTACAATAAGCATATTAATATGAACTATATCTTATGAAAGGAGAGTTATGTAACTATAATTAACGACTTAACGTTACGTTAGTAGATTCCATTTACTATTTACACATATTTTCTTGGAACATTCGATAATTAACTATCGGGATATGATGACCCTATACTTCGCAGGTTGTGCGCAACTGGATACAAGCAAATAACTTGGAGCTGTTACCCTGGCCAGCAAAAAGCCCAGATTTTAACATTATCGAAAATGTTTGGGCTCGAATACTTGCTGTTATCCGAAGACAACAAGGGCCAAATTTTATACCAGTAAACCGTAATGCACTAATTGCAGCCATTGATACCGCATGGGAAACGATTAATATTAATTATATTGATACCTTGATAGCGTCAATGAGCAGACGCCTCCAAGAATGTATCAATAATAATGGAGGTCACACCCATTATTGATTTCTTATATTTATTTATATAGTAATACCTTTATTTAAAAAAAACGTTTTCATTTAATTTTAAACTATAACTTGGTATCTTAATTATAATTATGTAATAAATTCTTGTCAAAAAACTAAATATATACGTTGACAATAAGAATTGCCTTAGTTTTTATTTTCACTTTTATATTAACTACAGAAAAAATGAAACGTCATAAAATATACATTTTGTAAGGACTAAATATTATGAATAGAGAGTTTAATGATTTTTTTAATAACTTACAATAATTAGTAGGTTAGATTTATTTAAAAATAAGTAATAATCAGTCAACCCAAATAACCATGTTTAGTTTTTGATTTAATTTAAAAGTTATTGCTTGTAGACGTTTTTTAAATCAAAATTATTTCTAATTTTATTTTGTAAACATTTCCTAAACAAAATTTTGATTCGATAATTAATCGAGCTATGGTGTTTAATTAGCGATACCTTCAAATATATTCTTTAAAGAAAAAATTAAGTAAGCAACGTAAATTACCTATTTTCTAAAACGTGCTTAGTGTAATGATTCATTCTACAGTCCTTCTATAAGATAACCCCTGCTGAGACTACCTGCTGTTAGAATTGTAAATGATACCCTTAAGCCCGCTTCACAATGTGCAAACTTTTGTTTACAGAAATTGTGGTGTCCAAGTTTTAAATTTCATGAGTGTACATACATCGTGGGACACACATTTCCCTTAAGATTTTCTGTGTCTCACAGCAGTTGCCCTGTTAATGCCACAGCATGTGCATCTCTTTGACCAAAAATCTGCCAGTTATTGAAAATAGCAGGTATTTCGCAAGATTGACCATATTTGATTGACGTGGCGTCAACAGATACTGTAAAGTTAATCGAATGCCATCGTATTTCGGAAGTATTGTACATACTACTTAATATTTTTTCAGTTAAAGCTGAACTTATTAATGAAAAAGATAAACTTTCTAAAAGGGTTAAAGTTAGCAGTACATGTTTTTGTGGCACCCTTACAAGTTGCGTTGAAAGAAAAAAGATTGTAAGTTATTCGATCAAAATTGAAAAAAGGTAGTTTTCTAAAGTCAGTAACATTTATTACATGAAGGCCTTTCTGCTAGAAATAAAAAAATGTTTTATATAATCATTTATATGCAAAAACTTTAAGTTTAAAAGATTAAACTTTATAAAACAAACCTTATAAACAAAGTTTTTACAGACATTTAAACCTCGATTTAAACATTACTAATTCGTATTATGTTTTTTAGAAAACAAATCACTATTGATTAAACATATATTATTACATTATCTACATTTATATATTGTTGTACAATCTTTAAAGCTACACCACAATTAAATTTAATCATTAGTCTTAACTGAGATTGTAAAATGATTTGTCACAACAACTTTGTATTGCTTTACTGAATTCATAATTTGAATCTTATTATCTTTTTAATTCATATTGTCATTGCGTCCGTAACTGCTTATTAATAATAATTTTCTTAATATTCTTTTCAAGTTATTTCTATTTGCGGATTTAAGAGCAGGCTTTTTGAGATTGTTTTTCACGCAATAGCATCTGTTGAGGTCTAAAACTAAGAAGGATTTCCGGTTTATTAATGTACAGGGGAATTTTACGATAAATTTTCATATATTTTAAAAAGTAAAGTTTCTTTGGTTTAAAAATATTAAAATTTTAATTTACAAAGTTAGTCAGGATTAGTAGCTATGAGGGATTGTGAAATTCTGGCTTTTGATTTCGGCTGCCTTTATTTTCTTTAATTTTACTACGTCCCGGGTCCGCTTATAGTTAGCGCGCTGGTGCCAAACAAGTACGTCGGCTATATGCAAGAGCCCTCGCTATATATCGCATTTTTATCAAAGGTCGGTGACAAGTGTTAGCTTGTTATAAAGATTATAACAAGCAAATGTAACACTAATAATTACAATAAATTAAAACTGAAAGTTATAATATTTGTAACTATTTATTGAACATAATATTCACCAAGAACTTAATATATTAAAATACACACAAAATTTATGTTTTATTATGTATAATATGTGTTCATTTTAAAATCACTAATAAGTAATCCAAGTTGAATAGATAAATCCTCCAAAATAATAATTGTGGATGAATATCCTGCCAAGGATTCCTTAATGTGGAGATATGAAAATAAACCACTAGGTACCCCGTTTTCAATATGTTGACGTTTCGCTTGGCATATCTAAGTTTTATCAAGGTGTCTTAAGCTAGGACATGGTTGTCACATCTAATATTAAAATAAAAATTTAACAATTATGATTACAAACACTTAACCATTAATCTGGATTAATGGTGGTCAATAATTAAAAACTGTAAGATATATGAATAACAAATAAATAAATTTTAAAGACACATAGTTACACGAACGAACTAACAATAAAACACAAATTTTTTTTTGAGCTGGACAATTGTCGATTATCAATAGTATTTCTTTTTTGATTCAGTAGATGTTGTCCCAGTCTTTTACTTCTTTTTCAAAAATTTCTGATGTTACCCAAGCTTTTTATTGGAAGGGTAATTTACAGGCAATACTTTGTAAGACTTAAAATATCAGGGTGTTTTTGATTTTTCGATAACAAGTAATTTTCGTTTCTCGGTACCTGTTATGTTGGCACAGACAAAAACTGTAATTCTTTCTTTGCTCTTTTTGCTTCTATGACACTTTTTTTTGAGATTTTAATATTTGATTTGGAACCATTTTGTAAAAGAGTTATAGTGGGACATACGTTATTAAGCCACTCTTTTGTTGTTTCAGTAGAAACACTTATTTCTTCTCCATGGATTTTGCTGGATTATATGTGATACCTTTTTTTAAAACAATGGATCCATCTTTTTGAACAGAAAGATATTTCATTCCGGAGAAACAATAACTTAAAATTTTCTTCTTTTTTCTGTAGTATTGGTCTACTTATGGGCACATTCTGATTTCTTTTTTGCTGAAACTATTGCAGCAATGCTTGATTAACTTCCTTGTTAACTGGTTTTCAAATTTGTTTTAATTTAGAAATGTTGGAATTTAATGTTTCTTTAATTTTATTTGATTTTTCCAAATTGTAGAAACAGTCAAAGTTGCTAACTTATACTTTCGATACTTTGATGTTCCATTGTTGATTTCGTCAATGAATTTAATTTTTTTAAGTTTTAGTTTTAGTGTTTTCTTATTGAAATACGCTCTAAAAGTTTACATTACCACATATATTTGCCATATTGTGCTCAAATTGTGCTAGAAAAAAATATAAGCATTAATTTAATTTAATTTTAAATAATTTTCAACTTCTTAGTTCTTGACAAAACAAAATGTTATGTCAAAAGTTAAAACCAAGTATATCTTACCCAAATATATATTCTTCAGTGTATGATTTAACTAATAGTCAAAGTTAGGAATCAACATGTGAAAAAAAAATGGAACAGTGTTTGATCATACTTGAGCAGTATTTATTGCATTTCAAGTAAATCCAGAAATTGAACTTACAATTACCTAAAGGACATTCTTCTGTTTACAAGCAGTGTCAATGTAATTTTTTTTTCACAAATTTCATTGTTTGTTTACCCTATCCTTGCAATTTTGGTGACCCATTTAAAACTTAATTCTGAGTGTACAAAACAAAGCCACAATAAGAGGCCGTGAAAGGTACAGTAATTGTATGTTTTCTATTGCTTGTCAAAATTGTATATGTAACCTTATTCTAAGCAAAGTTTAAAAATTTAAAAACTAAATTTATCAAGCTCCTTTGAAATATATTGTTTAAATTTAAGTCTCATCAATACAGAGGTATTCTCCTAGAGTTATTATGTTTTGAACGGATTCTTTTATTTTTTTTTTGAAGTCTATCATCAGTATCAACTGAATTGTCATTAAAATGCAGCATCTTCAGTAATAACTGAAACCGATTCCTAGATATTATTTGTTTAATATAATTATAGTAAAAGAATATCCTTGGACCAGTAGGACTGTACAGTGCGGATACTGACATAAACCATACACATAATAATACCAATCAGTTTTTTCATTTCTACATGGATTGTTGGTTGCCAGGATTTGAGTCTAGATTTTGGGAACCTATTTTTGGCAATGCACTGTTTAGCGTAACGATTAGTTTCAGTAACCTAATCAAAATTATTTTAGAAATTGAAATTTATCTATTGACACATACATACCATTATATTCAACAACTCGGTTTTATTATAATACACTTCGTAAATTTCTCTAGAAAATCCAACATCTTTATCGACAAAGGCAAAAGTGTTTAGGTTAGCGCCAGTTACTGGGCCTCACGTAATATCATTGCCAGATCTAGTAGCCTTCTGTTTATTTTCTTCATTTGAATGAGCTTTATCGAAACTAGATCAATCTCTAACAAAATTTTGTATCACGCTTTCAATCGTATCACAACACTGGCCGATTTTAACTGAGAACCAGAAGGAATTATATTTTGTTTATTTACACTACTAGTAGACGTAGACGGTAAATTTGCAAAGTCTTGCACTGTTGTAGCACTCCGCGAACTTTTAGAACGGAGTCTTTTTCTCGGTACTTCTAAAATTTCCGGATGTTCTCAAGTTAGCGCGGGTGGTACCGTTATTAAAAAAAAGCAACAAAAACCAAATAGAAAATTACCGACCAATATCGATATTGTCACCGTTCTCAAAGATCCTAGAACTGATAATGTCACGTACGATATGGAACATTATCAACAAATTCAATTTGATGTCATCTTTCAACATGGCTACGGAAATCAAATGTCAACAGAAACGGCAGCAGGTTCATTTATTGATAACGTTGGAAAACTTTTAGATACAAATAGCTATGTAGCAGGTATATTTTTTGACTTAAGCAAAGCATTCCATATCGTGCACAGTGACTTTATTAAGGACAAATTGTATGCTCTAGGCATCAGAGGAACACCTTTAAAATTAATATTATCATTTCTCAAAAATCGTAGAATGTATGTAAATATTCAAAAACATAATTTGTGTAGACTTGAAGATTTAACATTTGGAGTACTACAAACATCGAGAAAAAAAAATTCCTTTTCATACACGTAGTACTGAAAACAGTTTTCTTATTTTATATAAGATTAAGTACAGTTTTCGAGAAGTCACAGATAGCTAAGATGCCTTCTGAAACCAATGCTTTATACTATTTTTCTATTTTGGGCTTTTCATATTGATTTTAAAATAAAATTTTGCGAGTTTCTAAATTTAGGAATTTTGAAGTATAATTGCTAGGGTGGCAATATTTTCATTAAACTTTGGTTTAAATGTTAGTTTAAGTTTAATTAGTACATTTATCATACGTTTAATTTAAAAAAATGGGTGGAAATAAAATAAGTAGATAAATAAATCTACTGAACATTAATTACGATTTAAATTAACGCACGCCGAACGTAACGACAGCTTTGACGTTTAATATCAAATCAGTGTTACTACCGTTTGGAATAAAAATTGTTTTATTTCTATAAAAGAATTCAATTTTCTATAAAGAACTCATTTGGGTGCTTTTATAGCTCTGTAAGCGACCCAAAATAGAAAAAACTATTTATGTAGTACATGTGCATTTTCTTAGTCTAGAGCAGAATACTGTGCTCCTGCTTGGATAAGTACTTATATTACTTAGATAAATACACAAGTGTATCAGATTTGATAAAATCGATTAGTCCCCCCTCCCCGTCTTCTTGGTAATGTCACTCCACAGAATATTTGAGAAAAATGCTGATTTAAAAATTTAACGCCATTTTCTCAAATTAAAGAATTGAAAGTAATATGGTGTCATTAACAATAATCACAGGTTTACCATTTTGTTAATTTTCACCCTTAATCATTAAAACTTTTCACTTAATAAGCACATAAATAAAATTGATAAAAATTGTTTAAGAAATAAATTTAATGTAATATTTTGACCGTTAAATTTATCATTCAGATCAAATTCATGGATAACAATAATAATTTCCCTGTATTGGAAGAAATCGAGTGAAAATATTCGTAGTATATATAAGACAGATTGAGGAATTACTTGGTTGATATCGGTTTAAACCACATTGTGGTGTTATTTTTAAAATATCTCATACAACGAATGCATGATTTACAAGTTATACACTTGAGAAGGTAAAACGACGTATATTTTTGATTTCTAAAACATAGAGTAATTTATTTAAAATTTGCAAAAAAAGATTGAATTCGTAAATATAACTGTGTAAGTGTTCCTCTAAATGATAAAAATTAAATAATTAATCAAAAATATTTTAAAGGTAGGGTAAACTGGTGTTTTAAATGCATGGTACGACTATTGTGCAGTTGACAGACAGCGTAGTAAAAATTTTAAATATAAAAACTTCAAAAATACATTAAATCGCGTTTCGTATTACGTGACGCTTCACGGATAGTGGACATAGCAAACGCTTTTTCTTTTTATTTGACAACGTACCTTATATCAACATTCTGTTAAAATGCATTAAATAATTCCCTTTTGTCGAGTTATAAATGTACTTGCACATCTCTTTACGTCGGAGTTCATGATTAATGATTTAAACAATAATTAATAATATATTCTAAAAAATTTAAAAACTGAACGAGTTTCTTTGAATAATATTGCTATTTTACTGAGTTTTTAACAAAAAATTACAATGAAACTGTTTTGTTCTATTGTATTTAGCAAAATACTGTAGAAAGCTTTTCAACGTGTATGAATACAACATCACGTACAATCCAACAAGCAATTAAGTAATCGCTTTTTGTTTTAAATATAATTTTGGAATTGAAAAAATTGTGTTGTTCAAAAGTACTTTTTAACGCTTCACACATATGAATAACTAAAAAACGTATGAAAATTGTTCTATACAGAAATTAAATAAACGTAGATCCATTTGCGGGTAAATAATATGTAAAATATGGCTTACCGACTTAACACATGATATAAATTTATCGTAGTTTTATTAACCACAATTTTGTTTGATTGAAATATATTTACATATACATGTAATTCAAAATTTTATTAGATAATGTTTAGTTTCGGAACGTATTTAGTAAAGTTGGTAGAGTACTTCTTCAAATTGTCGAACTAATTTTACAGCATCATTAAAAGTACTATTCAACGCTTCACACATATGAATGACTAAAAAACTACGAAATTGTTTCTCATATAAATTAAAATAACATACGTCTACTGACTTGAAAATAATATGCAAAATAAATCTTAATACATGATGTATTTTATTTATCGCAGTAATTACCCAATAAACGCAGTAATTCAAAACTTTATTCGAATCATAAACAGTGTGTCCCAAATTGTGTAGGATTGCATGGCTATTTTTGTTGTTAATAAAGATACAGTTCTCGTTAATAGGCAATGTGCGACAATGTAGCTTGCAGGTAATAAATTGCTGTGAATTTGATACATGGTGCGCCTGTAGGAGGAGAGAGCTTTACAATTCTCCGGCGGAAACTAATCTTGGGTATTTATAGGTTCAAAATGAATAATTGAAGCCCTGAAAAGGTCAGTATGTACACTCATGAAATTAAAAACTTGGACACCACAATTTCTGTAAACAAAAGTTTGCACATTGTGAAGCGGGCTTAAGGGTATCATTTACAATTCTAACAGCAGGTAGTCTCAGCAGGGTTATCTTATAGAAGGACTGTAGAATGAATCATTACACTAAGCACGTTTTAGAAAATAGGTAATTTACGTTGCTTACTTAATTTTTTCTTTAAAGAATATATTTGAAGGTATCGCTAATTAAACACCATAGCTCGATTAATTATCGAATCAAAATTTTGTTTAGGAAATAAAATTAGAAATAATTTTGATTTAAAAAACGTCTACAAGCAATAACTTTTAAATTAAATCAAAAACTAAACATGGTTATTTGGGTTGACTGATTATTACATATTTTATTACTATATAAATAAATATAAGAAATCAATAATGGGTGTGACCTCCATTATTATTGATACATTCTTGGAGGCGTCTGCTCATTGACGCTATCAAGGTATCAATATAATTAATATTAATCGTTTCCCATGCGGTATCAATGGCTGCAATTAGTGCATTACGGTTTACTGGTATAAAATTTGGCCCTTGTTGTCTTCGGATAACAGCAAGTATTCGAGCCCAAACATTTTCGATAATGTTAAAATCTGGGCTTTTGCTGGCCAGGGTAACAGCTCCAAGTTATTTTCTCGTATCCAATTGCGCACAACCCGCGAAGTATGAATAGGGGCGTTGTCCTTTAACAACAAAATACATTATGAAAATGTTAATTCAACAGATCCCGAACTATTTTTTGGAGAAAATATAGTGAAATAAGAATACTTACTTGTTGGAAAATATAATCTTCGTCTGGATAAAACACTTCGACTGAAGGTTTCATAATAGTTTCCAAAATATCTAAATACGCAGCAGAATCAAGACGTCCATCGATAGCCCAACAAACTCCTGAACCCCGCGCGCTAAGCCAACCCCACACATTCACAGAAAAATAACCACTTCGTTTTTTAGGACATATGTGATTATTTTCGTAACGAGTTCCTTCCATTCTAAAAACTTTTAGTGGTCCATCGTTGCGGCTATTGAACGTTTTTTCGTCGCTAAAAATCACTCGATTCCAAAATTCCAAAGGTTCGTTCACATATCGCCTTGCAAATTCCAGACGACGTCTCATATTTTCGTCACTGAGAACTTCTTTCGCAGCAGCATTATACTTTTTATTCCCATCTCCTTTAATCTTTTTGTGCAGTTATACGGCATCCGGGAAAATGTGTATCTGCTATAGCCCTGGGTATGTAGCAAATGGTTGTTCTGTTACGTAATGAAACAACTCGAGATCTTGAGCACGTGTAGATACTTTAGGTCTACCACTTCCGATGGCTCTTTCAAAGTGTGTTCAAGATTCCATTTTACTCGGTAATGCCCTACGGTGCTTTTTGGTATATCTAACATACGTGAAATTTCACGCACGCTACGGCCCGCCGCTAATTCCGAAACAATCCGCGCTTTCAAATCAGCACCGAGATGAGGTGGCATTTTCACAACACTTGAAATTTTAAACTAAAATGGAATTTACATTTCTTACTTTATTTATTGGTTTACACTACCCTTCTCAAACAGTAGGTAATTGTTTATTTATTGCATACTTCTAATGACCAATGTAACAACCCTTATAAATTTGTGTTTCTAATATTACATCACAAACTAATCTTTATTGGCCAAAAATTGTTGCTTAAGTTGTAAAGCTTCGTACACACTGAACAACAAACCGAGCAACAAACATAACAACGAACCGAAAGTCAAACAGAACGACAAACGATCTTTTATGATTTCCACAATCCGAACAACAAACGGAACGTTTGTGCTGTTCCCATAATTATTTTCAGTAGTTTTCAGTTCATATATATTTATTATTGAGAAGAGAAAATTGCGGAAAACAAGAAGATAGTGCCAACCAAATTTTTACGCACAAAGAAGAGTAAAAATTATAATTTACTTCGCTTTTTTTTATTTTGAAAATTTCCCGCCCAAATGATGCTAATAGGGACATCATTTTTTTCTTGCATTCTTAAACACTGATTAATTTAAAACATTTTTCTTCTGTCAACTCCATAATATTACCTAAAACACAACAAACCCACAAAAGGGAGGACAAAAATAAATAATTTAATTCTCCCGCATAAGTTTGTTCGCCGTTTTGTTTAGATTCGTCCAAACCTGCAAACGCATTCGCGCGCATTTTCTTTGATGTCGGAGAAAAACCGACAAGTTGCGGGAACGCCGCAAACCGTTCGTGGAACAATCAGGACTTGCGAATCTGTTCTAAAATTCGTACGTAGCACCGTCCAAATTAATGTTCCGATTGCCGTTCGGTTCGTTGTTCTGTTTGTTCCTCGGTTTGTTGTTCAGGTGTGTACGAAGCTTTACAATAAGCATATTAATATGAACTATATCTTATGAAAGGAGAGTTATGTAACTATAATTAACGACTTAACGTTACGTTAGTAGATTCCATTTACTATTTACACATATTTTCTTGGAACATTCGATAATTAACTATCGGGATATGATGACCCTATACTTCGCAGGTTGTGCGCAACTGGATACAAGCAAATAACTTGGAGCTGTTACCCTGGCCAGCAAAAGCCCAGATTTTAACATTATCGAAAATGTTTGGGCTCGAATACTTGCTGTTATCCGAAGACAACAAGGGCCAAATTTTATACCAGTAAACCGTAATGCACTAATTGCAGCCATTGATACCGCATGGGAAACGATTAATATTAATTATATTGATACCTTGATAGCGTCAATGAGCAGACGCCTCCAAGAATGTATCAATAATAATGGAGGTCACACCCATTATTGATTTCTTATATTTATTTATATAGTAATACCTTTATTTAAAAAAAACGTTTTCATTTAATTTTAAACTATAACTTGGTATCTTAATTATAATTATGTAATAAATTCTTGTCAAAAACTAAATATATACGTTGACAATAAGAATTGCCTTAGTTTTTATTTTCACTTTTTATATTAACTACAGAAAAAAATGAAACGTCATAAAATATACATTTTGTAAGGACTAAATATTATGAATAGAGAGTTTAATGATTTTTTAATAACTTACGTTAGTTTATTTAAAATTAGATTTATCAGTCAGTACTCCGTCCGTTTAGTTTTTTTTAATGGTTTAAAATTATTGTGTGATAAATCAATCTAATTCTACATTTTGTGTCCAAAACTTAAATTTTGATTGCATTAAATCGAGCTATGGGACGCGATACCTTCAAAATATTCCGTTCGAAAAATTAAAATTTCAAATACGTCCAAAATCAATGTGTGGCATATATTTAGACTCCTCTGGCATAGCTGAGTTGAAATATCCTATCCCCCATAAAATTGTACAGATACCCGATGCCCTCTGGAAATTAAGTTTATTTCAAAAATCCAAATATGTCCAAAATCAATGTGTGGCACATATTTGGATAATAGAAAAGTTAGCAATGACGGTCTATTGGCGCTAATTATAACTTTGCCATTCTTTCCATATTTGGATAATACGAAGTTTGTTGCGACAATGCCTTGCATTTTAACTTGTTTTTAATAACTTACAATAATTAGTAGGTTAGATTTATTTAAAAATAAGTAATAATCAGTCAACCCAAATAACCATGTTTAGTTTTTTGATTTAATTTAAAAGTTATTGCTTGTAGACGTTTTTTAAATCAAAATTATTTCTAATTTTATTTTGTAAACATTTCCTAAACAAAATTTTGATTCGATAATTAATCGAGCTATGGTGTTTAATTAGCGATACCTTCAAATATATTCTTTAAAGAAAAAAATTAAGTAAGCAACGTAAATTACCTATTTTCTAAAACGTGCTTAGTGTAATGATTCATTCTACAGTCCTTCTATAAGATAACCCCTGCTGAGACTACCTGCTGTTAGAATTGTAAATGATACCCTTAAGCCCGCTTCACAATGTGCAAACTTTTGTTTACTGAAATTGTGGTGTCCAAGTTTTAAATTTCATGAGTGTATCTTTCTCTTCCGGTGTATGGATAATTTGCGTTAGTAAAAGGATATTAAGTCGTATACCTGGTTCTGATTTGGTTGTTTAGTTTGATTTTTCTTTTATTTTTATTAAATCAAGCTAATCGGTTTTTAAGTGATCAAGCATCTACGAGTACTAGTTGCGGTAAAAGCAAAAAAACGAAAATACGATGATAAGTATCTGAAATATGGATTCAACAGAAATAAATGACGAGGAAAGACCGCACCGTAGGCTTCAATTAAAAATTCTATTCTCTGAAAGTATGCTCCCAAGTAACTTAAGGCGACATCTTCTAACCATTCGACTACTATTGTACCTAGCAATGTACTATCGGCATAGTTTAAAGTGGCGACATGTAGAAAACCTTACACTATCGCATAATAGGTTATTTTTCTCGCTGTTTGTGACATGATATAAATTATGGCGGGAGAATCGGCGAAAGTATCTAGCGAAAAAGTGTGTGGTTTTTTGGGCCGATGAAAGAGATAGAGGCTGAGGCGCAACTGAGCCTTCCAGAGGCACGGAAAATGCTTTCTTGGCGAGGTACACACTATATTTTTTACCGACACTTAAAATTAATCAGTATATCAATGTTTAGTATTAATTGATATCAGTGATCGTCAAATTGAAATTATTTCTGATTTATGATTTTGTGGATGTGTTTTCTCGATTCTTTAACATTATGTAGCAGAAAGGAGGGGATGTCGGTGTGGAATAATTTTGTTTATATAAGTTGCATTTTTTAGTTAGATTAATAGGGTTTTATAATGATGAATAAAATTAAACCTAACCATATATTGAATTTTTAACTAGACTAGTAAGCTGTGAAAATAAAAGATGCAATAAGTCAAATCATCAAAACTTTTTACTGTCATTCGTCATTTAGATGCTTTTTCTCTGAGTTTATTTTTAATTTTGTAGTTTGTGTTGCTTATTCTTCGTTCGTATTGTGTTCTCTGTAGTATTTTTTGTTTATTTACCGTTTCTTGTTTATTGTTCGTTGTTTATTGTTTGGTTTGTCATACAAAATGATTCAAACTAATGGAGAGTTATTTGACATAATTGCAGTTTATTTTAAATGTATGAGAAATGCTGCAGTTGCTGCATCATGATAGACGTCATCCAAGTAAAACAGTTTTTTGCGCGTTATTCGTCCTTTGAGAACAAATAGAAATGTTCATTTTCCTGTTTAGCGCAGAAGGAGCAGAGGTCGCACTGAAGAAAACATTATGAATGTTTGTTGTGGTTTCTTCTAACAGATAGGAGCCTTCGATTGAAGATTGGTGTAAGGATGACTTAATGAAAACCCACTTAATTCATTAAAACCTACGTTTGAGAAGGGTCCTGTCTTTATCAAGACATCTGAAGAATTTAGTTTTCAAAAAGTTTTTTTTACAAATTATAGTTAGTCTTAAACTTGTGAAGAAACTTTTTGAAAACCAAATCCTTCAGATGCCTTGATAAAGACGGGACCCTTCTCGTCGAAATTTATTGAATTACGTGGGTTTTCCTCAAGTCATCCTCACACCAATCTCCAATCGAAGGTTTCTACTCATTACGAGAAACCACAACATATATTAGAGAGACCTGGGAGTAACTCCGGACTACCGTCCAAAACATTCTCAAGGAGCAAAGGTAAGCAATAATCATTATTGACTTGTTGGTATTAAGGTTGACATTTTTGCCATGTTTCATCAAGGCGACTAGTGTGCTTAAATATTCATTTGTTTCTATTTATATAAATTTCCAGTTCTACAAATTGTGAGTAGAAGGCAAAGACTCCAATATATTTTTTTTGTATCTACTTACACGACTTAGATTTTTAATCCCAAGCTGTTGCTTTCTTTTATAACCACTGACACATCACCACTAATAATATACAATAAAGATTTGTTGTTTTTTAAAATATTATTGAACTCTTCAATGTTTATCTTGTTTAAGGTTATACCCCTATCCATTGGTATTGCATTAGGCATTGACTGCCGAAGATTTTGACCAAAGATTTGTTGATTGTCACTGGCTTTTGGAAATGATGGAAGAAGATGAAAACATTGTTTCGCGTATATTATGAGCAGATGAGGCTATTTTTAACAGTAATGGAGGCGTAAATTTGCATAATATTATTGATTAGAAACTTCGGAAGATACGCAAGCCTTAATATTTTTTATAACTACATCTCCCACAAGCAACAGATTCACACTTGTTCACCAAACTGTTAATTTGTAAAGTGCTGCCACGAACGATTAATACTGTAACCACTGATTCTGTAACTGCAACGCATAAATGCAACATCGGTGTCTACATTTCAGAATGATTTAAGAATCAAACTCAGCAGTTTCCATAGCCATTTGTTCTTATCGCAAAATAAGTAACTTGCACGTGCACAATAAAAGTAAAAATGTGCACTAATTTATCTTGCCACGAATTTATTTTTAAATTTTGCTTCAAACTTCAATAAGACAACAATTTAATTTGTAAGAAATAAAATGTATTTATATCAAAAGAAGTTATGATAATAACATCAGTTTTATGGATTTCCATGTAATTGTGGTTATTATTTACACAAACAATTTATTGGTTTCGACCCAGTTAGAAAAGATAAATCCGCTGAATTTTTTTAATCGAGAAGAACGTCCTTGGTTGTAATTTGTTTAGATGCGCAAGTTAATTCTAAGAAAAAAAATAGCATAAATTCACTGATAAAAAATATGTTAAGTCATTGTATTTAATTTTGATTATTCTTTTCAAAGTTAAGTGCACACAAAACTTTTAGTATCTTCTAATGACAACTTTGAATGTTCCAATAACAAATAACAATAAAGTTGTTAAAGAATTTTTCAATTTTCTTAGAAACCCTTTTGATCGATATATACGTAGGCTACATGAATGCATAAGCATAATGCTTATCTCATTAATTTGGAATAAAAAAAACCTAACAAATTATTTCAGTGGGTAAGTAAAAATAACAGTAATTTGCTTACCTTCTTTCTACAATTTTACAGGCACTGAATTTTACCTAATAATTTAGGTTTATTGTTTATAATAATTTCAAAGGATAAAAAGTTTTTCACATATTAACTTATTTCCTAAAGTGTCAATATCCACAATCGCAATACCAATTGTTTCACAATATTTTTGCTAAACTCTTGTACGCTTTACTTTTTGTAGAAAATTTTAAAAAATGTTTGTCACGGCGTCTACTCTCTTCTTTTTTATTATTTGTGCAACTGACGTATTCATATTTATTCATTGTCACCAAAAATTACGGTAATCAATGATAATATTCACTACTGGTCGACAACGAATCTAAACTGGATGCAAGAAGTCCAACATTAAGGTCGTTGGTCTATAAATGTTTAGGCAGAAATTGCGGGGGCAAATTATAGGACTCTTTTTCTTTGATAATCCATTGAATGGAGAGATTATCTGCATTTTTAATAGAATAACTGTCGATTTTGTTAGAAGCGTGCCACTTAGAATTTGAGAAGAAATGTTTTTCTACCATGATGGCTGCCCTGATCACTTTGCTCTAATTGTGCGGAAGTTTTTAGATACCACCTACCCTGGTAGATAAATAGGATGGGACAGCATATTTCCAGGTCTTCTAGATCCCCTGATTAAACATGTTTGGATTTTTATTAGTGCGGACGATAAAACATATAGTATTTGTAACAAGACCAACTACTAATCAAAATATGATAGAGCGCATAAGGAACTGTATGCAAACAATATCAATAGCAGAATTAGAAACAGCTGTTCAAAGTACTCAGTATAGAACGTTTCGATGCATTAAAATGATGGACGACAATTTGAACATTTAGGACGTCATTAATCTAATTGTGATAATTAATATCATGTTCTTTAATATAACAATACTATAGTATCACTTGTGTGAATTTCTCTGAGTTTGAGTTAAATGAATTGATGAACAGCGACTTTTACGAATATGTGGTGGCGTCAATTTTCTAAATGTGTAAATGATCACATTTGACAATAAGTAATAAGATCTATTTTAACTATTTTCTTCTTACAAGACACACTCTTGGTAAGAAAGAAAATTACGTTTGAAACTAAAATCGCTCGACACCAACATCCCCTTCCCCTGCCACGTGATGTTAAAGAATTGAGAAAACCCGTCCGAAAAAAGATGAATCACAAATAATTTCAATAGAGTCTTAGGAAAAGCTTGACAAGTTTCTGCTCATGAATGACTACTGCACAAGCTAGTAGTCATTACAAAGGCTTCAAATGTATTTTTTGACGTTACACATAAAGTATTTTCACTAAAATAGTAAAATTTACGATTCGAAAGCTTTTTTCATTACAGGTTTCAAAAAATAAGGCATAGCCGTCAAGTAATGGTATTTGTTTTATTAATATCTCCGGTTAGAGAAAAGATAGAAATTTGCGGTTTAAGCTAGCTTTTTGGAAATTTCATCGTCCATCGAACCGTGTAAAATAATACAAGCGTCCCATTTAAATTTTTCATGATAATGCGCAATAATTGTTGTAAAGTCACATAGCGTTCCCTAGCTGATGCCAACAGAGTGATTCAGGTAATGTTTTTTGTAAATGATTTAGTAAAAAAAATCTTTCCAACAAGATTTTACATTTTAATTTTGTTTAGTCAAACGGGAGTTTAAAAAAAATAATATTTTTACTTTTCCCACCACTTCATTTCATGATACAAAGCAAAATACCTCAAACAAAAGAAATTTGAAATTTTCTAATAATCTAAATGGCATTATTTAAAATATTTCATAATGTGCAGTTTTCTTTAAAAAATGCCGTTTTCTAATTGGCTATGAGAATTGCGCCACCTAGGGGCGATTTTTGGACTTGAAAATAATTTCAAGCAGATTCTCTTGGTCTATTTACCAATAAAATTTCTGGGACCAATGGTTTACTAAGATGTGGCCGTCGTCTATTCTTAGTTGGGCACCCTGTACAAGGAATGCATCTGCGATACCTTAATAACGAAAAAAAAACAATTATATATTGGGTTTCTTATTTCAATATTAAATAACCTACAAGTGCTAAGTGAGAATTCTTCTGCAAAACTGTTTTTTAGTTTTTTAGACCAAAGCATCTGCAACCAATAAAAGTCCATATTTTGTTTTATTACCAGTATAACTCAGTGTTGCTTCAAACTATACACTCATGTTATTAAAACAACAAAAATGGTTTCTTGTTTTTGAAACCCAGTCCACTGTTTAATCGGGAAAATAAATTAGGAAAAAAGAATACCAATTATCAAATTATTTATGAATTATTCATGTTTGTTTGTTTAAGTATATAGTGTATGATTATTTACAATTTTTTTCCTACTAGCTAACCCTATACAGGGTGTTTTGAAATTTAGAACAAATATTTTAATGGCGTATTTTTGAGAAAGAAAATAAGACTTTTTTTTATAAACAGGTGTCCTAAAATCCAGGCTCTTCAAGCTGCAGTCATTTTACATGCGAAAAAGAATGGAGGGCTGTGTTGTAGCTGGCGGAGGACAATTTAGCACTAAAGACATTAATTTCTTAGTTATTCAATAAATCAAAAAAAAATAATTAAAACCAATTTGGTTAATCGTTGTTTCATAATTAAACAAAAAAAATGCAAACCAATTTAGTTTTACAATAACCCTCTAACAATCATTATCTCGAGAACGGTTAATTGTATCAAAAAAATGTTGAAGACCAAAATCTTAGATTTTTGAATGCCCAAACAGGTGATATAAATTTCTTGAAATTAATGATAGCGAGAGATTTTAATACAAAAAATGCATACGTAATCTAATCAGTTAATGTCATTTTATAAAATTACAGTTTGCTAATAATTGTCTAAAGTCCATAAACAAAAATTTAAACGCTCATCATAATCGTTTTCTGTTAAATGATGATCTGGTCGAATGTGATATAGATGATAGTAGATTGACTGTTTGCTAAATTATCCAAAAACATGTAGTACTTGTATTAGAGTTTTCCTTGACAGATGTGACACTTTTCATAATCGAAGTAAGTGTCAAAATGGTTCACTTTTTCTAACTACTTAGAAAAATTAAATTTTTGTAACTGTGAATTTGTTTTGCAATTTGTTTGAAAATCGTAACCATGGTAACACCGGTCACACCCAAATTAACTTTTGCGTAGCCCAAATCGTATTTTTTAAAAATAAAATTATTTTATTTTAGAAAAACGTTACAATTGATATATGCTTAGATGTTAATGAATAGAAAATAAAATTACAACTAACTACTTGAGGTGTGCAATATCTTAAAATATAGTTTAATAGTTTAGAAGATATTGAATTTTTTTTTTAACACTCCATATTTTAAGAAAAGTCGACAAAACTCAGAACACTGTGTTTAAATATAAGGAACTTTTATAAAAGTATACCTTATTTTTTACGGGCAATCAAAAAAAAACAATAAGATACAGAGTGTTCTTAAAGAAAAATTTAACTTTGATGTGCCACACTTTTTTAGGACATATTGTATATTTAAAAATAATTTTAAAATGTAAAATTTATAAACTTGCAAGCTACTAAAATGATAAAACTTGTAAAATTTTTACTGTTTCGCTATAAATCTCCGTCCCGTTGATAGTGATTCACCCTGTATATTGATGTGTAGTATCTTCATATTTCAGATTTTCAATTTTTAACAAATTATTCAGTATAAGATTAAGGTCTGGTCTTTTCATCTCTAGATCTAATTTTATCTGTCGGTTAACTACCTTGTAAACGCAACTTTCTAAAAATGTGATCACCTCAATAGTGTGTTTCCACAGTAGTTAACCGAGTGATAAAGTTACGCAAGGAATGTGAGATCTCAAGGAGATGTCACCGATTTTATTACCGATGAAACTAAATAAGAATAAGGACAACTAAGTACCTTTAAGCTGATTATTGCAATAGGAAAGTAACCCCGTACTTAAGTTTCAGTTGTAAAAATGATTCCAGCCAGAGTCGTTGTGAAAAAGCTCTTCCGAAGTTGGACTGTCTCCAAATGGTAAAAGTTTAGTTACTTTGCTTCTGTTTTCAATGTGCAATTAAAAACGAAGTAGGTAAGTAAATACGTAGGTTAATACAAAAATATTCGAATTAACTTTTTATTTTAGTTAGAGCAATCAAGAATTGTTTATACTCTACTTGTAGAAGCAATAGATTTGAACGTGTTAATTGTTCTTGTATCCTCAAAGTTTTCCATTTCACAAGAATTGAAGGGTTACACAGTTTTCATATAGAACAGATATACATGAAAAGAGCCGACACCTGGAGTACTATTCTTGAAATCATGAGATATAAAGTCTTGTGATATATCAGTACAAATTCGAGTAATTTGTTTTTATTTTAGCGATAGGGAGTCGTTTGATGAATTGGTAGTTTAAATCTGAAGGATCTGAGGAAATGGGAGACAAGGGACGTGAGTTTAACACAGTCTCTATTTGAATTAATAGGGTTTTGAAAATCTTTATAAGTGAGGGAAGTATTACCGATTACTCTTTTGAAATGTAATTTAATTAACCTTACCCCACTTTCCCGCAGTCCTCCCTAATGGGGAGTTCGTTTAACAATAAATTCCCATTTTATGCCTTGCTCAGATAAAAAATTTGTGATCTCTTTGTTTATATTATCTGCTTTTAAAAACACATACAGGTCACGCATTTGATTTAGAGGCACCCACAAAATATTTAGCATTGTCTGAAGTAATTGAAATTGGTTTGTCTCTGCGTGAGATAAAACGCTTTAAAACTGCAATAAAGCTGCAATTGTATGATCAGTTACAAGGATCAATATGAATAGCCTTTGTAACTAGGCAGACAAATAAACAGATGTAAGATTTAATGGTTTTTGCACCTCTAGTTTTGCGGTCTTTTTATAAGGATCGGGTCTGCATAGTCAATGCCTACGTGTGAGAATGCAGGAGTACTGTTGTCAAGGCGCTTAAGGGTTGGGGTAAAAACGCGGTTCTGCTTTAAAACGTTTAACGCAATTACGTATAATGCGTTTACTTGAACTTCTACCAGAAATCGGCCAATATATTTCTCAGTATATGCTAGCAATTGTTGAGCCCTACAGTGCATCATTGATTCATGAAAATGTTTAAAATTAATTTAGTAAATGTATGTGAGTTAGGCACCAAATAGGAAATTTTTTGTCAAAACTATAGATAGAATTTCTTATCCTACCACCTACTCGCAAGATTCCATCAGAATCCAAAAATGGATTTAATGCTAAAATGCGCGTTAAAATATTTATCGGTGTCTTAGAATTTAGTGCATTGATTTCATTTGAGAACCTTGGGCTTGACATAATTTTACTAAGGTAAGAGTTGCCCTTTGTAAATGAGTTGTCGTTAAAGACCTGAAAGTTTTAATTGGTTATTTATGGTGCAGTTATTGCTGAATCTGAATATCCATGCAATAACTTGTATTAATTTAAAAAGATTGGAGTATCTTAAAAGAAATCAATCTGATCCACTTTCATTGTAAATAATGAAGAAGCATTACTTACAACGAGTTCTGCCAAAGGTATGCTTGCTTTAGCAAAGGTTTGATTTGGCCATTTAGCAGGTGGATCATAAAGAAACTTTTGAGCCTAGTGACCATATCTGTTTTGCGTTTAATTCACTTAAGAAAGCGCCTTGAGATTGAATCTGCCTGGTTATCGTGCGTCAAACATGTCGCCATTTTGACACCTCAGAGAGCTCTTGTATTACCGCTATTCGATTTGCCACAAACGTTTTGTATTTGTTTGGAGGGGAATTTATCCAATGCAGAACTATAGTTGAGTCTGTCCAGAAAAATGTGTTATCAACGTGCAAAGTAAGAGCTTCCGTAACAGTTTGCATAAGTTGCGCAAAAGCACTGCTGCGCGTAGCTGTAGTCTAGGTATGGTTGAACCTTCAATTGGAGTGATTTTTGATTTAAATGAAAACAGTTGAACTGATATAATACCAGACGAATCACGACATCTAACATATACACACCCCGTAAGCTGAAGAGCTGCTATCACTAAAACTATGCAGCTGAAAGTTGACAGTTTTGTCAAGTTTTATACATCTAGAAATTTGATTAAATGCAAGTTATATAGATCTGTTTTAATGACATCTATTCTGATTGCAAAGAAAAAGGTAACGCTTCATTCCAAGAAAGATTTAGTTGCCATATTTTTTGCCAAATAAGTTTTCCCTTTAAAATAAAGGGAAGTTAATTCATGCATACTAATGGCATACATAGATATGAAGAATCATTATCAGATTCGATACATATTATGCTCAAGTCATTAGAAAAGAAACTTCGCGTAAAGAAATCCAGCTTCTTTTAAAATAGCAGTAATTTCCGTTTTTAATTTTTGCACATCTTCAGTTGAATCTGACCCAGTCAACAGATCGTCAACATAAAAACTATTTTTTATTACTTTAGAAAAAGCGGAAAATTTTTTGAATTTAAATCTGCAAGATACTGTAAGCACTGGGTTGCCGGGTAGCTGGCGTTTGCTGTGCCGTAAGTAAGTGTTTGCAATTGGTAAAATTTTTAAATTTTGGGGTTTTCTCGCCATAGTATTTGCTGAAGTTTACGTAGGGTTTTAGGACATATATTTGTCGATACATTTTTTGATATCGCCCGTTAGTGCAATTAAGTTTTGCCTGAACCTTAACAATATAGAAAACAAATTACTTTAAACTACTGGTCCTATTATTTGCGTATCATTGAGGGAAATATTTGAGGAAGTTTTAGCGCTACCATCAAATACAACTCTGATCTTAGTGGTAAGTAAACTTTCTTTTATGACGGAATAATGAGGTAAATAATATTCAGGTATGGGGCCTATTCTATAAACAATTTGTTAAAATTAAAGGCCTTTAACTTGGTTGTATCTATGGTTACATATCAAATTCGTTAATCTAGTGGTAGTTTATTTTTTTAAAGTACCTTTAAAATTAACGGAAATGTTACAGAATAGGGCTCTATGTTGCTAAGTTAATTCTAAAAGACGAGTTTATTTTTATTTGAGCGTCGTTGATTGGTTTTGGCTTAATTACTGCAGTGTAGAAGCAATTTTTTATTGTGCCCTAATTTCAAAGATTCGCGCATGAAATTTGAGTACGATAATTTTGAATTGGGATTTTTCCCGAGTTTATATAAAATCGCTCGAGGGCTACGGTTTTGGATCACCTATTTCATATAATTTATGATTGAATGGAATCGATACAATAAATCGACCATCGTAAGAGAACGAGACACTGTTTATAGAAGTGCTGTTCACAGAACCTTTCTAATGTAGATAATTTAGATGATTCATATTTCGGTTGAACGTTTTCAATTTTTCCAAAAACCTTCTACCAAGTCTCTTAAGTCGTTAATATTTAGAGAATTGTTTTCTACTAAATGAATTTGAACAACAACTTCAGAAGAACGTAAGTATGGCAACCCGAAACTATCCAACCAAGGACCGTTTTTTTGTAATATAAGGTTTTCTACTCCCCAATTGATATTTGTCCTACACATAATAAATTGTAAAAGAGAAGCACTTATTAGAACATCTACAGTAGACAGTACATTAAATTTACTGTCTGCTAGGCAGATATTACTAGGTATTTCTAAGGAACTGTTACTAATGAATTTTAGAGGAAAATATTCAGATATCTTAGAAATAGTTGCACATAGCAAGTGAGTTTGAAATTTATTGTGCATTGATTTAATTTTTCATTTTGCTGTAATGTTAGAATGAGTAACGTTTGAATTAATTCCCAAGAATCTGAGTATTAAAGGTTTACATGCGAGGTTGGAGCTTGGCGTATCAAATTATCCGTAATCAAATTGATATGAGACCCAAAATCAAGTAATGCTCTGGCTTTGTGCCATCTTCCGTCATTGGCCTTTACAAGTATCATGGCTGTAGGGAAATAAGACTTGTTGAGAATTACCTCCAATGCATGATAAAGAGGTTTGACTGTTTAAGATTTTAAGATCACAATTGGAAACTGGAGTAACTTGTTGTCAGTTGAAATGCTACCACTTGATTAATCATTAACTTCCAAGTTGGACGTATTATATTTATCCATATGTAAGAGGGTATGATGCTTAAGATAGCATCCTGACATTAAAAGCGAGAACGGCATTTGGTTTGGTCTGAGTGATGAAAACAATTTTTACATAATTTTAGTTTATTGACGCGATCGATCCTTTGTGGTAAAGGTAGTACCAGAAATTTTGAACAACGACTCATTGTATAATTTAAATGGCAATTAGGACAAGTTACGCTATTTGTTAAGACAAAGGACTGCTTTAACTGAGTGCCCTACTTTGGGTGCGGAGTAGAAAATTTTTGTTGGTTGTTTTTTTTTGGTCGTAGGTGTTGTGACAATTTCTTCTAAATGTTGGGACCGTTCTGTTGAAATTTGTTGATATCATTTAGGGTTGAATTTCTCTAGACTTAAGTTTACTGAATTTCTTTCTAGTTTCAGAATCGAATTTGGAATTTAACATGTGGGATATGAACATTGTTTTATAGTCAAAGGGAACTGTAACATTTTTGAGCCTTAAGATACGTATTGAGGTCATCATGAATGCTCCTTAAATCACAAGGATTGTCTTTAGCGACAGGTTTTAATTCAAAAATTGCCTTTATATGACTACTCACAATTGGTTTTACATTATGAAATCGTTCACGTAATAAATCGAAGACACAATTTTGTAATTTGCACCTGTAGGTTGAATGTTCGAAATTAATTGACTTGCTGTTTCTTTGGGACTATTTCGTAAGTACATAGAAACGCTCGATGTCCCGAAAGTGAAAATGTTTTATAAAAACTTGGCGAATTGAGGTGTAGTCTCCATTAAATAGAGGAATTGATATTTTGGGACAGTCTAACATTTTATTGTTTTGTGCGTTATCGTGATTGACGCTTGAGTTTAAACTTATAAGATTAGAGAGAGTCTACTTTTCTATTTAATAATGCCTTTGGCCTTTAAGTTAAGATTAACGAATTTATGAAAAAATCTTGACTGAAAAATCTGAGCACTTATTTGAATATAATTTTCCTTGTACTCTTTATTCAAAAGGTGGATGGAATTTAGTCTAAACTCTATTTCGAAAAAATCTCATTAGTTAATTTAGCGTCTAAATTATTTATATAATTTTCAAAATCAGGTGGGCTCATCAATTACATTTTCGGCGGTTGTTGTCAACAATTTAATTTTATTTTGACATTTTACTTTGATTAAATTGAATTAAAATGCAATGTAGACGTTAAACAATCGCTTAACTTCAAATAAAAGATAATGCAATATCACAATGCGCGGAATACGCTGGCTATCTCACACGTAGCGCTAAGTGATTGGGAATTAATATAATTATGTAAATTCGCAAAATTTCGAATACCCGCATAAAGGCAATGTTGAACTAGAAGTACGTAATGATAAGATAGTAAAAGATGGTAACTCGCCCGTTTAATTGCCGTAGTAAGCGTAACGTGTACAAAGCTGCCAAAATAATTCTTATGACAATCGTATGAAGAATTTGAAAAAACTGCTAATTTCTTTGAGCTTCTGTGTTGTCGGCTTTGGAAGGACCAAAATGTTGATGTAATTGCTATCGCTCGCTAGTTATGTATAATAGCCTTTACTATTTTATGTATTCAGCAATAGATAAATAGTAGACAGATTTATCTAGTGCTGATGCACATCCTATAGAATAATAGTTACTGTATTTTTAATTGTAATATTCATTCATATGAATTATCTTAGTTTTTAGTTTATATTTGTCTTCTGTAGAAGCAACACTAATTGAACTCCGTCAAATGTAATATTGTTTAATAAATTACAACTTTTAAAAAACGACTTTTGACGTTAAAATAACAAAATTAGCGCAGTCGGTAGGATTGTGAAGAAATTAGGCCTTCGAAAATCAAGTACCCTAATTTTCGTGTTTTCAACACTTTGTCGCAAAGAAACCTACATCCTAAACCCATCGTTTCCAAACGGACAAACATCGCCGAAGTAGAAGTGTTGGTAGCAGGAACGACCAAGCTGAAGAAGGCATCAACCCCAGTCGAGCCGTCGTAGGGACAAGCATCGCCCGTAGAAAGCTTGCTGGAAGCGGACTTCAAACCTGATCATCGGGATCAAGTGATCGAGCACAGATCAACCCCTTATTGGAAGATATGAAATTAATGTAAGTCGTCAAATTCGCATTTTATTTTTGTTACTGCATATTACTGCAAGTGAAAATAATAATTAAATTAAAACGCACGTACTAATATAATTATATGATTTAATTTTAAGTTCAGGTAGTTACAGACGAGTGACTGATTGGTGCAAACCTTATGTTTGCTTAATTTCCATTCTGAGTCTGTATCACAATAAGTAGGAACCGTGGATGGGTTTTATGCCCCTTACTAACATAAAAATAAATAAACTTTGAAAGTGGCAAATAAGCAGTAATTCTAATAAATGCCATATAGTGACAGTGACGACGAATTACTAATTAATAATTCAAATAATATTATAAGACAAGTTAATCTTACACCATCGCGTTCAAATTTTACGATGGAAAATCAAAATCAAGCTCAAAAATGTAAACGGTTACCCACAAGGTTTCCATATGAGTATCTTAAAATGAGATACCAATTTTTTGATGGTAAACCTTCTGAATTAAGATGAATACATACGTTCTGTTGAAGACATTTTATCGCAATTTTGGCAAACTCAAACTCCAAATGCATATATTAATAAATTACTTTTATCCGCTGCTCGCAATCGTTTAAAAGGCGCAGCACTTGAAATTGTTACCGGTCATGTTTACGATTCATGGACCGCATTAAAGGAAGTTTTAATAAATAATTTTTGGTGATCAAGATCAGAATTAAATATTCAAATTGATATGACTAGATTAAGGCAACATCCAAAAGAAAGTCCCATTGATTTTTTAACAAAGTTCGTTCTTTACTTGCAACTTTAAATTCAAAAATCGCGTTAGGTAGTGAAGTTAGAGATGTAAAAGATTACAAAATAAATACAGCAAAACAATTAGGCTTAAAAGTTTTTATAAGTGGATTGTTGGAACCATTAGGTAGTTTTTATAAGAAGTCGTTCTCCAAATTCGCTAGAACAGGCACTCACTTTTGTTAAAGATGAGTTAGATATCAGATATTTTCAAAATGCCCAGCAAAAGTAATTTTTCATGATTATTCTCAAGTTTCCTCACAAAAATCACACTTTAAACCAAATCCCCAATTTAGTAATAATTACAAAAAAATTACAGTCAAAGTAATAATGATTTTTTCAAATTACCTAGACAAAATCAATTTATAAATTTTTCTAAACCGGCATGAAAACTTTAATTTTAATCGACCACAACAGTCGCGCTCATTTAACTTGCAAGGACGAATCAACAGATGTTTTTAGACCAAAACAAAATTTTTAAACCTGCTTTTAGACCAGAACCAATGCAAACCAGTACAATAAAGAAACGCCCGCTTCACAACAATTACAAAGACAAATCCATCCAAATGTCAGACATACTAATTACATACAACCTTCAAATCAGCCCAGAAATTTTCAATCCCAAGAGTTATTTAATACAAATTTATTTGAAGCACCAGATGACCACGAAAATCATGTTGAAGAAGAAAATGACAATGTTTCAAATCCAGATTATTTCGAACCAGGCAATGACGTAAATTTTCGTTAACAGCCTCGGTCGAGATCTTTTACAATTACCCCAAAATCAAATTTACCATACATCAAAATTCCAAATACAAATGATAAATTATTAATAGATACGGGAAGTTCTCCGAACAGTTTTATCGCCCGAATTCGTATTTAAACATTTTCCAAATTCAGTATTTGAACATCCTTTTGAAATCACTACATCACACGGCACAACTTATCATAATTTAGTAGCCGATGTACCTATACCAAAACTATTTTCTGAAGAAGGTACACATTTGTGTTATTTATTCAATTTTCATACCGAATATGTAGGATTAATAGGAACAGATTTATTAGCCTCTTTACCCGCAAACATAGATTATAACATGGATGCATATTCAAACGGATAGAACCACTGTACCATTTTATTACAACGAATCTAAATTAAAACAAGAAGAAAAAAAACGTAATCAATGTAATTTTTCAAAAGTTAAAAATTCCGTAAACTCGTTAAAAACTATATTGTTACCCCACGTATTCTGAAACATTTACAACTTTACCCGCCGTAGGAAAAACGGATATAAATTAGCCCCCTAAATTACATTTCACTAAAAATATAATAATGCCCTCTGCAATCGTTACTCTTCAAAATAATTGGTTTCAGTACTAGTTTAATTAATACTTCAAACGAACCACAAACTTTAATAATATCACAACCTCTAATACTTGAAGATTATGTTCCATCTCAAGATCAAATTCAAATTAATAATCCACGACGAAGTAGTAAACAATCAAAAACAAATACTTTTTCAAAACTTAAAAGATAATTTAAGACTTGACCATTTAAATGACGAAGAACGTACTATATTAACAAATTTATGTCTCAAATATAAAGATATATTTTTACACTCCTAAACTTCCATTAACAGCAGCTACGTTGATAAAACATAATATTAAAACAAAACCGAAAGTCCCATTTATACCGACATATAGATATCCTCATGTACACAGAGAAGAAGTCAAACGACAAATTAACAAAATGCTTAACGAAAATATTATTGAACCTTCAAGAATCTCCATATAATTTTTCCCATTTGGGTAGTACCAAAAAAAGTAGACGCTTCAGGTCAAAGAAAATGGAGAATTGTTTATTGATTATCGTAAATTAAATGAACAAACGATAGACGATAAATACCCACTCCCCCTTATTGAAACAATATTAGACAACCTTGGTAGAGCAAACTATTTCACTACTCTTGATTTAGCTTCAGGTTCAGACCGCGAAAAAACCGCATTTTCAACAGAAGAAGGACATTTTCAATTTAAACGTATGCCTTTTGGCTTAAAAAATAGCCCCGCTACATTTCAAAGAATGATGAACACTGCATTAACAGGCTTAACCCCAAATCAATGTTTAGTTTATTTAGATGACATAATTGTTTATTCACAATCTCTACAAGAACACATTAATAGACTAGAAAATGTATTTAAAAAATGTAAAGAAACAAACATTAAAATTCAATTAGATAAATCGGAATTTCTTCAAAAAACTGTAAAATATTTAGGACACATAATTACTCCAAATGGGGAATAAAACCAGATCCTTCGAAAATTGAAGCCATCAAAAATTTCCCTCTTCCTAAGACAAAAACTGAAATAAAATCATTTTTAGGATTATTTGGATACTATAGAAAATTTGTTAAAGACTTTGCTAAGATAACCAAATTTCTTACACATTGTTTAAAAACGATAATAAAATAATTCATTCACAAGACTTTATAAATTCATTCGAATATTGTAAAAATCTTTTAACTAATGAACCTATTTTGCAATACCCGGATTTTAATAAACAATTTGAACTAACAACTGACGCTTCAAAATTTGCACTTGGAGCAGTACTTTCACAAAATGGAAAACCAGTAAGTTACGCTTCACGTACTTTAAATGACACAGAACAAAAATATAGTACTATTGAACGTGAATTATTAGCCATTGTATGGGCCACAAAACAATTTAGACCATATTTATTCGGTACTAAATTCGTGTTGTACACAGATCACAGACCTCTAGTTTGGCTTCGTAATCTTAAAGAACCAAATTCGAAGATTGGCTAGGTGGGCTTTAAAGTTAGAAGAATTTAATTTTGAAATAAAATATTTGCCAGGTAAAACTAATAAAGTAGCAGATGCTCTCTCACGCATTCATCTCAACCCAGTTACAGTAAATGATGAAATAATAAATGAAATTGATGAAATCTTAGATGATGTAGACAGATTAAACACTCCAGAACCTAATTATAGTATTATTGCTGAAAGACCAGACTCCCCAAATATTGAAGATTTGTTTGATATTCCAATATTTGAACCAGAAAATAATAATTTGTTACCAATTGAAAATGAGGATAATAATACGTTAGCAGATACAGTACATTCACAACTTAGTTCAACACCAGTAATAGACATCACAGATAAACCCTTACAACATTTTAACAAACAGATTGAATTTAAAGAATCAAATTTACCTAAGAAAATACAAATATCAAAATTTGATGGAAATATTCATTATTCAGTCTATATTAATAATGATAACAAAAACCTAATATTTAACGAATTACTTTTAGAATACTTAGAACCGAATACTAATTATTATTGTTATTTTCCCAACGAATCTTTGTATCAAGAATTCTCTCTTTATCTAAACTCAATCGTAAATGACAATACACCTAAATTTCATAAATGTACCAAATTAGTTACTTATATAACAGATTTAAACGAACGACAATCCCAATTAGCCAATTACCATTTTGGAAAAACTAATCATAGAGGAATAGTAGAAACTATTGAACATTTACAACGAAAATATTATTGGAAAGGAATGAATACAGACATAAAAATATTTATTAACAATTGCACTACTTGTAGGACACAAAAAATATAATCGAAATCCAATAAAACAACCTTTTAATTTAACGCCAACATTTAATCGCCCTTTTCACTACCGTTCATATGGACATATTTCAAATTGGAGGAATAAAATATTTGACTTTAATAGATGCATTTTCCAAATTTGTACAAGCTTATCAATTACGTTCAAGTAATATGATTGATATAACTGATAGATTATTTTATTATTTTACAACTTATACAACCCCAAATATTTTAGTGGCAGATAATGAATTTAAAAATCAACCCTTTATAAATTTTTTGGAACTTCACAAAATCCAATTTCATGTTACGACACCACATCACCACCAATCAAATTCACCAATTGAACGTTTTCATTCTACCCTTATAGAACATTATAGGCTCTTAGGAGACATGCCAGAAATTAAAAAAATTCCATATTGTGTAATGGCATATAATCATTCAATACATTCAAATTTGCAATTCACTCCCTTTGAAATTTTATTTGGACATACAGAATGTAAAAACCCTTTTGATTTAGATTATGAAAAATCATTTTATGAGAACTATATGATTAGTCACAAAGAAAAAAAATGAAATGTTTATATAAAGCTTTACAAAATAAACAAAGAATTACTAAAGAAAATCGGAATGAAAAACTTAACAAAACTCGCAAAAACCAAACCTTTAATGTAGGTGATAAAGTTTACATAAAAACTAATGCTAGAAATAAAAAGATCCAAATTTTTAGGACCTTACGTTGTTGACAAAATTCATGAACATGACACGTATGACTTAAGAAATATTCCTACAAACACTATCCTAAAAGACATGCTAACGAACTAACGTCTTTTCCAGGACAACTGCCCTCTTCTTCCTTACATGGAACCAATGTAGACTTGACGTAACCATACGGACATTAAAAGACAACCCTGGACTGTACCCCTTACAGAAAGGTAACGCCGTATTAAAAGTATCAGAATGGACAATAATTAAAATAATGGACTATACCCCTATGCTTAGCAATTATCACATGTTACGAAACAACCTAATTAAATCAATAGAATTGCTAGAAAATAAACATTACCCTTTAGGAAACCGACGTAATGTACAGATAGAAGACATTTTTATAAATCATAATAATCAGTTATTAATATTAAAACAATACATAAAGAAAGCAGATAGACTCTTAAATCAATTATTTCCAAAAATCCAAATTGATAGGCAAAAACGATCATTATTAGAAGGACTAGGCACCGTAATAAAATTTATAACAGGAAATCTAAGTGCAGACGATGGACGACGATACGAAAGCATAATATCTAAATTGAAACACGAAACCGAAATCCATAAAATATCCTTTTGGAACAAGCTCAAATTTTAAATGACACAATTTCCACAGTACATGATTTATCAGAAAACCAAAAACTATTGAATAACAACTTAAATAAAATTTTCTTAGATAATGTAAAAATTCATAGAATATTAACCGAAGCATCAACGTATTCGATAATTGATGAATCAATTCAATCTCTTCAATTATTTATTAACGTTTGGACAGAATTAGAAGTAGCTTTAACCTTTGCCCAAAAACAACAATTACATCTTTCCACTTATTGACAATAATGAACTAATTCAATCATTAACTCAAATATCAGAATCTTTAAATAAACTTCAACCTTACAATAACAAAAATTTAGGTCTACCATACCCACCAAACTATGAAAATCTCCATTTATATGAATCTATTATTACTACAAAATATATCAAAAGACAACATATTTACTTTTATATTTGAAATACCCTTAGTAAAACCATTCTTAGAATATCAACTTATCAAACTTATACCCTTTCCAGCTTACACAAATAATAATAAATTTCAAATGATTATTCCCACTTATAACACAATACTTTATAATAAAGAATTTAGTGTTCCATCGAGTTCAATAACTGTCAAATAACTTCAATAAATCATTATTTTTTGCTCACATGATAACTATTTCAATATCCCAAATTCAAAACTATGTGAAACGCAACTACTTTCCTTTCATGAAAATCAAACTTGTGAAACTTATACTTTTGAATTAATTACAGAAAAATATTGCAAATAGATACCGCCACTTGGTTAGTTAGTTCACCTTCTAAAACTATTCTAGACATTAAATGTAAAAATAACATTGACAGAAAAGACATAAGAGAAACCAATTTAATTCATTTAACCCCTGATTGTTCGGTTTTGATTAATCATAATGAATTACTGTTTACAATGAAATCATCTTCAACTAAAGAAATAAGAATTAAAAACTGCCTAGTGTTGGAGAACTACAAATTTATAAATCTAAAATAATTAATGTATCAAAATGGACTTAACTTCCACAAATACACAAAATTTAGTTAAAACTAAAATCAAATTAAATGAACAAAGACATAAACTTATAGAAACAAAGCCCCGATAACGACAACTCTTAATTATTGTTCCATTATTATTGTATTTTTATTCATTATATGTATTATATGTTTAGTTGTATATCTATATTGTAAACGTGACTCCTTCAAGCAAACATTAATAAAGTATTTTAAAACTCATTTTCAAAATTTGGACATTGCTGATAATTCGTTACTTCAATCTAAAACTTAAATTTCGTATTTACTCATTTAAGATTCTTGGGATGGAGGAGTTATGTATAATAGCCTTTACTATTTTATGTATTCAGCAATAGATAAATAGTAGACAGATTTATCTAGTGCTGATGCACATCCTATAGAATAATAGTTACTGTATTTTTAATTGTAATATTCATTCATATGAATTATCTTAGTTTTAGTTTATATTTGTCTTCTGTAGAAGCAACACTAATTGAACTCCGTCAAATGTAATATTGTTTAATAAATTACAACTTTAAAAAAACGACTTTTGACATTAAAATAACAAAATTCGCTGGTTCGATTAACTTTTTCCTCGTAAGAATAAATAAAGAAAGTAACTTGTTTTGCATAGATATATATTTATTTAAACTGTACAACGTGAAGATACTTAAACGTAACAACTCGTAATCGTCGAATACAAAAATCATAATCCCCACCTGAATGTGGGTAAAAGAAGCGTAATTCTTAACAAAAGTTTTCTAAGTAAAATACAATTTTTTTAATTAATGTGTTAATTTGAATATGACCCTTAAAACTAAACTAGTGACACTTTCTTAGGCAAGTACAAAGAAAATTAATATATGGTAATAACTCAAATTTTTGTAACTGTAACAATCATTTTAAAACTTTTCATTTAGAACAAGAAATTTTTACTTGATCAAATTTAGAACTGATGAAATTGTTAAATAATCTAATTTACTAGATATTTAATAACTGATCAAAGTAGTAAGAAAGTTAAGATAAAACAGAAAATGTATTAGATTTATTGTTTTATTTTGCACATTTAAAATAGAACACGTTAGAGCTTTTGCTTGGTTATTGGTGTTTTATATGATTAAGTCTACCAGTTGAAGTGTTTGATAAGTTTGTTGCAATACTTTATTTTCTGGATTTAGTTTCCAGTGCAAAAAACAACACCGTTTTATTGAAATACAATCTAATCTCATTGCTTCATCGTGAAACAATCTAGTAAAGTGCGTCCTATCTTTTGTCGGATCTACCATGTACTTTACGCGTATATTATCTATACTAAAAAGAGTTGTTGATGTAGTATATCTTTTTAAAAAGCATTGTGGAAGCGAGCAAACTGGCAAACCAATTTCTTAAAAGGATTTCATTCATTTTTTTAAACCTACAAAAATAAAAATCGATTTTATTTTGTTTACATAATTTTCTTTTATTTTTGTGGTTTACCACATGGTAAATAAATAAACATCAAGTTTTTCCTCTATACATACATATTAATTTGAGGTATATTCATAATTTTATTTATGTAACGACTCAACCGTAAAAAAATACGCAATCGTGTTATTACAATACATCTGGCATTAACCCTCACTATCAATCATAATTATGTAGCAATTTGAACATGCACGGAATTGAATTTATTTTACTAAGCTTAATTGGGAACATATAGAAATTAACCACCAGATCAAAAATTGTAGATGATAACAATTTTTATATCATTATACGAGTTATGAATAAAAATTTGGGCCTAATTTTATTTACGATACCCCTAGCCCATTATATTACCATAACTAAATTAAATCTGTGTAAGTAAAATTGAAGATAGATAACTGTGGAGTGTGATTTTTGGATTATCACAACTTTCGTTAATTTAATAACTCACAATAATTTTGATTTCATTTTTTCAGTTCTACGTCCACTTGAGTTACGCTAGCACCTTTCGCTAGACTTTTCCTCAATCAGGTAGCACAAGTGATCAGTATCCGTTGCATCCTGATCTCATATTTTCTAATAATTCTAATTATAAAATATTATTGTAATTGTATTTATGTACTAAGCAATTATTTATTTTGTTATAGTTGTAGATAAAGTTATTACTCAACTCCTGAAAATGCCAATAACTCACTTGATGGTTATTGTTTCGCCTAATGTCCCAGGCTTAAAACTACATCTGCGTGAGTAATGTCCTACGTTACCGGTTGTCCAAATAATATGCCATTACTTGTTTAAACTAATTTAAAGTAATCGATAAATTTTCCTTAAGGAATTAACTTTATATATTTTAAAATCCAGATAATGTCGGCCAGATTCTAATTCAATTAAGAGCTTTTTTTAATCTCTCTGGACTATGATCAGATTACGAAATCTGAAGCAATTTACACAAACACTTTCAGTAGAGTTAAAGCACAGAATCTCTTATGCCACATCTAAATTGCCTTTGTTTAAGACCGACATAACTGCTTTAAACATTTTCGTTGTACATTTTAATCATGGATAAAATACACCAAGACTAAATATATTTGTAGTTATTCTGCTTAAAAGATATTTAATATTTATTTCAAAAAAAATTATTCATTTATTTATACTTTTCGCTACTAATTTTAATAATATATGTATTACAAATCTATAATCAAGCACATACAGAATCATGTGATTTTCGAATAGTAAATACTTCATTGTAAATATTATTTTTACTGGTGCACTTATTTGAGCCTACTGATGCCATACCATGGAACACAATATTATATACGGTGATTGATAAATGTGTCCATACGTTAGGATTATAGATAGGGGACATCAAGAGGATTTAGAAAAAACATATTGTACAGGTCTCCGATCTTTTATAACCAAGATACAGTGTGTTTTATTTTATTTTGTTTATTTCTTTATGTACCCATCAACTCACGTACCACATTGTAATTTTTTGTTTATATTTTCTCGTTCAGTAAAGTATCAAAAAGCTTATAAACAATAATGTTTATCTAGAAATGTAGACTAGTGTATTTATTGCCTATCACTTGATGCGTATATGCATTATTATGTTCTCAGTCTAAATTTATGTATCTAGACGAGTAACGGTATAATCGCTTTATACCTGGAATTAAGTTAGCATGCTTGAAAAAACTTTTAAAGGACGACAGTTGCTATATCATGTTGAGAAATGGAAGTTTGTGCCAGTGGAAGGATGCGTGTATAATCTATTTTAGGTTAGTGAAGTGACGGTTGGCTCCAGGTACTGTATGAAGGTTAATAGTGACAGGAACTGAGCATGAATTTAACCTTTGCTGTTTTCTTACCGTTAATATAATACCAAACGAATATCTATTTTATACCTAAAAAAATCGAACTTTGTGACGAGATTATTTCGCTAATAATTGGTTTATAGACCAATTTTTCCTATACAGTATAGGCAGCCGTGTTTTACACTAATGTGATGCTGACAAAGGTAATAATCAAAAAATAAAATACGAAGTGGATCTGAAATCACACCACCGTTGGAATTTCAGCCTACCTTGAAGCCTTCGCCAGTCCTTGCGTGAAGGCAGCCCAGCAACTGTTATCAACAGAATCCATTTTTCGCTTTTTCTTTTTGTTCGTTGGATAATCAAATATTAGATTTGGATACGAAAGCTGTTATGATCTGCCGATTAACTGTCGAACACCGAAACTTCCCTAATTACACAAGCTAAAGTTAATTTTTTATGCATGTCATTAATAAATTTTTGTCGCGTCCCTATGTATACATACCGTAGTCGTGAGTTTAGCAACGTACCTTTTGAGGCGCTTGCCTAAAATAACTTTGTAAATTAGAAAAATCTTTCAAGTACCTGATTAATTTCGGCGGTTTTTAATCTATTTAAATAATCGGCCAAAGTCCGAGAATTACCCTCCGTAGTTGTTGTTAAATACATTTTCAGCAATATTTGTCGCGTGAATCACTTACGAGCAATCATCGGTGCTACTACTGTCAAATAACTTCTTGCTAATACCCTATTTGGGGCGTTTGTGCCTCGCATCTTAACTCGCTATCGTAGGTTTATTGTGTATCTTATAACAATATTTTGCTATTCAGTTTAAATGGTGTTATCTATTGTTGTGTCTATGTGTTTATCTGTGTGTTAATTAAACTGTAGTCATACATCAACATCATCCAACCATCCTGGGACGTCTGCTGCTGGACATAGAGCCTCCCTACATGGCATTCCACCTTTTCGATCTTGTCCTGTCTGAATCAGTTGAAGTTGTTATTCTTTTTATGTCGTTGGTCCATCTGGTTAGGCGGTCTTCCTTCAAAGCTACTCTTATCGCTGGGTGGCCTCCACTCCTGTAGTCGCTATAACAATATACATATTTCTATTCACGTACGGTTTGTTTCTTTTTATACAAGTTCCTAGTGGTTCTAGAAATTTCTTATACTGTAATCCTAGGTGGCGCCTTATACATTTTTGAGCAGTGTAAGGCGAATTCATTTCAGAACGATTTTCAATTAACCCACAACCACTTCCGACTAAGAAAAGAGCAGCCGGTAGGTCATCTAGCAATGCTATATATTAGTTTAGGGTGTTTCTGCAAATAAACCGGGAGGAGGAGGTAGAGAGAGTAGACAAGTATAGATACTTAGGTTACAACATCAGATATGATAACAAAGATGGAGACCATATAAAAGAGATGAAAATGAAAGGAAATAGAATAGTAAGACAAGTATGGGGGTTAGGGGAAAGGATATTTGGTATAAGATATAGAAAGAAAGGAGATGGATGTTTGAAGTTGGTAAGAAGTGTGGTACTGTATGGAGCGGAGGTTTGGGAGTTGGAGGGAATGGTAAGAGCTGGAGAAAATACAGGAGAAATACTGGAAGTGGACGTTAGGACTAGAAAGAGACACCGGGGTATATAGTGGAAGAAAGAGCTAGAAATAGATAAAATAAGGATACAAGCAGGAAGAATTGCAGTAGGTATGAAGAAAAAAATAATGGGAAGTAGGAAGGAAAATGAAATACTTTATAAAGTTTGGAAAGAGATCGAGGCACAGAAGGTAAAATATGGGGCAGAAGAAAGAAGAAAATACTATGAAAGAGTGGGATACGCAAGAGAAGAGATAAAGAGATTAAGAGGGGAGAAAGATGGAAGGAAATAATTGCAAGAGATAAAGATACTCAGAAGCAGGAAAAGAAGGGGCAAAAAATAAAAGGAAGGAAAATATAACTAGAAATACATAAAAATAATGACAGACAAGACACCAAGGTATATAACAGAAGGAAAAGGAATGAATGAAATAAGAATGATTGCAAGGTTCAGAATGGGTAATGAAAGAAAATGAAAATAAATATTGGATGAGTGATGAGGAGATTATGCAGGTTGTGTGGGGATGAATGGGAAAATATAATACATATAAAGAGGGATGCAGGGAAACAAGACATGAGGAAAAGAATGGAAGGTACTACTAGGAGAGAAAGGGGAAGGGAAACAATGGATGAGAAAATGTTGGAGAGGGAGGAAGGGATGGAGGAGAGGAAAAGAAAAATACTGAAAGTTTAGAGAAGAGAGGGATGGAAGGTTGAAGAAGGAAACAGGAATTAGTGGAATTATAATTTAATGAAATATTATGTTGTTTTTTGTTTATTTTTTTGTAAAGGAAAAAAACTGAATCTTTTGTTATAGAAATTTTTAAGACAAAATAAATATTGAATTGAATTGAATTGAAATAAACCGTAATAACCTTCTTAACATCTTAAAAAAGCAATTTTTGATGGTCTGAAAGAAATTAAAACACGTATTGAAGCTATAATAAATTTGAAGTACATAAAAAAGTAATCGTGTCTATTAATGACTCACAGGATTGTCGGAAGTTGAAACGCATTTTTTAAAGTCTTTAGTAAAAACATGTAGATTATTATAACGTCCTGTTTTAAACGCTGCTAGGGCAGATGCTAAGTTTTTGCCACAACAAAGCTGTAGGTAACTTTAAAATTGGTTACTATTTTACTAAGACATTCTCGTAGTTTGTCGATTGACATTAAGACCCAAAGAAACGTACAAAACGCGACAATAAATAATCACGAATTTATAAGCAACCTGCTAGAAAGTTTTGAGCTAATTCAAATAATAAATTCTCCAACGCGTGAACTTCGACATCCAGTAATATTCTTGATCATATCTATTGAAATATTTGCATAAATTATAAAAGATACAACCATTTCTGATCATAAAGTCGTTTTATGTAAGTTTGAAATTATTTCGAATCGTAAATATATAAAATTTAGAGAAAACAGAATTTTCAATAATTGCAATATAAATAATTTTAAAAAGGATCTGAGCTCTCAGAACTGGGAAAATATATACAATACTAACATTACTTTAAATCAGTATTTTAACTTATTCTACAACACATTTTTGAATTAAGCTTTCCAAAAAATTTAGACCAGTACTACAACACAACGAGAAGGAGTGGATTAATCATGAAATTCGTAATTTAAGCAATAATGTTAAACACTTGCGCATAATCAGTAAAACTAATCCTGATTATGCATTGATCTATAAACAAGCTAAAACATCCCATAAATCCCCTAACCCAAGTCGCACAACTTGGGATATAATCAAAAAGTTAAATAATGGCAATTTGGAAAAGCAATTACCAGCGAAAATGACATGGGAAAATAAATCACTAAACACCCCAAATGATATTGTTCAGCGTTTAATGATTTTTATATAGAAACACCTTAGAAAATCTTTCGTCAAATTAAATGTCAACGACACGCAACAACACATCATCATGATCATGTAAAATCAAGTAAAAGAAGTATGGTAGTTTTATCTTTTTCTGAAAATGAAATCTTCAATTTTATAAATAAAATTAAATGCAAACATTCATCTGGTCACGATGATATCCCGTGTTTTCTCTTAAGAGAAGTGTCTAACTTAATATGTAAACCTATCACTTTTCTGATAAACAAATCTTTATATAAAAAGATGATCCCAAAAATATTTCTAACTATAGGCCAATTGCTCTAACATCTGTCTTTCCAAAAGTGTTTGAATACGCCATGTTAGACAGACTATCATCCTTCTTAAATACATTTCACATTTTAATAGACAACACGGATTCAAATCTAATAAATCCACAATGACTGCTTTAATTGATCTAATTAATTTTATCTGTAAATTAATCGATGAAGGAAAATGTCCAATTGCATTTTTGTGACCTTAGTAGAGCCTTTGACTGTGTTAACCACGATAAACTGATTAATAAACTGAATCAACTGGGTATACGCGGTACCATCTCTAACTGATTTAGTTTATTTCTATGTAATAGAATGCAATTTACAGAAATACGGTCATACAACAACAATTATCTCACCACGTTTAGATCTCAATTAAAACTCAACATGATTGGAGTACCACAGGAAACAATACTAGGTCCAATACTGTTTTTTGATTTACATTAAAGACATAGATAAATACATAGACAAACATTTAATTCATTATGTCTTTTATATGCTGATGATACGTTATTGTTGGTTTCTCACCCAATTGAAAACTTAATCCCAGTGTAATGGGAATAAAAATATTTAACAAGTCACCTGAAATAATAAAATCAAGTAAGTCCAAAATAGTTGCTAAAAACAAGTTAAAATATTTGATAACTCGTATATGCCCTTACAATATTAATAATTATTTATTGTCTACTTAGTAGAATTTTAAAACTTTGTTTAGATATATATACAGGGTGTCCCAGAGATCACTCCCCAGGCTTGTATTTTCGTTATTTTTTTTTTTTATTATTTTTTTTTGTAAACGAGATTAAATTATCTATAAGATAAGTAAATACAATTTTTAAATTCTGCACTCGTATAATGGTATCGATATTCAACTCTTTTTTTAAATAGCATAATATACTTTGATTAATATTTCGGATAGTACCTTTTATTCTTTTACAACCATATAAAAAAATATGGATCCTACATAAGAATTTTTGTTAGAAAAATACGATTAATAGTTGAAGGTAGGTTTGCCATGGAAATAATAATATTCAAATTAGCATCATGTCGCACTTTTCGGAATTGATATAGTTCATATTTATTATAATAAACGGAACACTCAAAAATAAGGGAAATCAGTTTGACAACTAACTTTAAGCATTGTTTTTATAGGCTACTAGATAAAAATGACAAAAAATCAGTTATTTCCATGGCAAACTCAGCCTCAACTATTAATTGTAATTCTTAAAAAAAATTCTTATGTAGGACCCATATTTATTTATACGGTTGTAAAAAAGAATAAAAAGTACTATCCAAAATATTAAAAAAATATATATTATGCTATTTGAAAAAAAGTTGAATATTGCTACCATTATACGAGTGCAGAATTTGAAAATGTATTTACTTATCTTATAGAGAATTTAGTCTCATTTTCGAAATTAAAAAAAAATAATAAATACATAACACCCTGTATATACACACATATATTTTTGTTTTTATACTTGACGCTTCTTATACATGTTATACATGTCTAAAGGATAAAAATATTATTATTATCCAACTTAGAATCTTACAGTATTACTAATTGGCAAAGAGAGATAAATACGTAAAGATAGAAAAAGAAGAAGACTGGGATGAGCCGCTTTTGAAAAATTACCGAAACTATGTAAAAACAAAAGAATTCCCCAACACATTAAATCAAAATTTGTAGTAGTTTCCTTACATAGAAGGCCTTCTATAGGAACTGGATGTATAACCAAAGAACTAAATTATTGTATAGTCGACGTTTCGACAACTAGGTGTGTTGTCTTCATCGGGACGTCTGAATTTTTTATTAGGTACAACAATTTTTAATTAGTACAATTACATCATTAAAATTATTTATAAGAAACTGACAAAGCTATTTAAAATACTTACAAAATACTAGTTCTTTTTATGTTTTGTTTTTTTCTTTTAGGAACAACATCATCCAATTTAAAATCCGAACAATTACAGGCATTTACAAAATAATTTAACATAAAAAACACGTTCAACATACAATTATAAAACAGACTAAAGTGTATGAACTAACGTAAACAAATAACTGCCAATATAGACAAATGTATAAAATTTTTCTATGATTGATAACATTCAAGGATTTATGCGAATAACTAAATCTATTTGAGAAATAAAAATTACGTTAAAATTTATGTAAGTAATGTATGAAATTATAAATAATTATGTCAATTAATGTATATAGTTTGATTTAAGTTTTAATCTTTAATTTCTCAATTACAATCAAATTTATTTTAATTTTTATTATTATACTTTTTTTTTTTTCTTTATTAAATTACTGTAAATAATGCTTAAATTGTCTGTATCAGTTCTAAAATTAACGTTATTACTATATAAATTTATGAAAACCATTTCAGAGATGATACGTTTACTATAATTACGTTCAATATTTAAAATCGTAGGATGGTCAAAATTAAGGATTATGTCCTTCATTTTGTGGTGTACGGATAATACTGTGTCTTATGACTTTTTATTCCGTAATAACGAAGCTAAATTAAATAAAAAATTCCAGAAACTTTTTAATCGACAATATGAACTAATTCAATTTTGCGAAACTGGTTGCATATACACGGTGGCCAGAAAAATACGGACAAACGCCAGGTAGAACGATTCTTTGTTCAAATCTGAGGCGATAATCTTAATCCAAAAAAGTTATGCGATCCTTCCTTAAGGCGCACGAGACCATCAAACCTTAAGATGAACGGCTAAAATTTATCAAAATTCGTCAAATTTATCTATGTAAAATCATTGTGGTGAAATTTAGAAATGGAATTATCTCAAATACATCGATGTAACTAATCGATTAATCTTTGTTTTAATTCTGAGTTGACAATCTTAATTGAAAAATGTAGTACAGTGCTTTCTTAAGTCACACGAGCACCTTAAAGAATTGTAAATTTGGCAACACCTAATCAGACAAGTACTGTGGTAGTAATCATTTTATTATTTACTATAAATCAGATAAATATGCAAATTAGCAAGAATTTTATGTCAACATGGACAACAATTTTATTCAAATTTAAAGATAATATGAAAAAATTATAAGAACTGTTCAAATTGGTAGCCATCACTTTCCAGACATAATTCCAATCTTCGAGGAAGCGAGTTCAAAACGCGCTACAACATATCCGGGGTGATTAATCAAACTGCCGCCGTAATTTTATTAATTACATCATCTTCGTTAACTGGAGGCGTTACATAGATCTTTTCCTTTAGAAACCCCCAAACGAAAAAGTCCAGAGGATTAATCTCGGAGATCTTGCCGGCCATGCTATTGGACCGTTACGCCCTATCCACCGATTCGGAAAGTGTTCATTTAACCAATCCCTCGAAATTCTGGCATTGTGAGCGGGAGCTCCGTCATGCATGTACAACATGTTGGGTCTCAAATTCAGTGGAATATTATCCAGTACTTCTTCTAAAACGTTAACGTACTCAATTCCATTTAGACGATTTGGAAGAAATATTGGTCCAACAACTCGGAGATTTAAAATCCCCAGCCAAACATTTACCGAAAATCTTCTCTGATGTCCAATTTCCTTACTGCCTTGGGGTTTTCGTCCGCCCAAAATGAAAATTATGGCTATTAAAGACGCCATCTCTCGTAAACAAGCATTCGTCGCTCCAGAGAATATGCAATAAAAAGTTCGGCTCTTCTTGAATTCTTTGTAAAATATTGTTACAAAACATTCTTCTGTGCACATTATCGTTCACATACAAAGGCTGCACTTTCCTTGCATGAAACGGATGCAAAAGATTTTGAGATAGTACTGAGTGCACTATTGTTTTGCTAGGGATATTCAGTTCCCGAGCTATTTGTCTTGTGCTGGACGTCGGATCTTCGTAAACAGCATCCAATATTTGCTCTTCTAATTGAACTGTTCGACGCTCTCTAGGTCTACCGCTGTTACGATAATTCGGTATAAAGGTGCCAGTTTCTCTAAGTCGCTGATCCAATCTACGGAACGTGTTGGTGGATGGATGTCGCCGTTGAGGATACCGTATTTGATATTCTTCTTCTGCCAAGTTTGCATTTCCATTGCAAAATCCGAATACCATATACATATCGGCGTATTCTCCAAAGGTAAACATTGTTCGGTATTAAGAACAGCACAAAATGTTTATCTTATTTCAACAGCCAAATTTCACATGAGAAACGTCAAAATTGACAACTACTTATTACTTTTAAACAAGTAGCCTTACAGTACCACGTTGCCATATGTACTTTAATTTCAAAAAAGCCAATGAAGAAATGTTAAAAATGTAAACCATTAGTATTAATCGATTAGTTACATCAATGTATTTGAGATAATTCCATTTCTAAATTTCACCACAATGATTTTACATAGATAAATTTGACGAATTTTGATAAATTTTAGCCGTACATCTTAAGGTTTGATGGTCTCGTGCGCCTTAAGGAAGGATCGCATAACTTTTTGGATTAAGATTATCGCCTCAGAATTGAACAAAGAATCGTTCTACCTGGCGTTTGTCCGTATTTTCTGGCCACCGTGTATAATATGAGTAACATAATTTTTACCTTATGTAACTCAATGCTTGTCACTAAGCCCAAAATTTTGTTTCTCGTATCCGAATAAAATTAATCTTCCTATTATTAATGTAATTAAAGATTGTGAAATATACTCACTTTACATTCACGTGATTCTAAAGATGAAATACGTTGTCCAGTGGTTAATATGATTACCAAATTCTTAAATGAAAAAAATAAAAACTCTACGAATTTAAATCCAGATTTCATTATTAATAAGTACATAGAAAAAAACAAAACCTTTTTAAATAAGAATAAAGATATTTTAATTATTAAATCTGACAAGAACAATACCACTGCTATTTTTAAATAAAATTGACTATAATAATAAAATTATGGTTTTATTTGATGTTTACAAATAAATTGACGTAGATCTCACAAATAGAATTCAAAATAAAAATAATTTAATATGTAAATCTTTACTGAATAATAGCCATATAGACAATATTATTTATAAAAATTTAATCACTTATAACAGTGTTTCACCCAAATTATAAGGATTAGTCAAAATTCATAAAAATAACTATCCACTTAGACCTATTGTCTCATGTGTAGGTGCTCCCACTTTCGAGTTGTCTAAATTTGTAACGTCCATACTCTATAATATTTCATATTTGTTTAATTTCAGTATATAAAATTCGTATGATTAGTTGATAGATTAAATAATACATTGATACCTCTCGTTTATTGATCTTATATCATTTGATGTAGTTTCGTTATTTACGAATATATCTAAACATTTAGTGATTAGTTTAATTAAAAAATATTCGAGAGGATATTAGTAGTTTCCACAACTCTCAATTTAAACAATTTGTCAGATATGTTATCCTTTTGTTTGACTCTTCACGTTTGATAACTGTCAATATAGACAAATATTTGGTTCAGCCATGGGAAATCCAGCTTCTCCCATTTTAGCTAATTTAGTAATGCACGTTTTATTAAATTCTGTATTTAACACAACTCATTTCAACCCGATTTTCACATTTTCGTATGTAGATGATATAATTACTTGCATTCCAAAATCAGAATTGAATCTACATTAAAGTTGTTCAACAACTACGATCGACACCTTTGTTTTACGTACGAAAAAAAAATTGATGGTAAAATTCCATTCTTAGATTTAATGTTAATTAATGATAAGAATACTAACAGATTAATAACAGATGGTATATAAAACCTATGGCATCTAATAGATTAGTAAACTACTATTCCAAAACATCCATTCAAACAAAAAAATTAATACTATTAGGGTAAAGTGCCGTAATATGAGACCTCTCCCTAATATGAGACCCCTATTATTTTGTTGTCAAGTGCGCTATCTACAAATGACGATTTTAACATAAAATGTAATATAGTAGAACACTACAATATTGTGATTTTCGTTAGTTTATTGCAGTTGCACCAGGTAATATGTCAAAAAGTGTTCAAGTCGTTACTATTAAAATTCTAGTGCTATATTTTGTATGATAATTACTAATTAAGGTGAGTTGTAAGATCTTTTATTTAAATCATCAGACAGTAGATATATGGAACATTAAATTATGCTAGTTAGTATGGTGAAAACTAAGAAGGGTGTCACTTTAAATATTTTTATTATGATAGAGTTATGTTTCCTAATATGAGACCCTGCGTGGTTCCTAATATGAGGAAGGTCTCATATTAGGAATCTAAATCAGAGAATGGTTTTCATTATTAACCAAAGTATGAATTTTTCAAAAACATGTAGACGCATTGTGATATTTTGCAATATTTATTTTTTCTAGATGTCTATAAATACGAATAAAACCCTAAACGTAAACAATGGGACAAACATAACATGATATTAGCTGTTAAAGCTGTTCGAAAACGTGAAATGGGATATAAAACCGCAGCTAGGCAATTTGGAGTTCGAAAGGCACCCTGAGCGTTATGTGAAGAATACACAATTCAGTCCCGAGGAATTAATAGCCACAAATCTTGGCAGAAAGCCTGCTTTAGGAGCTACTTTAGAATCTGAGCTCGTAAAATATTGCATAGATATGGACGATAGATTTTTGGATTGAGAGATTTGATGTAAAGCACATGGCTTTTGAGTTCAGCAATTCGCGTGGTATCCGATACCCGTTTTCAGTTGTAAAAAGGGTTCTGCAGGAAAAAGTGGCTAAGAGCATTTTTAAAACGACATCCTCAATTGTCGATCAGATCACCTCAGGGTATGTCTAACGCAAGAATTAACGGTTTTAATCGTGACAGTGTAGCTAAGTTTTTTACCATATATCAGCCCGAATTAGAAAAAATTAACTATAATCCCCATAGATTATATAACACTGATGAAACGGGCATAAGCGTGGTACAACATAAGCGGAGCAAAATTATTTCCGCAAAGGCAAAAACAAGTATCTACATTAACGTCCGCAGAAAGGAGGACTAATCACGATTGTTACATGCATGAATGCTATGGGCATGTACGTCCCTCCACTTATTGTTTGGCCTCGTAAAATATATGAAAATCGAATTAATGGATGGCACACCAACAGGATCCATCGCTGCATGTCATCCGTCAGGATGGATCCAACGGATATATTTACTCGTTGGTTTGATCACTTTATTAAATTCTCAAGCCTACTGCCGAAGAACCCGTGTTGTTGGTGCTAGATGGTCATTACTCACACACGTAATATTGACGTCATCAACAAAGCTGGAAAATCACATCTCGATTGTTTGTCTGCCTCCTCATAGCACACATAAAATGCAACCCTTAGATGTTGGCTTCATGGCACCATTCAAAACATATTATGCTCAAGAGATCGAAACCTGGTTGCGAAACAATCCTGGTAGGGTAGTAACCCCGTTTGTTATTGGAAGGTTATTGTCTGCGGCTTACAATAGATCAGCTACTATGGAAGTGTCGGTAAATTCATTTCGAAAAACGGGTTTACTTCCTTGTGATCCAAATATTTTCGAGACCACGACTTTGCTATCCATAACGAAATTGAACCAGAAGAATCTGAACATAGCATTGATAATCGTCCAAATACTTCTGATGATCTTAGGTCTAAAACATCAAGACATTCTGAAACATCTTATGATCTTCGACCTTGCACACCAAAAGATTTTGGAACATCTGATGATCCCCTCCCAGCACCTCGAAAGATCCTGGCCCCAGAACACCAAGACATTCTGGAACATCTTATGATCTTCCTGCCATAACATCAAAAATTTCTATGGTCGCTCTAATAAGGACTCTGCTGGATCCACCATCTGTTCTGCTTAGTCCATCACAAATCAAACCCACTTCCAAAGGTCAGTAGGAAAAGACAAACTGGACGTGAAGGGCGTGCAGCCACATTACTTCGTCTCCTACAAAATTGACTTGGAGACAAGTTTGGATAAAAAGAAAAGCAAGAGGAAACTATAGCAAGAAAGAAAGTCACAGTTACGAAGAAATTAACATTAGATGATGGTAAAACAAAGAAAAGAAGAAGAAAACCCCAACGCCGGTTGATAGTGGCAGTTCTGACAGCAGTTGCGCGGAAAGTTCCACTAATAGACGAAAGTGATGACGAACATGACATCGATGCGGAATGTTTATTTTGTACTGGCCTTTACTCTGCAGATCGTCATGGTGAACAATGGATTCAATGTATCAAGTGTTACCGTTGGGCACACGAGCACTGTGGGGTTGAAAGTCCAATATTCATGTGTCCAATGTGTACAAAATCCAAAAATAATGTTTACTTTTATCGGTTTTGTATATTACATGCAGGGTCTCAAATTAGGAATCCTTTTTATTTTCAATAAATTTGCAAATTTGTATGTATATTTATTTTTAATAATAATTTAAAATAATACGACAGTGTCCTTTTGTACCTGAATACAAACTCACGTAGAAGTATTTGAACGTTTTTATTTCCTACAAATGCTATTTAGGTCAAATGTTATGAGCGGCTGAAAAATGGGTCTCATATTAGGCTACTTTACCTTATATCCATTCATACAAAAATTATAAAATTAAGTAACACCCAGTTCCATAATAAAAACTTAACACTCTTTCACACAATACTAAAAAAAGAATAACTATCCTACAAAACTAATAAAACTAATTTTATACTCTAATACACCAACGAACACTATTCCTAATAATATATTAATGACCCCCACCTACAATAGTATATAAAAAACTATAATAAACATTCCTGGTTTAAGTCAAAAATTAATTAACATTCTAAAACATCAAGAAATTAAAATAGTACTTTAGAATCATAATGCTTTATATAATACTGTGTTTCCTAAATTAAAAGATAAGACGAAGACTTTAGATAAATCTTCTTTAATGTATATGATTGATTGCCTAGACTGTCCATCTTGTTATATAGGACCGTTGATTGAATTTCAATCAACGATAGGACATACAAAACAAAAATTAGTTAACCGTATAAAAAACCATAAGTATAATTGTAAAAAAACACAGCATAAATTTATATAGTAATAACGTTAATTTTAGAACTGATACAGACAATTTAAGCATTATTTACAGTAATTTAATAAAGAAAATAAAAAAAGTATATTAATAAAAATAAAAATAAATATGATTCTAATTGAGAAATTAAAGATTAAAACTTAAATCGAACTATATACATTAATTGACATATACTAAGTGACATTGAAGAACACCCAGTAATAATAAATATTTTGTAAATTTTTTTTTGGAAATATATATGTTTATACTAGCAAACCCGGCGAATTCCGTTTTGAAAAGGAAAAAATTTTATTTCATTTCACAACAGTAATGAATTCATTTCGATTACAAAAATGAAGTGTTATTTAGTTGAACTACTCTAAGTAAATGAAAGTGAATCCAAAGTAAATACTGAATCGAAGCGTTATACGTGTCCGCAAATTATCCGTTTCATTAAAGTGCAATTTGGTAAACCACATTTTTTTTCGTCTGACGTTACCACAAACAAAGCGGATGCTTTCCCAACTCGTGAACACGCAACGTATAACTGCCCATGTGAAAAACAATAATTTTCTAAATTTATCCCGCAAACACTAAGCGATTGGCCTTGTCACTTGTTAATTGTCATTGCGACGCACCAGCGCCATCTACTTAGTATATTAGTTTGTAGTACATGCTATGTATCAGATAATGGCGCTGTATGTGAAAAAAGATTTTCCCGCTTTTCTGTTGACATTTTTCCTGAATTTTCTTTGTTATAAACCTCACGGAGCGAGACCTTTCCAACGAAATGCAAAACCGTGGAAATCGGTTAGTGCGTTCTGGACTTATAGCGTCAGGAAGAAAAACCCGACTTATTTTTTATATAGTAGATTAAGATAAAAACGATCAGTTTTTCAGCCATATTGCCCTAGCGGTTGTTTTGTTAACCTGTTCAAAAACACCAAGAGGGTCGTACACGAAGAGCGAGAGGTACAGGACGTCGTCGAAGAACCACAGAACGCGAAGATCGCCGTCTTAGACTATTAGCTTTACGAGACCGCTTCTCTTCTACACGGGCGATTGCGGACCAGTGGTTTGAAGAACATGGAAGACCGATTGGGATGCGAACCGTTTATAGACGGATAAGAACCTTTGGGCTCTTTTCATACTGTCCCCTTTTTGTGCTACCACTGACTCCAGAGCATCGACGTTATCGTCTAGCGTGGTGTAGAGAACAGGCAAATTGGGACCAAGAATAGAATTCAATTATCTTTAGTGATAAATCCAGATTCTGTTTGGGTATGCATGACGGTCGTGGAAGGGTGAAAGACAAGATCCCCAATTTTCTGTGAATAAGCATGTGCACCACACAGTTGGAGTTATGGTATGGGGAGCTATTGCTATTGGAAGTAGGCCACCTTTGGTCATCAGAGGTAACATGACTGCTGCGCGCTACATCCAGGATGGTCGTAGACCCCCCATATTGTACCTTGTGTTCAGACCATCCCCAACAGCACATTCCAACAAGACAACGCACGACCTTATGTTGCTAGGGTTTCTTTGGCTCATTTTGAGGCCAATCAAATTGCTTTGTTGCTTTGGCCACCAAGATCTCCCGATCTTTCGCCCATCAGTACGTCTGGAATATTATGGGAAGAAGATTACTCAATTTACCTCACCCTGCACAAATTCTAGCGGCTTTGCAGCATCAGTTACAGATAGAATGGGATAAGATACCTCAAGAAGAAATCGATCACCCCATTAGAAGTATGCCCAGATGTGTTAATGAGTGCACAAGACATCGTGGTGGAGCAACACATTATTAAGTTTTTTGAAGAAGTTAAAGTTTAATTTTTATCAAATTGTGATCGTTTACTATTCTAATTCGTATACACTAATATACCAAAAATTGTTCAAATAAATTCATTATTACTGGGTGTTCTTTTTTCTATGTCACTTAGTATAATTATTTATAATTTCATACATTACTTACATAAATTTTAACGTAATTTTTATTTCTCAAATAGATTTAGTTATTCGCATAAATCCTTGAATGTTATCAATCATAGAAAAATTTTATACATTTATCTATATTGGCAGTTATTTGTTTACGTTAGTTCATACACTTTAGTCTGTTTTATAATTGTATGTTGAACGTGTTTTTCATATTAAATTATTTTGTAAATGCCTGTAATTGTTCGGATTTTAAATTGGATGATGTTGTTCCTAAAAAGAAAAAAACAAAACATTAAAAGAACTAGTATTTTGTTAGTATTTTAAATAGCTTTATCAGTTTCTTATTAATAATTTTAATGATGTAATTGTACTAATTAAAAATTGTTGTACCTAATAAAAAATACAGACGTCCCGATGAAGACAACATACCTAGTTGTCGAAAAGTCGACTAAAGAATAATTTAGTTCTTTGGTTATACAGGGTGATTCAAAGAAACGGGAAATTTTGAAAGTTGTGTTGGTAGCCGTGGGCGATTGGTACCACTGAATAAGGTATGCCAGCCTGTCAACAAAACCTTGCCATTTAGTTATCATGGATGCTTGGAGTGGTGCGCATCGTGCGTTTGCGATCAAAGCTTTTACAAGAACAATGACAGTATGGAGGGGCACGTAGAGAATTCCGCCGTCATTTTAATTTAGGACGCCACGATCGTGTTCCATCAGCACATGCAATTAAAACATGGATACATAATTTCGAGGAATCTGGTTCAGCAATGGGAAAGAAACCTCCAGGTCGTGCGCGAACCATTCGTACACCAGTCAATATCCAAGCTGTTCGAGATGCGGTCATAAGAAGTCCACATCGGTCAATTCGTCGTCACGCTTCATCTTTACAGTTGAATTGAAAGCCAAGATTCGAGAAGCGATTTCAGAAATTCCAGTTGTAATGTTACGTCAAACCATGGACAATGTGACGAAGAGACTACAGGAATGTTTGCGTAGAAAAGGAAAACACCTGCAAGATGTCATCTTCAAAAAATAAATGTTACGGTATTTATTTTTTCTAAAATGGCATTATTTTTACTATTAAATGATATGAAAAACTTTATTTAAAGATTTGTTTTTCTTGAACTTATTTAACTTTCAAAATTTCCCGTTTCTTTGAATCACCCTGTACATCCAGCTCCTATAGAAGGCGTTCTATGTAAAGGAAACTACTACAAATTAAAAATAATAAGAGGAGCAAGCAATAATTTCAAAGATTAAATCGAAAGTATTTGACAAATGTGTACTGCTAGTCGTGACGTATGGAGCACATGGACACTTACGAAACAAACGATACATAAACTCGAAATGACACAGAGGAAGATGCTAATTATTACAATAAAACACAAAAGAGAAACGAATGGATTTGGATAAGACAGGAATAACAGTTATAACCAAAAGAGTTACTCAACTAAAAGGAATTTTGTGGCAAATGTTGTAAGGCTAAAAGATGGTAGACGGAACGTAATAATTGTACGATAGAGACCTTGGGAGGAAAGAAAACGAAGAAAAACACCGATCACAAGATGGTATTACGACTTAAAGAAAATTGTTGATTCAAATTGATATCAACAACTCAAAATGTAGAGAACTGGAAAGAAAGAGGAAAGTCTATGCTCAATACTGGGCGCACTAAAAGCTTGAGAAGAAGAAGAAAAAGAGAAGATTTATTTTACACATTCTTGCTTGGAATATTGTAATTTAATTAAATACAAATTTTATTTACTTTATTGTTTGATCTGATAAGTAATTACTGAGGTATGGCAATTACGTGACCTAATTGTTTTTGCGATACCTTCACTGTTATCAATTATAAAAAAAAGTTATGAGAAAAAAGTTACTGAAAAATGTATTGTCTACAACTTTTGTTTGAACTATTTTTTTCGAAAATGCAATTTTTATTTTCTTTTTGTCTAAGACGTCAAGAAAGCATGCGTCGTTTTGTGCCAACAATTGTTGGCCGTTAACTAAATGTATATTTTGATTTTACCAATTGCTTTGCTGTAGATTTTTTCTTCTTAAACCATGATTTTTTCCTACAACGTATCGGTTTTTATTCACTTGTTGTCACAAAATTATGAAATTGCAACGCTGTTTATTTTATTTTCGAGCAAAATGTTAATGTCACTGCACACTTCCGATACTCTTCTAAACGGTTGTTAGTATCAATGACAGTTCTGCGCGAAACGCTTGTTTCTACTTTGAGTAAAAATCTTATTCTAGAACTGCAATGACGTTCTTTAAGTATCAAAAAATTAATAACACTTTTCTGTAAATAAGGTATTTTATAAATGCAACCAATTACTGTAAATATTCGGTAGATTGAAAAAGTTTACTTTTAAATTATAATACTCTTTTAGACTACTTATTTGCTCAATTCAAATACGTGCTTAAATAGATGCTTTATACCACTTGTATTTTAATTCACTATTGACCGTATGCACTTATAAATGCTTAAACTTAAGCGATGCTTAAAAACAATCGTTGTTCTAGTTTTAACTATTGAATGTAAGTTTTTTGAACGTTGCTAAGTTTTTTGCTGTGTTGGTGCACACTGCCATACATCGGTGACAATATAAAAATTGTTCTTACTTGCACATTCTCAATTATGTTCAACGAATGATCTTGGATAGAAGTATACATTATGCAATTAAATAAATATGATCAAATACTTTATTCTGTTATTTTATGATTACAGTTTTATTGTGTCATTTAATTATAATTTTTATTTAATTAGATAATATAATTTTATATTAAGTATTTCATATAATAAAACAATACTGCCTTTTGGTGCAATGTAATTAAATTGTAACGTGTGTACTACTAAAAACGAAATCGCAAATAATTTTTACTAATAGATGGTCTTTATTATTAGTACAATTTAATTTTTTTACTATTTTGTGAGAATTGACTTTGCATGGTAGAGTTGAAAGTTTTTTTACCACAGCACTTCAATTTTGCTTTCTTTACATTGCACTCTACTTATACTAACACAAATGGTTTCAGGTGTTATTACTGCCGCACTATTGGATTGTTATCTGAAAGTTACAACATTTTGACATTCAGTGTTTACAACTCCTATTTTCAGCAAAGTATTGACTTTTTGAATTTTCAATATCTATTTTATTATAATTAACTTATTTTATAATTTAACAAATAAATTTAATTCAACATAAGTTTAAGGTTAAATAACTTGTTGAATACTGTGTGTCCCATTATTTGATTTCACGATTTTATAACTTTTAAACAATACAAGTTTTGTTCGGATTCATTAAACTTTCATCATCACCGCCGGTTAGCAAAATAAGAAAACGGTTTTTGAAATTTTGAACATTTTAACAATAATTAATCATAACCTAAAAATTAATTAATAAGGTGGATACTAGTAGATTTTGTAAGAATTTAACGGAATAACATTTTAAAGATTGTTCAATATACAATTTATTTCATCAAATGCTTTGGTATCGTCAAATCTAGTGAATTTACAGCTTATTCTATTGCCCTCCCCTAACGATCCAATGATTACCAAATTCGTTGGGTACTGATTCACGGCCAATTAACGAAAAGTGAGGAGGTGCTCCATTTTGTTGGATATAGATTTCATTTGGTATTTGGAGATAAAAAATAACTCCAACATGTCTGTATAATTAGCACCGTTTACTGTTTTTTCGGTAAAAAAAAACGGCTTATAAATTTTAAATTTGGTTACTGTACACCAAACATTTACTCTTGGTGAGTGTCTTTCATTCTCATTAAGTTCTTGTAGATTCTCTTTACTTCAAATCCTACAGTTGTGTTTGTAGACCGCCCTATTTAGGTGGAAACTGGCTTCATCAGACATTATTGAATGAGGGTTGGGGGTTATTCTCAGTAAGTCCAATAAAGTCTCAACCATTACAGGGTGGCCAACTAAGAATGCAACGTAGTATATCCGGAAATCTATCCATCGTAGAGACTTGTGGCAAAAATAGTTATTACTAAAATGGCCAACAGAAAAACATAGAAATTATTTTCAAATTTCTGAAATGATCGAGAGGGGGCGTAACTGCAATGTTGAATCTCTAAAAGTGATGTTTTTGTGAATTCCGCTATACTAACCTAACAAAAAAATTCCTAATATTTAAAATTGAGGATCTCTAAAAATGAAGCAGTATTCCTTAAAAAAACACCCTGTATCATCAAAACGGCTGAGCCGATTTTAACAAACTTGGGATAGTTGATAAAAAAAATCATACCAATGCATTGAATTTTTTTAAATTAACCATTTCTGACGGAATGTCAAAAAGACCTCTACCGGCGACATGTGAAACTAACAAAACTTCAAATATTATAACATTGCCAAAGCTCTTTTCAACTAGCCCAAGTTTGTTAAAATAGGCTAAACCGTTTAGACAATACAGAGTGTTTTTTACGGATCAATTTGAATACCCCCCACCACTTTATTATTAAAGATACCGCAAAAATTGTTAAACAAAAAAGGTTCAGATTATCCTCGACCTTAAAGATCAGGTATTTTTGTTAGGTTAATGTAGCGGAATTTACAGAAACATTACTAGTTTAGATTCAAGATTGCAGTTACACCCTCTAGTCATTTCAGAAACTTAAAAATAATTTTTAGGTTTTCTCTTGGGCAATTTAATACTAATCATTTTTCCCCAAACCTCTACGATGTATAGTTTTCCAGATACAGTACCTCGCATCCTTAGTTGGAACGTTGATTGAAATATTGGTAAAGATAGTCAACCTTACGGGATTATGCGACCCCGAAATTTGTTCTAAACATCAGAGGTCGGTAGTATCGCTTTGTGCTAAGAAAATACGTCAATTGTATTGTAGAATTTACAGAACAGTATTGCCGATAAATGTGAAATAGAAAACTGTAATTTTGCTGATAGTTTATGCTAAGGCACGACATTGTTGCCAATGCATCATGCCGTTGATTGAAATATTGGTGCATTGAGTCAATGTTGACAAACAAACAAAAACATGCGTTCTACAATATACAAGAATTTATTGATTTTTGTCGACGTACTAATTAAATGTGTGTCCTTTGTTATATATTTTTTTTCTATTGTCTGTTAATTGTTCAATGTAATAATATTTATTTGTATCTTTCTTACGTAAGGTTATAACAATGGTTATACCATCATGACAAACACATATATGTACAAAGATTGTATACATACACATGTGAATAAAGTTTATTATTATGAAAAAACCTGCAGATTTAAAAGTATTAATTTCGTAAAGAAATCGTTGAAAAACGTTCTCCCAAAAAAACAATTTCTTTAAATACTTTTGAAAATTCCATACTCATATATTTATTACATTAACATCGTTTATCCGTTGAAAATGTTTTAAAATCTATTAGGCTTACGCAAGTAAATTTCTAAATTTTGGTCATTGAAATTAAAATTTTTAACATAGAAACGCTATCCCTTTTATGTTGGAACGAATGTTGAATTTTCTTATATTACAATCTAACGTACTCAACTGTTTGCATCTAAACAATATTATAACAAGCCTACTCATTTACTAAAGGTGTTGCTAAAAGTATGCAATTGTAGAATTTCTGACTAAGCCGATAAGGAATGTGACTCATAAACGATAATCCGGAAGACTCCTCGTAATACATTTGTTTCAATATCAACTTTAGGTGTACTTATATTTTAAGATATGATAAACGCATTAAAGAAGCATCTATGCAAAGCTTAATGATTATCTGTTTATTTGTTACAATGAAAATATTACAATCAAGATTGGTTTTAAGTATGTATTTCCTGAGCTTTACTAATAACAATGGTAATAACATTTACAAAATACTATCAAAAGAACACAAAATAATCGAAAGTAATAATACCCCACCACTTTTAGTTTAACAACAAAACCGAAAATTAATTAGTCTTCCTGTTGTGCTCAGTTTAAGAGGTTTTCGGTTCGAGTTTGATTTTGATTTTTAAAACATTTCGGTAGTTATTATTTACATGTAAGATCGGATTGCTGGTTTAAAAACTTATCCATTAAAATGAGTAATACTATTGCGTGTCATCGCTGTGTATATCACGGTTGCAATAATTCGAGAAAAAATTGCCCGACGATCAGCTTTTATCGGTTTCCTACTAATTGTCTAAATAGATGCAAAAATTGGGTGATGAATTGTGGTAATTCAAAGCTAGTACTACTAGATGATCTTAATTTATTACGAAATAAATTAATCTGTGAGAAGCATTTTGAATCTAGTAGTTTTCGAGATCCTTCCGCTGCGAAGAAGAAACTTAATATTACTGCAGTTCCTAAGAAGTTTGTTTCGGGTAAGTAATAATTTTGTTCAGCAATGACAATTTGCTAATACTTATTGGTAGCGGTCTGGTAGGTACCCAGTGGTGAGAAGTATCTTAACGTTCTCAAAACTCAATTTTTTACATAACACTTTTAACCACTTTCATGTCTTCAATCTTCTCACCACTACTGGTATCGCAAAGTACAAATTACAAAATCAATTTCAAGAAATACTTTCATTTTTTATTAAAAATTTTGCCAATACATAAATAAAGTTCTTTTAAAAGCCCAAATTTCAAGAAATACAATTATTTGCTTTGATTGCAGATGAACCTAAACAGGATACATCGAAGTCTTTGCGATTAGAAAGAAATCCTACTCAGAAATCACCAGAAGTTCTGACAGTTTATAAATCTGATAATGTGCGAACTTATGAAAATATATTTTCTAGCGGAAAGTATTTGCAACGTAATTACAACTATTTTCTGTCAGCCAATAAGAAAAAATTGAGAACAACGCCGATTCAGTTAGTGATGCCTCCTTTGTGAATGTTCTTCAAAGTGCAACAATCAGTGCAAGTATAAGTTCTGATAAACCTATACAGACAACCGTTTCTTTTAAAATTAAAAGTTTAAAAATAAATTGAATAGTCAAAAGTGTGAAATATTTAGATTGAAGCGCAAACTTCAAAACAGCACAATTTCGGGTCTTTTAAAAAACAAAAAACCGGCTTTGAAGACATTTATTAATATGCAATGTTTTCATCGAACACGAACTCCATGGAAGGATTCAGAAAAACAACTGGCATTATCATTGTATTATAAATCGCCTACCGCTTACAAATTTATGTTGAACCATTTAGGATTTGTTTTGCCAGCAATTTCAACAATCAAGTCGTGGTTGAAAATTGTTAATTTAAGATCGGGGACAAATAATGTTCTTATACAAAAATTAAAAAAAAGTTGAAGGAATGACAGACAAAGAAAAGCAGTGCGTGGTAATGTGTGACGAAATTACTTTAAAACGAAATTTAAATTATAACCAATATTGGGACTACGTCGAAGGATATCAAGATTTAGGGAATTAGGACGTAAACCGTTTTTAAGTAACCATGGATTGGTTTTTTATTTGAGAGGAATATTGTATAATTGGAAAATTCCATTTTGTTATTTTCTCAGTAGTGGTTCAGTTAAAAGCGAAATATTATGTACTCTTATAAAGCAAGTGATGCATAAGTTGTTTCAAATTGGATTGAAACCTCGAGCGTTAGTTTGCGACCAAGGATCTAATAACAGAAGTGCTCTATCTTGTCTAGGCGCCACAAAAGAAAATCCAACAATTCAAATCGACAATAACAAAATATATGTAGCGTATGATCCTCCTCATTTACTAAAAAGCTTAAGGAACAATGTCATGAACAGCAAACTGGAAATAGTCGTCAACAATAAAAAATTCAGTGGACCGATTTTGTCAACACTTTTTATATTGATCAGTGTAGCAGTGTAGCAAGATCCATGTTAAAAATTACGGACAAACATATTAACCCATCAAATTTTCAAAAGATGCGTGTTAAATACGCCGCTCAGGTATTTAGCAATTCTGTATCTGCAGCAATTAGCAGTGCTGTGATGACGGGTCAATTAACAAGTAATACGGCGTTAGATACTGCATCTTTTTTTAAAACAATTAACAACATTTTTGACTGTTTAAATAGTTTTTCAGTAAATGATCCGAATCCCTACAAGCGTGGTCTTTCAGTTTTTAAAGACATGCCATGCGAAACGTTGAAACGTTCTGTACAATACTTCAATTCCATCAAGTTTTATGAGAACGGTGTAGAAAGAAAAAATATATACTGTATCGCAGGTTTCCAATGGACTATAAATTCAATTTTAAGTCTGTGGGAGGACTTAAAGGGAGAAGGAACTTTGTACTTTTTAACGTCACGAATAAATCAAGATCCTCTAGAAAATGCTTTTTCAATGATTCGTGCTAGAGGAGGTTATAATGCCCAACCGTCTGCCCGCGAATTTAGGCTTGCATTACAACATAACATGCACATTCGCTTGCAAATACCAATAGAACAAGGGAATTGTGAAAAAGATAACGACGAGATACTATATGGTATAGATGAACAATTTAACACTAACTATGAGGAAGAGGATAACAAAATTGGGACAAATGAAAGTGTAGAAAATAATGAAACAAAGAGATCGTCTAGAACCTGTCTGGAGAACAAAATCAATGAAGACAATGTCGTAATTAATAGTTCTTTAGAATCTTGTTCAGTGTCGTATGTTGCGGGTTATTTAAGTCACTACATATATAAAAAGTACATTGTAATACGTGTAAGGAAATGCTAACAGTTAACGACTCAAGTGTTTTCAATGTGAACGAATCATTAATTCTATATAAAGATTACAGCAAATCTGATGGAATTAAATACTTACACAGACCATCACCCGAATTCTCAAAATTTGTGTTTTTTTATTGAAACTTTTACTGAAGAATTTCATCTTTTTAAAACAGATTATGGTTTATTGGAAAAATTAAACTCCGTATAAAAAATGTCTCAACAGCAGTGTGAATTCATGGTTCAGAGAATGCGACACTCATAAACTGTTAATTATCGATCAGTTGGTTAAAATAAAACTATATCGAACCTTAAAGTGGGAGGCTAATAAACATATTTCTAATAGCTATAATTACAGTGATGTCACAAAACCACACCGTAAAATAAGAATATTATCTGCATAAATAAGTGTAAATGTTTGGATATGTTTTATGTATAGCATTGTATTAGGTACGTTATTATTTATGTGTAAATTGTTTGTAAATTATTACTATTATTTTAGATCAGTTGGAATTGTAATTTTTGAAACAATGTTTATAATTAATGAGCTATTTTTACTTTAATTAAACTATTTTAATTCGAAACCATGATATTTTGATACAGTTTCAAAGAGTAAAATCCTAACTTTTATCTCTACTAACAGATAACAAAGTGTCACTTTTCGTAAATTATTTTTTCCCTCGGGAAAAAAGTGAGTACTATTTTTAACACCAAATTTCCCTCAATAATTTTCTAATTCTATTGTAATATGATTTTTCAATATTAAATCGTCATTTATTTCGTCACAGAAAAGAATAGTGTATTATACACGTATTATCCGCACCGCGTCGGGAGACAACACACCTCAAGCTAAAATCTAGTACTTTTATTTTTAGAAGTAATAGGAATAGGTTTTATTACCAAGTGAATTTAAATTTGAAGGTCTAGTGGAACCCACTTTCCCTAAAAAACACGGTAACTTGTTGCCTTTTGAATTGAAAAATTTGAAAACCAATTTTTATTTAAAATCCTTTTCAACTGAACACGTAAAACAAGTAGATACAAAAACCAATAATTTTGCGTTTCTGAACTCTAGTGGTATTTCTCCCAGTATGTTCTACTTTATTCCTAACGAAGTTATTAAATGACAAACAAATGTCAACATTATTATTTGCAAGTTAAAAATAAAGTGCAAGCATAATTTGTAAAATAATTGTTTCTTATTTATCTAACACCGACCAAACCAAACTGTTTTAACAAATAACGCTTCGCATGTATTTTAGTAAATTATTAAAAAAAACATTGTCATTAAAATCCAAGATATGTATCATCAATGGTATTATTCATAAATGAAAAATTCGTCACTTTTAATTACTAGTTAATACGTTTACTAAATATTTGAAAACGTTGCAACATTGTATTGACAAAAGTAAATTTTACGGATTGTATGTTGCGCCATTTTTACAACGGTGGAATAAATTGAACTATTCTATTTCAAGAATCGTACACATTATAACTTAGCGCTTCAGTACAGGTGAAAAAGTAAACAAAAACGCAACCCAACATGCAAATGTGAATTGCATCCGTGATACAAGCAAATACAAGCGGTTGACTATCTTTACCAATATTTCAATCAACGGTTGGAAATCTTGTACAGGCGTTTTTTGTAATCCCCGTCATATATGTTTTGATGCCGCTGAATTTTATACCATTTCCTTGTAAGATTTTGTGAACATTTGATCGATTCATATTAAAATGTGACGCTACTTTTCTGATTCATGACTTAGATGTTACTATGGATTTGTGGCGTTTAGGGTTTATACTCTAGACGCCGGGTTAATCAGAGAAAGAATTCGGACGAGTCGGGTTTTGAAGAAGCGTTTATTATTATTAGACATACCGTGATTACATTTATTATTTTGATCACATTTACAATTATGAATAGGAGCGTTGTATGTCGTAATTGGCGTACTATATGAGGTGCGGGGTTACCTGATCGTGGTATCATGTGTCGAGCTGAAGCGGATTCGAAGCGGTCCAATACTTTAACTGATGATTTGACTGGACTCGTACTTTGAACTGCGGACCGAACTAAACTGAACTGATGGCGAATTGATTGGTACTCTGAACTCGTGTTTCAAAATGATTTCTGTTATTGTAGTTATTTTGTTTTATACAAGCAAAGTAGGTTAGTTTGCTCAGTAAGCAAAAGGCTGTCAAGAAATGCTGACCGCGCTTGCTTACTTGCAATCGTATGATTTGATTTCGCGTTTCCTACTTAATACGCGGATGTAGCATTTGTGTTGATTGGAATGGGGTTGAGATGTCAACCCCACAGGGGTCCCTCCTTAGTGGATTGATCGACGATAAAGAGAGTCAAAGGTTGTTACGCGCAGATAAGCAAAAAAAATGTTTTTCGGTTGTTTTCTTGTTGCGTTGTGGGGGGGATCCGTTCTTGTTGGTGCTGTTGTGGATATTGTCGTTTGATGCGCTCTTGTTGGCACTGTTGCGGATGCTGTGTTTGGTGCGCTTCTCGTTGACACTGTTGCGGATGCTGTGTTTGGTGCGCTTCTCGTTGGCGCTGTTGTGGATGCTGCGATTGATGGGTTTGTCGTTGCTGCTTTTGTGACGTGGCGGATGTGTTGTCGTTGATGGGCGTGTTGTCGTTGACGGGCGTGTTGTCGGGCGGCGGTCAGGGGCGGCAACGAGCGTAGCGGGTTCAGTGGAGGTCGTTTTCCCGTTCATGTCGTAGCTTAGGTATAAAAAAATTTTGTTATTATACCTAATGTTGTTGCAGTGTTGCTCTTTGTTAAATGTTTGTTTTTCTCTGATTTGATCAAGTCGGGTTTACCACTGTGGCGTTTAGGGTGTATACTCTAGGTATACACTCGGGTTTTGAAGTAGCGTTTTATTATTAGACATACTGTGATTGAGTTATACTATTTACATTTATGAATAAAGACAGTGTATGTCAGCACATAGTAATTGGAGTACTATATGCGGTGCGGTGATATCTGATCGTAGTATCATGTGTCGAGCTGAAGATCCAGGCCGGGTTAAATTGGATCGATGGATTCGAAGCGGGTTGATACTTTAACTGATGATTTAACTGGACTGTACTCGTATTGATGAACTGCGAACTGAACTAAACTAAACTGATGGCAAACTGATTGTTATTCTGAACTCAACTTGAACTGAGCTTTGAACTGATTTCTGTTATCGTACCTACTTCGTTTTATAAGCGCGAAGTAAATTAGTATGCTTAGTAAACAAGGTTGTTAAGAAATGCTGACCGCGCTTGCTTACTTTCAAACGTATGTTTTAATTTCCGCGTTTCCTACGTAATACGCGGATGTAGAATTTGTGTTGATTGGGATGAGATGTCAACCCCACAGATTCATACACCTACTGTGATACGTTTTTTACGTGACAGCGACTCATTATTTTGAAATTGCCGAATAATTTTCTTATGGACTTATTAATTGGTGGTATTTTTATTAAATTCCTTGAAAAACTTTCTTCTAGTTTGTACAAATTGTTCATCTACCAATTGACATTTTTTTTAGAAAAACACAATTAAAAATTAAACACATACATTTGTAGGTCATGCTCGCTTAATTTCATATGTAAAACATTCAGAACCTCTAACTCGCGCTGGTCAACGACAGATATCTTTTCAATGTGTTTTTTTCAGGACATTAAAAAGTAATTGATTGACGATGTATTTATTGTAGATTTATTGGCTGTCTTAGTTAAAAAATTTACGTTGGTTTTATCAACGTCAGGTGGGTTACTCTTAGAACCTGAATGAGTATTTCGTTTCTCTCCACTGCTTTAAAAAAAGCAAACACGTTGACAGTGGTTTACAAGTAGAGGTGAGAGCTGGTCAAATCTAGTATGATCACCCAAATAAGCACGAATGTGTTTGAAATTGCAGCCACAGACTATTATTACCTTTTCTGTGTGACTGCGGCACAACTAATTGGTTACTACTGATTTTGCAGACGTGCTTAAACTTAAATTTCCATATCGATTTTAAAAAGTTTATGCCGGTGGATAGCTGAAAGAAGGAGCTTTTGTTTCAATAAAAATATTGCTATGAATCTTAATATTACCGTTAGCTAGAATAGAAATTTTTGAAATTTAAGTATTTAATTAATTTAAATTTAAGACTTGTGGACGTTGTTGAGTCACGTACATGTGCATTAGTGGTCCCTAAAAATAAATGCTTAAATCTGTAGGTAATTGTAATATTTACCTTTATTGTAAATACCTCTACGTCTTACAAAGGTGTTAGTAGGAATCTATCAAATAACAGTTAGTGCAGCCCCTTAAAAACGCTTGTAACGTGCAGGTAGTGTGTAGGCGATGTAAAACATTGCCATTTGTAACATTATCATAATGTGAGATATTTGTAGATTTCCATCCAACAAAGAATCACCATTGTTCCTGAAATTTCAATAAAATTAGTTTTAATAGGCAAAAAAAATATGTGTAATATGGTATATCGCACCCTAGGAATTAATTTCCTTTTGCACATTTACGTTTAAAGGTTGCACCGAGTTGTAATTAGCTAAAATTAAGTTAGCGTCTATGTTTGTTAATATGGCTGACCTTGTAAACAGATTAACAGCATTTTTGTAGTAGGTACACAGACTATTTTCGATCCAAGTATCGCATATTAAATTAATCTGTCATTTGAGACCAATATTAAATAATTTGGTTGCAAAATTCATTTGTAGTTTAAATTTTTAAATCACTGAGGGCGCACTGTTAGTGCAAAAAAAGATCCAAGCAGGTATGGACGGAAACAGTTAGAGAAAGCGGTTATTATTATTATTGCTGAGACCACGTCGGGTCGTATTAAGGAAATTTTAAATGGTTACCTTCCGAGTAGTATAATCGGGGTGCGACAAATAAGTAATAAAGTTGGGTTATGTTTTCGAATAACAACAAAGTCAACGTTAGGGCTATATTAAACAAGCCAAAATATTTAGTAAGAGTGAAAATAAACAATAGTGAACTCAGAACCAATTATTAATCAATAAAATAAGAATACAAACCTGAAGAAAAACTCTTGGTTACGAAGGTTAGCATCCAAGACACCTGTAAAAAATAACCAGGGCTACATATTAAAAAATACAACTTACTTTTAACGGCATAATAAGGTTAGATTCATAATTAAATTAAAAATTCTAAAAATGCATGTAATAGATGTTAAACGCAAAATTTGTTTTTTCACAATTTTATTTAAATCGCGAACTTAACGTAATGCACTTTCGGTATTTAGGCGCAACCGACATTTTATCCGCGCGGACGCATAATATAAAAATTGAGAGGACGAATCTAAGTCAAGTATAAGAAGATTCAATATTTTGGACATTTTATGTGTTGGCTAACCGCGAGTGGTGATGAAAGTTTAAAAACTCAAACAAAACTTATATTGTTGTGAAAACCGCATTTATCTATCATTATTAGTAATAAAATATTTACTCAAAAGCAATGTTTTCGAAAGCTTGAAATGATTTAATACAATACATAAGACAAATTAAAATTTTTAACGGTTTACAATATCATTTATCATTAGTTACAACTTTTGAACTCTTAGAACCAGTACCTATTGCCTTGGACCTAACCTAACATAAAATATAACAGCACTGCCATTGCATGACGACATATAATGCCCCAGTCAAGCCTCAGTCACGACTAAGACAAAAAAATAGGATAAATAAATAATAAAGAACATAATAGAAAAAACAGATAATCAGAACACAATATTGCTTCAGATATCCTTCACAATAGGTTTCATTGGTTAAATTATGAAAGTTTATAAATCATTATTTAAACGTTGTTAATTAAGCAAATCCTCCACAATATGCACAACAGTATCTGCTTTGTTTTCACAGGTACAATTTGGATTAGAAATGGCACACTATTTAAACTACATAGAATTGTTTGAATTATTATTATTTTGTTAAAATTCGCTTTAAACACTTAAACAATAAATTTGTTTGCATTTATCTAATAAATATATTTGTTATGGTTTATTTGTAAACATATACTTAAGTATATATACATTTATATACTTAAGTAGCAAGTATCAATAAACCGTACCGGCAGCTCCAATAGTCGGAAAGTGGTCGTGGGCTTGTTTTTTAAAGAATTGTAGTACAAAGGCTTCTACGCTACAGAAATAATTTATAAAGCGTCACCCTAGCCTGATGTGAAGAAGATTTTCAGAGCTACTAAGATACTCATAGACACAAGAAATAAACTGTGGGATAGTAGAAATATAATTATCGGATGATTAAAGTTTGATCACAACGATATACACACATATCATATAGACACAAGAGATAAAACACTATATAAATCAATCAAGTAATAATTCAACAATACAATAGTGATACAGGCCAAACTGCCCTCATATACACTTGCCGAGAATGTACACTACGCCTCTCAAGAAGTCGAACGCAGAGTGGTAAAAGTTTTTTGCCTACAATCGCATCTATCGATAACTATCTACTCAAAAGCTACACACCAATTTGTGTGCCAAGACATGAAACAGAAACTTCGAAAAATGTTTCAAAATTACAATTATTCTAGTAACAAAGCACAATAATTATATGGTTTCATATGGATTCACTCAGGCACACTTTACGTTAATCGACAAATATTTACAAGATAATACAAGAACACAGGTAAAGATATCAACTTAGTTCGCTTATCAGTAGACGTCGGTGACGTCAAAAATTACAACTTACTCTTGCTATCGAATAAATACCGTCACATGTTCATAAGCAATTTACTTTTAACCAAATTTTTGATTAAGCCCGGGACTTCTATTATTGGATCATCAATAAGTTGATTATTGTAAAACATCAACTATCATAATATTCTCCACACTTCAGAATCCTCAATATCATTCCAAATTGGAAAGATTTTTCTATTCTCGTTTTAACTTCGAATGTTTGATGGAGTGATATTACACTGAATAAGAAGCGAATCGAGAGTAGATTTAATAGTTCTACATCCCATTAAACAACATAGAGTTGCATTTTAAATGGCATGTTCTTATGCGTTACTTTTGACCAAATTTTTCTTTTTTGATTAAAGCCCGGGACTTCTATTGTTGGATCATCAATGAGATGTTTATTGAAAACATTAACTCCAGCCCATTTTTTTTCCACTCTTCAACTTCAGAAAAAGCCCTACTTAGTCTTGCAACCATATAGTACTTCGAGATTTAAGTCTTTTAACAGGAGGGTTGTCAATGTCATTCCAAATTGAAAATTTTTTGTTAAGTTAGCATTTATTCCATTCTCGTTTTAACGCAGATTTCGTCGAATGTTCGATGGAGTAATATTACAAAGAACAGAAAACTAATCCAGAGGAGTCGATTTAATGGTTCCACTAATTATACGTATAGTGCATTCAACTGGGAATTTATTTTTTTATAATAACTATTTAACCAGACAGGAGCACAATATTCTGCTGTAGAATAAACTAATGCCAAAGCAGCTGTACAAAGTGTATTTGCATCTGCTCCCCAAGTTGTTCTAGCTAATTTTTGAATAACATTATTTTTTTGTTTGTTTTCTTTTTTAAATGATTTTTGTAAATTAAAAACGTATCTAAAGTTACTCCCAGATAAACTGGGTTAAAATTATGGTTTAACTTAGTATTATTAAAGATAACATTAAGTTTTTCTACTTTTTTTCTATTACTTAAATAAAAACAAAAACCTTCTGTCTTTTAAGAATGGGCATAATCGCCATTTTTTGAAATAATTTTCCATAATACACAAATCATCAGATTTTTCAATTTAGAAAAAATTAGAATGTTGAAATGAAATTGCCATATCATCGTCGTAGACAAATTTTCGACATTGTAAAGAAGAAGATCAGAAATATATACATTAAAAAAAATAGGTGCAAAAACCGATCCCTGTGGAAGACCATTATTTAAAAATCTAAATTTACTGCTTTTATCTCAACAAAAACTCTAAACTTCCGATTAGACAACATATTTTCAATAAAAGAAATAATTTTGGAACAAGAAATAACGTTAAACAATTTAAAAAGTAAACCTTCTTTCCACACGGTATCGTATGCAGCAGTTAAATCTAAAAGACAACTCCAGTTTTAAGTTTCTTCTGAAATCCAGCTTTGATATGTGTAATTAATGCCAATACTTCATCACAACAACTTCTACCGGATCTAAATCCTGTTTGTTTAATTGGTAATTTCTCTTCTATTAACGGATTAATTCTTTGAAAAATTAATCTTTCCAAAACCTTATAAATTACACTTAACAAACTTATTGAACGATAAGAAGTTGGATCTGTAGGAGATTTATTTTTCTTTAAAATTGCTACAACTTTACATTTCTTTAAATGTGTTGGTAACTTACCTGTATTACAAATATCATTAAGAAAAATTAGTAGCCACTTTAAAGAGTAATTTAAAAATTTTTTAGAAATTCTGGATGTATTCTATCAAACCCAGCAGCTTTCTTTGATTTGGTCTTCTTTAATGCATTGTTTAGCTCTTCTACAGTAAAAGGTCCGGATATATCTTCTTAGATAGGTGTAGATTTTTTCTTTTCTAGACACTTTTTCATCTTTGTGATAATCGATTTCTCTACTTTTACTGAGTTTGAAACATTAACCAACCAAGCAGCAATAGAATTTGCAGAAATTTTTGTATTTGTTTTAGAAGATTGATTTGTAGAACCTAATTTATTTATAAGTGCCTAGCTTTTACGACTTGAATGTACAAAATCCATATTTTTCATTAAAGAATTCCATTTCTCTTTTCTTTTCTTATTTAAAGATAACGGTACAGCATTCCCATTTTCTTTATTTGGATTTTCTAGATATGATTTGTACAATCTGTTTGTTTCAGTTGACCAACATGAGACATATTCCTGTCGAAAACCACGTAGATTGGATTTTTTTGCTGCACATTTAACAGCACCTACAAACCTAAAATAATTATAACAAACCGGTGGTATCTCTTTCTAAGAATAGAATCGAGAGATGTTCTATAGTGTATTTGAAAAATTTCATCTTAGTTTTCCTAAAGATTTTACAAACGGAATTTGAAGTCCAATTTGTATTAGCAAAGGTCTATGTTGACTTCTTGGAAAATCGTTTAATACCATACGTGTTAATTGTAATGAAACTATGTCACGATCCATTGATACTAAACACAGGTCCGGGCTGTAATCGTTTTGCCATCGACCGGAGTAAAATGTTTTGTTGTCTTTTGGATAGTATACTAAATGTATGTTTTGAAATTCCATCCATGTTTGTAACGTTATTTCATTGATATCGTTGTCTTTGTAACCCCATAATGTGTTGTGACAATTAAAGTCACCAACATATACACATGGATGAGGAAAAACGACATTAAAAGTTTCTGTCCAAAGTATTGGAGAAGGTTTGTAAATATTTACTACGTGTAAATCTGCTATTTTAGTAGATATAGCGAAATTTCAAAAAATTATACTTTTTTGTATATTTTTTCGTTTTGAATATTTTTTTGACGTATGTCGCTATTCAATAAAGTCTAGTAATTGAAAACCTTTTACTATACCTTTATTGAGTATACTTGTCTCCTCTGAACAGTGTGTTTTCTGTAAAAGTAAAAAATCGACCCTATTCCTGAAACAAAGATTAGACAAGAAATCTGATTTGTCCTTACTCAACCCCTCAACACCAATTTGCAGAATATTTGTTGTGTGCCCTATATTAGTATGCGATTGTGTTTTGTGAAATTGTGTTTTACATTTTTTCCTAATTATTCGGGAGGGTCTTGATTGACCAGGTCGACGGAAACCAAAGTGGTGATTCTCAAAGAACAACATGTTTTCTTGTTGAGCATGGAGTACTGTAAGGTCACCTTCCATATTTTATATTTGTATTAAAAACGCCTAAAAACACACACGAAAAAGCTCTAACAAAAATTGACGTACGTTTGACGTTTTCAATTGATACGGTAACTAATCATATCGATTCATCAATTGCTTGTTGTGCAATTTTATTAGATAGTTGTAAATCATGTCAAATTGTTGAGGCAAATTAATCATTTGTGAAATTAAATTAATCTATTACTTGGAATTAGGTTAGAACTGCAATTTATTAAATAACTGTTACTTATACTTATTATAATTACTGATTTATGCAGTAGTTACTTTTAGGGTCGGTTAAGTTTAAAAATTTCAATTTTATGCATTACTTATGAAAATAATCAATGTAATTTTCCATTTCTACCAATAGGTTACTAAATCAACAAACAAGAGTTAGTTCCTTGTGTTTAAAATGTTTTCACTCTGGATTAATGATTTAAATCTCAACTTGTTTTCTTTCTAAGCACTTATATTTATGCTTCATTATATTCTAAGTGAAACGTGTACTAAGTAACAACTTTAGTACATGGTTACAACTGAAATAAAATTTTTTATTTTGGTTCCCTGTCACTAACTAAAGTATAAATTGTTACAATTGTATTATTTACTTTTTCAATTAAATAAGTATTTTCAGAACACATTAGATATAATATTCTAGAGTATTATCTGTTTATACGTTTCGCTTTGCCAGTCATTCACATCATGAGGACAATTACTGAAATGGGTAGTCAAATGCTACGTCGTTAAAAATGTGAAACAGAATTTCAATTATTGTATTGTATTATAACAATTTCAAGCACAAGCTTTTATTATATACAATTTGTGGATACACAATACCCTAACACAAACAAATAAAGTTTCCTTCCTTTATTATGCGGTCCATGATTCCCGACGTATCTTCGAAAAGTTGCATCCACCTTGTTAGAAAAAGTATAAGGATTATACCCATGGGCATTGCTGATGATCGGACGGGAACTAATAGGACTTTTTCTTTTCTTATTTTATTTCTTACAAACTTTGTTCATATAACGTAATGAAGGGTATCTGATTATTCTTATTGTTTTCAATAATCGAAACATACACAGAATTTAGTATACACTAGGAAATGTTGTAAATACCAGGAGGTATTGATTAGGCGTTTTGAGAGAACATTTCAATATCTTGTAAAACGAAAATATAGGAAGATGACAAAAAGTACATTTTACAAAAGAAAGGTAATTCGTCTAGAAATTATTGAACTCGTAGTATATGAGGGCTCATCTAGACTTTGTTTGCTCGGGTGCGGTAAATACAGACGCGGTTCAATTCCCACGCTCACTAGCGACAATAACGACAACGTCACGACGCTCAAGTGAATTGAATGATTTGTGACAAATCACTTTCACGATTTATAAACGTGACTATAATTAAGAGTAAATACAATTATTCGGAACTAAAATCAATAAACTCCTTTAAGTTTTATATTTACTCACAGATAGTTTTTATTTTTTGTCTTATATGAAAAGTTTGTGAAATTTATATCATCGTTAAGTTACTGGGATATCGTTCAATATTGTCCCAAAAGAAGATTAAAAATATTTAAGAATTTATTTTTAAATTTTTCTTGTACCTCCATTCGACAACCACAATTTTACAATCACATCAAGTGGCTAGAAACTAACCATTTTATGAGCCATGCTTGCTATAAAGTTACCAGTTTTATTGTCTATTATGTAATTATCAATTACATGTGACCAATTAAAAAAAAATACCTAATCTTAAAGCGGCAAAGGGAAGAACATGACATTTCTGTTTGCTCCTGACGGAAAAAGGTATATGCAACAAACAATTCAACATAAAACAAAATTTGAAGGAAGAAGGTACATACAATATAAGCTTTTGTTTTATTAGGATTTGAAAATTCCATAATTACGATAATCTTTTACGATAAAAACAGGCACATGTTATTGAATTTCACGTTTAAAATTTGTAAAATACCTAAATAATTATATTTGGACTGACATGATAATTTAGATTTTTCGGTGCAAACAGTAATTACTTGTCCAAACCTCAGCGTTTTGTTTCTGTTTCGTCCAAACAACTTTCCCCGCCAATATGCTGTTATTGCTTAACAAAAAGATGTTTTGAAATTGAAAAAAATTCAAATAGCTCCGAAAGTATTTGAGAAAAACTGATAATTTTTTAATTCGTGTTACGTTGATTCACCAAAGAAGTCAAAAATGCGAAAAATGAAACAAAAGTCTTTGGGCATCTATCATTACCTTTATTTTTTTAAATAAAAATGTCGAAATGTCAGATTTTGAGTTTGTAGAAAAAAATGTGCAAAAAAATAAAACTTCTTTTGTAAAAATTCAAATTTGAGATACCTTGTATAACTTTTTTATTCGTATCTATACATTACATTATTTTCATTATAAACTTGTATAGTGTGCTGACGAAACCGTGTGAAATTATTGGATTGGTTGATCTTGGCGAACCATTTGCTTGAAAGTTTTTCAAAAATCACCAAAACGTAATCATGATCCACCTTATAGTAATATTGATTAAATATCTAGATATAATAAAAGATAAATAACAGCATAAAATATATAACAGCACTGTCATATCATGCTGACGTGTAAAGATAGGTCCAAGTGCTTGTCACGATAAAGAAATGACAAACAAAATAATGAAAAAAAACAGATAATTAGAACAGGGGGGTATAAAATAATATTTAACTTCAGATGTCTTTTAAGGGTGAAGTTCATAGAAATATCATACTTAATTTACTCTAACCTAACTAAACGGTATTTAAAATAAAAATCAGTTCAATGAGTGACTACAATGTTCCTAGGGAGTAAATTCGATGTTCATTACCTTGAGTCAGAAATTAGTGACTAACTGAATGAGTGTGAGTTTCAAATTAGAAACCTCTTTGAATTCCACCCTAAATCAATTATCACGGAATATTAACTTGAGTGACATTTATTGATTACTGTAGAAAGTAAAAAAAAATACTACGGAAATTGTTTTGTTTGTAATCGCAAAATTTTTTACTAATAATGGCCGGGTCCGTTTAAAAATCCAAATTAGTTGAAAACGATGAGTGGTGCAGATTTTGATTAATTTTATCGCGAATTACAAGTATCACAAAATTTTATGCAATAGAGCTGGCAAGCAAATCCTGTAAATAATGAGTTTCACAAGTCAAAAGGAAATGTTTATTGTACCCGATGTCATGTAGTCGGGTATAAAAATTGTCAACATTTTGAATATCTCTACACCAACTTATTTCCGAGATTGAACTAAATTGAAATATTCTAGAGGATCTACAAATATTAGAATCAATATTTAAGAAACTGTTATTACTCTTATACTAACCCAAAAAAGCATAAAAAGTAGGAGTAAGTAGCATATACTAAGAGTAAATTTTAAATAATATTATTTCCATCATTTCAAGTATCCATTTTTATGTAATTAAATACGCAAAATCTTTGAGATTCATAATACAGGATTCATTGTAAACGTCCACCATTGATACCCAAAAGTATATATATACATGGTGTCCCACGACGATTAAGACAAGTAATATATCAGAATTGGGCAGTAGTAGATAATTATAATTTTGGGGGTGTAAAAATAGAACAAATGTTGCATATTCTCTTGTTGTGTTTTACCCAATGAGGTATTTTTTCAAATCTTCTAAATCTGTAGCCGAAAATTACAGGGATTCAATTTGAATTTTTAACTTCAATCCTTTAAGTACCTGTAGCTCTTGAATTAATCACTTTAGACTCCAAGTGTGCTAGTTACTTGGAATTGTTTTATCGGGAGGAACACAGAAAGGCTCAAATATACAGGTTGTCCCATTAATAATTTTTGAATGCGACGTCACGTGACCAAAAAACAAATACCTCATTGGGTAACACAATAACAAGAAAAGATGCAACATTTATTCTAATTTACATCCCCAAAATTATAATTATCTACTACTCCCAATTCTGATATATTACTTGTCTTAATCGTCGTGGGACACCCTGTATATATTTTATATATATATATATATATATATATATATACCCGAATGGGTGACAGTTCCTCAAAGCAATTGTAGGTGAAGGTTCTTTCACCGGCAGATGGGATAAGCGTTCCTTAAGGCAATTGTAGGCGGAGGTTCTTTAATCGGCAAGTGGTTGACAGTTCCTCAAAGCAATTGTAGGCGGAGGTTCTTTCGTACGCATTGCAGGAGGCAATTGTATATGCATTGTACGTGTTATCCTTGGTGGTCTTAATAGGCGTAACGTTTGCATCATACTGACCTGTATCATTCACCTGTACTGCATTCTATTGATATCGTATCAATTTTAAACCAGACGATAATAATCGTTAAAAGAATTCTGATGTTTACAATTAATTGCTGTCTGAAAGTATTCATTTTATTGACCTGTGTTGTTTGGTGTATACATCGTTGTAAGAATTTTGACCCTTAAATACCGTCTCAAGGTTATTATTGTATTGTATAAGAGGATGGGTCGTCTGTTAAATGTCAGTATAAACGAAACAATAATTATCATTAAATTTAACGAGTAAGTAAGATTTATTTGTAGAAACGTATGTTTATAGTAACTTTGTATATATAGTGACAAGCAGAGTTCAAGGTCAATATAAATCATCTTCGAAGCGAAGTATGAGCGGAAAAGGGGAAAAATTAATGCCGAACAAAACTAAAACCGAAATGGTACCTAAAAGTTCGATGACAGAAGAGACATGTTTAATCATATTACAATGTTAAAAGAAATGGAAAATGCCGTTCAAGGCACCATTAATTTGCTGCCTTCTGTCGAATGGGACAATATGTTAGGAAATAACGATCAAATACCGTATACGGCGCTAAATTGTGGGATAAATAGTGTAATTGATAATGTTTTGACAAAAAACACACTCACACCATCGTTTAATAAAATTGAAAACAATATGAAAGGGTGTAACGCTCGGTTGTATGCGGAATGTATGTATCCGTTAAACAAAAGTCATAGTAAATGGATCAAAGTGGGATTGAGCGGAGAACTGCAATTCGACCCCGTCGTTAAATTTATGGGTAAGGGACAATTTCTTACTTTAACAGAAAACGAATGGAAAACGTTGACTTGTTATGAAGCCGTTATAGCAAATAGCTTTGCCGGAAACGGTAGTACTCCATCGTATCTCGAAGTTTGCGGTATCAAAATAACAACTGAATGGATGGATAAAGTTCGGAAAGTTCTGAGTATGCAGAGAGGTGAAGAATCTATTTATTTAGCGTACGATTCAGTCCACCAACTATGGAAATTGGGAGATTTAGTAACAAATCGTATAGATTTATTAACAAAATTAGATTACGTACGTTTCTATAATAGCGCAATCGAAGTGGTAGCAACTATGAATGGAGGGGTTAAGCAAAATATGTTGTCTATTCTAGATAAAACTGGATTATTGGAATACACTTGTATTACCAAAGAATTAATAATGTTTGCTATTGATAAGATATTGTTAGATATGAATTGGCGCGAATTCGTTTAGAGTGTAAATGTAAACATTATAATTAATTCCGAACGGTGGGTAGTGAAAGTGATAATAGTAGTGGGGTAATAGTTGAGTATATAAGAGTGAAGTAATGGTTTTAAATCATCAGTCGAGGAGTTCAAAACAAAAATAGAAACAAGTTTTTATTACGTGTTCAACCGCATTCTTCTAATACCTGACGAGATGGCACTCGACGTCTGAAGATGGGCAACCTACGTATCGGCGACTTAACATACGAATTTTATCTGGGCCCCTTTCATCCTCTAACATTGATGTTTGAAGTTTATTTGGTAGACGGTTTCACTGGGCAACGCTTTCAATACGACGACGCCACTTTCACGATACACGGCGTATACGTACTCGACGAGAGAGTGCCGGAGTTAGATAAGTTGCGAAGACGGCTGGAAGAAGACTCCGACGATATCTTCGACGTCGATACCGTTTACCTAGGAAACCTCTTAGATAACATATCTGACGTTTCCTGGGAAACGGACCAAGATATCGACGGGTTCGAGCAATCGGAGAATGGAGTGTTAGAAAATGATCGGCGTGAAGACGTCGAAGAATAGCATTGTGATCTAGATGATAATTTGTAAATTGTGGAATAGTCGCTTATGATGTAAACAGTTTATTTTTAATTAGTAATATTTAACTTGTATTTTTGTTTATAAATTGGTATATAAATGTCATTAAATTAGTATGATCTTTTCATTTCGTAGAGAGTTATAGTGACAAACACGCGTATAAAGACTATAGTTACACTTGAAAGACTGTATTAAAACGACGATCGTTAAAGCAAAGCAGCAGTAGGAAGCCGATTATCGGGCGTGGAATAATAAACAAGTTAATCGACAAGTTATCAATAGAATTGCACATACCTGGTTATAATTATTGCGGTTCCGGAACGAAATGAAAATAAAAACCAGTACGGGTATGAGCCTACGTAAACGCCGCATTAAGATGAGTCGAAACGTCGGGGTGGTTCATTAACTTTTTCCAAAGCCGTTAGAATAGCTCGAAAATCCGTTTCACGTTCCGGCATTAAAGATTTGTTGCGAAACGTTAAAGCGGCTTACGGTACGTTAAAGAAAGGTCGTTTGAGTATCAAAGCGCCACGTTCTCGTGTAATACGTTTACCAAAAAAAAAGCGGATTTTTATCATTGATACCTTTGTTTGCTGCTTTGGGTGCATTAGGTTAATTGGGAGGTAGGGCTGCCGCAATTGCAAAATCGGCAAACGACGCAAAAAACGTTAAAGAAAAATTGGAAGAAGATAAACCTCATAATCATGCAATGGAAGCGCAAACAATGGGTAGCGGATTTTACCTAAAACCATATAAAAACGGATGCGGATTATATAAAGACGAATATTCAAAAAACTAAATAAACTGCTTCGTCGAGCGTTAACGAACGTGTTTTTAGAAAAATATGCGCGTAAATAGGGAATTTCAAAGTTTCGAGGAGTATTTATGCGAAACGATCTTCCAAATAAAATTAACAAACACGAGAGCGGAATTATTAATTTAGATAACGCCGACAGACCGGACACACATTGGGTAGCATATAAAAAACAAGAGCACAAGATAACATATTTCGATAGTTTTGGAGATTTAACCCCACCCATAGAAATTGTACGATATTTTCGATCTAGAGAAACGAACGTTAAAATAAATTACAATTATTGAAAGATATCAAAAATTTAAAGACTTAAATTGTGGGCAGTCGAAACTTTTATATCGAATCAAAATTTTGTTTACGAAATGTTACAAAATAAAATTAGAAATAATTTTGATTTAAAAATATCTACAAGCAACTTTTAAAATTAAATCAAAAAACTAAACATGGTTATTTGGGTTAACTGATTATTACTTATTTTTAAATAAATCTAACCTACTAATTATTGTAAGTTATTAAAAAAAATCATTAAACTCTCTATTCATAATATTTAGTCCTTACAAAATGTATATTTTATGACGTTTCATTTTTCTGTAGTTAATATAAAAGTGAAAATAAAAACTAAGGCAATTCTTATTGTCAACGTATATATTTAGTTTTTTTGACAAGAATTTATTACATAATTATAATTAAGATACCAAGTTATAGTTTAAAATCAAAATGAAAACGAATGTTCCAGAAAATATGTGTAAAAGTAAATGGAATCTACTAACGTAACGTTAAGTCGTTAATTATAGTTACATAACTCTCCTTTCATAAGATATAGTTCATATTAATATGCTTATTGTAAAGCTTCGTACACACCTGAACAACAAACCGAGGAACAAACAGAACAACGAACCGAACGGCAATCGGAACATTAATTTGGACGGTGCTACGTACGAATTTTAGAACAGATTCGCAAGTCCTGATTGTTCCACGAACGGTTTGCGGCGTTCCCGCAACTTGTCGGTTTTTCTCCGACATCAAAGAAAATGCGCGCGAATGCGTTTGCGGGTTTGGACGAATCTAAACAAAACGGGAACAAACTTATGCGGGAGAATTAAATTATTTATTTTTGTCCTCCCTTTTGTGGGTTTGTTGTGTTTTAGGTAATATTATGGAGTTGACAGAAGAAAAATGTTTTAAATTAATCAGTGTTTAAGAATGCAAGAAAAAATGATGTCCCTATTAGCATCATTTGGGCGGGAAATTTCCAAAATAAAAAAAAAGCGAAGTAAATTATAATTTTTTACTCTTCTTTGTGCGTAAAAATTTGGTTGGCACTATCTTCTTGTTTTCCGCAATTTTCTCTTCTCAATAATAAATATATATGAACTGAAAACTACTGAAAATAATTATGAAAACAGCACAAACGTTCCGTTTGTTGTTCGGATTGTGGAAATCATAAAAGATCGTTTGTCGTTCTGTTTGACTTTCGGTTCGTTGTTATGTTTGTTGCTCGGTTTGTTGTTCAGGTGTGTACGAAGCTTTACAACTTAAGCAACAATTTTTGTGAATAAAGATTAGTTTGTGATGTAATATTAGAAACACAAATTTATATCATATCAAATTTATGACAACTTAAAACCAAGAACGTGTATGTTATTGCTAAGAAATTATTAAGGAAAAGCGCAATTGCAGTGTAAATATTTATAATTAGATATTTTCGAAAGTTTATAAGTCCTCTATTGTAATCTTAATACTTAAAGAAATTCTGTCCATTAGCATTATAAGGAAATGGCTTTTACTTTATGAATAAGTTTCAATAACAATAGAATATCCTTGCTTGTTTAATTTACTTCCTTTGAGTCATATTGCTCTAAGGGTTGTTACATTGGTCATTAGAAGTATGTAATAAATAAACAATTACCTACTGTTTGAGAAGGAGTAGTGTGAACCAATATAATTTCACATATGTTAGATATACCAAAAAGCACCGTAGGGCATTACCGAGTAAAATGGAATCTTGAACACACTTTGGAAAGAGCCATCGGAAGTGGTAGACCTAAAGTATCTACACGTGCTCAAGATCTCGAGTTGTTTCATTCGTAACAGAACAACCATTTGCTACATACTCCAGGGCTATAGCAGATACACATTTTCCCGGATGCCGTATAACTGCACAAAAGATTAAAGGAGATGGGAATAAAGAAGTATAATGCTGCTGCGAAAGAAGTTCTCAGTGACGAAAATATGAGACGTCGTCTGGAATTTGCAAGGCGATATGTGAACGAACCTTTGGAATTTTGGAATTGAGTTATTTTTAGCTACGAAAAAAACGTTCAATAGCCGCAACGATGGACCACTAAAGGTTTTTAGAATGGAAGGAACTCGTTAAGAAAATAATCACATATGTCCTAAAAAACGAAGTGGTTATGTTTTTGTGAATGTGTGGGGTTGGGTTAGCGCGCGGGGTTCAGGAGTTTGTTGGGCTATCGATGGACGTCTTGATTCTGCTGCGTATTTAAATATTTTGGAAACTAATATATTCTGGGATTCCAGTGTCTACATTTTGGTTTAATTAAATGAACACAACGTTTTAATGATATTGAATCTCTGTATCGTCTTGCAAGGATACTAACAAACTTAAAGACTACCTGTAACTTAAATACTAATACAAAGTTAGTACAAAGTTCAATAAAAGGAGACAAGTTTTTAGAATTCACCAACTGATTGAAAATTCACATATGCAATTGCAAACGTTAAGTGTTTTTTCAATTAAACTAAAATCTATGGGTTAATGGGAGTCCAGAATGTGTTGTTATTTCAAACATGGACATTGTCTGAACTCATTTAGATATTTTGGAAACTATTATGAAACCTTCAGTCGAAGTGTTTTATCCAGACGAAGATTATATTTTCCAACAAGTAAGTATTCTTATTTCACTATACTTTCTCCAAAAATAGTTTGGGATCTGTTGAATTAACATTTTCATAATGTATTTTTGTTGTTAAAGGACAACGCCCCTATTCATACTTCGCGGGTTGTGCGCAATTGGATACAAGAAAATAACTTGGAGCTGTTACCCTGGCCAGCAAAAGCCCAGATTTTAACATTATCGAAAATGTTTGGGCTCGAATACTTGCTGTTATCCGAAGACAACAAGGGCCAAATTTTATACCAGTAAACCGTAATGCACTAATTGCAGCCATTGATACCGCATGAAACGATTAATATTAATTATATGATACCTTGATAGCGTCAATGAGCAGACGCCTCCAAGAATGTATCAATAATAATGGAGGTCACACCCATTATTGATTTCTTATATTTATTTATATAGTAATACCTTTATTTAAAAAAAGTTTTCATTTAATTTTAAACTATAACTTGGTATCTTAATTATAATTATGTAATAAATTCTTGTCAAAAACTAAATATATACGTTGACAATAAGAATTGCCTTAGTTTTTATTTTCACTTTTATATTAACTACAGAAAAAATGAAACGTCATAAAATATACATTTTGTAAGGACTAAATATTATGAATAGAGAGTTTAATGATTTTTTTTTAATAACTTACAATAATTAGTAGGTTAGATTTATTTAAAAATAAGTAATAATCAGTCAACCCAAATAACCATGTTTAGTTTTTGATTTAATTTAAAAGTTATTGCTTGTAGACGTTTTTAAATCAAAATTATTTCTAATTTTATTTTGTAAACATTTCCTAAACAAAATTTTGATTCGATAATTAATCGAGCTATGGTGTTTAATTAGCGATACCTTCAAATATATTCTTTAAAGAAAAAAATTAAGTAAGCAACGTAAATTACCTATTTTCTAAAACGTGCTTAGTGTAATGATTCATTCTACAGTCCTTCTATAAGATAACCCCTGCTGAGACTACCTGCTGTTAGAATTGTAAATGATACCCTTAAGCCCGCTTCACAATGTGCAAACTTTTGTTTACAGAAATTGTGGTGTCCAAGTTTTAAATTTCATGAGTGTACATTCAATTTTTAATTTTAGTATTAACCTTTAATGCATGCATTTAATTTTGTGCATTGACATGTACATACATTTGCTTACGACGTCTTTGTTATTGTTCGTGTAATGTGTTTTGTGCTTGAAGACGTCTCAAGACATCGAATATTTTTATTTGGCCGATTTCGATGCGAGTTTGGCTGCGCCAGACAACGAAGAGGCTCGGTAAATCAACCGAAAACGAAGATTCTGCTGCTCGATTACGTGCCGTCAATGCACCTTCGGTAACGGATTCTGTTTTGAAAGATGTCGATTTGTCCGGTACGTTTGCAACACCTACGACGTGTGTCGCTATCACCGGTACGTCACCTACGACGTGTGCCGTTATCATCGGTACGTTTGCAACACCTACGACGTGTGCCGCTATCACGACGTGTACTTTCTTCCTGTGCCACAACATCGGTGGCAACAGGTAATGAACGATACAAGATGCGATTACCTCGTCAGGAATATCGCGCCCAGAAGAGACAATTAATGTTTCTGAGACGTCACATCAAAGGTTATTTATATTAACAACACCGTTGAATGTGTAGTTAACACAAACTTTTTCGCAGGTAAAAAATTTCGAAGTGATGAAGCTCTGTCTGGAAATTTAGACTTGATGCAGGTATCGCAAATACTTGAGTTGCCTGGTTACTCAACGACTCTCGTTTCCGTTGCCGGCGCTAATAATCCTGGTGTTTCTGCTACTGGTTTTCATCCTTCAGCATTTACTTCTGCTCTCGTTTCTGCTACTGCTTTTGGTCCATCGACATCTACTGCTGTTCAAGCTTCTATTTCTTCTACTTGAGCTCCTACAACTTAGTGCTTTGTCACTTTTTTAAATATTGCAATTCCAACTAGTTGTCAACGGGAATTGCTTGATAAAACTAACAATATAATTAACCATTTTGATTGCCAACTTAATAATCAATTAATAATCTTGCGCACCAGTATAAAGCAGATTACGTCATTGGCTAACAGTCTTCGCCACACTAATAATTTAGCTTCGTTAGTGGTGACGTTTGATGCTTTAAGCAATGCCATTCGCCAGCAACTAATCAAAATTGAAAAATTATTAATCAAATAAATCTTTCTTAACGGCTACTTAGGGTTATAAGTGACGGCGTTAAATAACGGGGATGATGAGAATCGGCATGACTTGGAGGATGCGGCTATCCTTAAGGTATGAAGTTGGTGGTCTTTTATGTGTTGTCGTTTCTGTTATTATTATGTTACGGTTTAATGGTTATAGAACGAAATTAAAGAGATCATCAACTTTATTTTATTATAGATTACATCAAAGGTGATGATCGGACAATCGACATCGACAGCTCGTTCCATTGAGGGTGCTGCAGTGTAACAAGTTGAGGTATTCGAAGTTGTTGGTTTTGTACAATAATTTTATTACTTTGTTGGGGTTACAGATCGACGGTAAAAACTACAACACCTTCTTGTCTACAGGCAGGCTATATTGTAGATGATGTATCGACCCTATAGATTATACCCGATACTTTCATCTTATTCGTCAAACATGGCTGTTGGAAACGAACATGGTTGTTGGAAACGATGTTGACGATGTTCAAAATTGTAATACAAATTTTGGAGATTGCTAACACCATCTTCAATGATCAAAGCTGCCACACCGTCTCGTATTATAAGTTTTTGCCATTCCAAAGCCATCTTCTTTGTCAAACTTGGTTGTTGAAAACGCTGCTGGTGACGAACAAAATTATATTATAAATTTTGGTAGTCACCAATAGCGACTTCGATGATCAAAGCTGCCACACTGTCTCGTCAACGCCGATAAGACTTTTAAAAAACTTTTTTTGAAACCTTGTTCAACGTCATCTCCGTCAAACTTGGTTGTTAAAACGCTGTTGTCGACAATCAAAATTGTATTATAAATTTTGATAATCGCCAATAGCGACTTCCATGATTAAAGCTGCCACTGAGCTTTCACCAGTGCGGCCATAATACCGCACAATGTTTACCTCTTTACGTCATACATTGTACCGATAGCTATAAATTACGACGATCGACAATCAAAACTACCACCGTTTTGTCTACGTAGGGTAGACTATTATATTGTAGATATTTTTTCATATTTACATGTATGCTATATTGTAGATATTTTTGACTATATTTAAATAAATGTATTTCGAGCGCATACGACTTTTACGGACCTATTACTCTTCCTACTAATATATAAAATTTTGTTCCATTTGACGTGGTGTAGAAGAAAAATATAAAATTTGAACCCACCTACATTTTAAAATTTGAAGAAAATGAAATTTGTATGTCAACCGTTATCGTTACCGATTAAAAACTTTGTTGAAAGTGCTAAGAATATATTTACTCGGCATAGTGCGCTATTTGGGGGTGTATGTAAAAGAGCATTAATTATTGGACTTTCCGGTTGTGAAAAAAGAAACGTTATGCTATCTCTTTTGCTTTCGGCAACGGATTGTTTTTTTTAAATTTGTATGTTTGCTCAAATTCTTTGTATCAAACGAAATACGATTTTCTTAGACGTTTAATTGAAACCGTAGATGAATGCAATTATTCCAAAAGCTGCAACATCGAGGCGTTTACACCGCCTTCGAACATTTCGGAATATTCTGTTGTCGTGTTCGACGACATATGTTGCACGGGTCACAACGTGATGAAGGAGTATTTTTCTTACGGTAGACATAAAAACATTGATTGTTTTTTATTTGTGTCAAAGTTATAGTGTTGTACCTAAAGCAATTAGTACGCGACAATTGCAACTTATTAATTTTGATTAAGCAAGATTTAACAAATTTAAAACACATTTACGACAATCACATCGCAAACGACATGACGTTTGCGAGTTTAAAAAGCTTTATAACCTTTGTTGGAAGGCTTCTTATGACATGGTGGTGATAGATCTCAATTGTTCGAAAAACGACGGTCGATATCGAAAAGGTTTAGATACGTTTATACATTATTAAAAATTTTAAATTTACGTCGGCAATAATTCATTGTTCAGTATCTCTCGCGCTTTCAATACAACAAGTACGTAGTTATTGGTCGCGTGTAAACATGAATAAAAAACTCGCCGAAGACTTGATAAACGCTCGCGAAGCTTTGCGACAAAAAATTCGGACATTAAAGGAAGACATCGAAAAAAGCAAATTACATTTTGACGCTCATACGCTCCTATTACCGAACCACTTAAGCAGATAGCGACAAAACTGGATGTTGTCGTAACTTTGACCGACGTTAAAGTAGAACCTATAGGTATAAAAGTAAATGACAACGACGACAAAATACAAACCGACGATTATTACACTTCTTATAAAGTTAATTACGATCCTCTTAAGCAGATATCCGACAGCAAAGGATATAAATACGTTAACATTATTAAACTTATCTTGAACGGAAACAAACTTAACATATGGTGTGCAAAACTTTGGAAAATCAGTGGTGGATTGGAATCACGACTAAGACTACAAGAAAAATCAACGTTTAAACAAGTTTTATCTAACGCCGCCGCCACGGATTATCGATATTGGGACGATCCCAACGAATTGGTAGAAAAGACTTCGACTATTAGTTGCTTCTAAATTCGCCGGTCATACGGGTCACGATAATGAAATCATTGCCATTTTGGAGAAATTGCGTAAAGTCGGAATTGTTGAATAAGTTATCTTTTACTATTAAACTCGTTTTTATATTATAAATACTTTGTTTCAAAAATATTTGCTCAATTTGATTTAATTGCTGACGTAGTCTCTAAATAAATTTTCTAATTACGTACACGGAAAAATTATTATAAACTTGGATTAAAACTAGATGAATATCACGTGATGTATGACGTAAAATCCGTACCATACAAGTTTTTACAAAAGTGAAAAAATACTACGAATTTTATAAGAAAAATATTTTCGTATGTTGGTACACCTTTCCTGAGTTGCCGGTTCCTTTGTCAGTGTTTGAGGTTACGTGCGTTTGTTTACCGTCTTCGTTTTGTACATTAAAACTGTTCTTTTCAGAACAAATATATTATTATTTTGCGAGTGAAGGTGTTTTTTGGTAACATGCCCGGAAAGGAGTTAGGAGATCGCGGCTATGAGTTCATAGCTTCCTGAATGCTTTTTTCGAGCAGGAACGAGTTGCAGGTGGTCCGTTTCTACCATGAGGTAATGTCCGGGAGGTATGTTTAAAGAAATAAGTCATTAAATAAAATACTTATAACTTGTTTGTAGCGAGTAGCAGCTGCGTTAAATATTAGTGTTTCTACCGTACATAGAGCAGTCAGAAAAGTTAACGATGGAGTAACTGGTTCACAATCGAACAGGAAAATTTCTCGACCTGTAACTGATGTCGATAATTTCATGAAGGGTGCTATTAGAAATACAATTTATAGAATGTATGAAAAACTGTAAGTAAGAAAACTTAAATAATTCATTTATAAATATTGAATTAATAGGTGAACACATAACTGTGAAATTATTGAAACAAAAGCTCATAGCACAGGAACTTTTTAAAGGGTGTGAAACTTCCTTGAACACCATTTTAAAAATATTGATTCAAATATCAAAAGATAACCCTAGAAGAGGTTTAATGGAACTGCCCGATGTTGTATTAAAACGCATACGATTTTTAAAACATTATATACGAATCAAACAAGAAGGCATTTTGATTATGTTTATTTAGATGAAACTTGGATCTTCCAAAATGGAACAATTGGTCGTTCTTGGCAAGATGATGATTTAAAAAGTGTCAAAACGACAAAAGTTGATGGAAAAAGGTTAGTTATGCTTAATCTATTTATGATTTTAATTAACTTCTGTGATCACAGGTATATTGTACTTCACGCTGGCAATAGTGAAGGATTCATTCCGGATGCTGATTTAATATTCAGTTCCTCCACAAGAAATCCTGATTACCATGGAGAGATGAACCAACAAAACTTTTTACATTGGTTTGAGCACAAACTATTAAAAATTTAAATAAACCTTCAGCAATTATAATGGATAACGCCCCATATCACAGTACATTAATTAGTAAAGCACCAAACAGCTCGACAACTAAAATGCAAATTCAAGAGTGGCTGAAGGAAAAAATATTCCTTTTTCAAATTAATTCTTTAAAGAAAGAATTACTACATATTGTTGACAGGTAAATCAATGTTTTTCAAAAGTTGCATGTATGAAACTCTTTCATTTTAGAAATAAACCACCAAAAAGTTTATGCAGCCGATCAACTGGCTGAACAGTATGGCCATACAAGTACTACGCCTTCCTCCTTACCATTGCATATTTAATCCCATTGAACATATATGGGGAATTACAAAAAACTTATTATAATAAGCACATAGGAAGAGAAGGAAAATCGATTGAAAATTGTATTCATATGTGGCATGAAGCCTAACGTCTATACCAAAAGATGCATGGGCAAATTCTATACGACACTGTGAAGATTTGATTAAAAAATGGTGGGATAGAGAAGTAGTGTTTGATGAAGGCGATATAGCTCCCATAATTATTAATTTAAATGAGGACAGTAGTGATTCCAATTGATAACACAGCATCTTTGTGAATTTAAAATAAGAGCATAAGTACCACTTACAAGGATTCACAAAAATTGATTTCTTTCCGTGGAAATGATCAGCTGGCTATCCTGCATTGAATAGAGCACTCTTACATTGTAACGTGTTACATGATAAGTGATTTGTTACAAGGTATCGGTAGTATTGAGTTTATATAATAAAATTATAACGAGTAAGACTTTGTTTTATATTTTAAAGTGTAACTTTTGCTGTTGGTCGAAAGTTCTACTCTGCTACTGGAATTACCATTATCCCTAGACTGTTTTCTATTCAATAAAAATAAATTTTAAAATTCAATTACATAGTTAGAATTTCATATCCTTCAAACATTAACATAGAAGTGATAGAATATAACCTCATTAAAATCACTTTGACAATTGGCAACATTGCAGAATATGACTTCATAAATTTCGATGACGTAACTTCCATCTACTTTCAGGATCACTTTAGATAAATTTGAGAACGACGTTCACAGTAACTTCATTTTAAAACGCTTAAATAAAGATGTCATAGAAAATATGTTGACATACATATTCGAAAACGGGAAGATGATAAACGAACATGTTACAATGTTAAAAAAGATTTTCAAAATCTTAAACAGGAAGTTCAAGAAAACCTTGAAGACATCGTACAACTAAAACAGCCACAAAAACTAAGCACTTTATACTCTGAAACTATACTGTATTTAAGCACAGAAAGACGATTAACTGACGGATTTATGATTTTAAAAGGCGGTCGAAATCGTTACATTTTTATGATGCAATCCGCTATAATTACGTTTTTAGAAATAACTCCACCCGTTGGCGATCTACAAGTTGGATGGGATTACAAAGTATACATATATATAAATAATAGAAGGTACGATGACAAAACGATCGTCGGAAAAAATTTGAAAATGACGGACGAAATTTATGTGCAAATCGAAAATCCAAGTTCAGAACTACCAAAACTAACGTTTTATCTTAAAGTTCCCGTTATTTCTACATTTGAGGAATGACGGTTGTTGTGAATATTAGTATAAATTTGTTCGAATAATTTAAAAGATTTTAGTGCTCGCCGGAAAGACGCTCTGATAATATCCGTTGATCATGTCAACAATTAAACGAGAAGTCGTTGACGAACTTCACGCACCGATAAGAAAAAATTTCCGCAAGACGAACTATAATTAAAGGTTTGATGGATTTGTTTCAAGCCGATTTGGTAGAAATGATACCGTATGCTAAACAAAACCAGGGATATAAATACATATTGGTGACGATAAACGCATTTTCTAAATACGCTTGGGCGTTACCTCTCAAAAATAAATCCTCTAAAAAGTCACGGCTGCCATAAAACAAATTTTATTAGACAAGAAGAATAACGTTTCTAAAAACCTGCAAACGGATAACGGAAGGAATTTTATAATTCGGAATTTCAAAAATTAATGAAACAATACGGAATTAATCATTATAGTACATTTTCAAATGTAAAATCCGCAATCGTCGAACGTTTCAATAAAACCTTAAAAGGATTAATGTGGAAGGAATTTAGTATGCAAGGTGATTACCGCTGGTTAGCGTTGTTACCTAAATTGGTCCGAAAATACAATAGTACGGTTCACAAAACGATCGGTATGAAACCACAAGATGTTAATAAAAGAATCGCATATTTTAAAAACGGTTTATAATTTTATGAAAATTACGGATCCTACCGTAGCTAAATTTCGAGAAGGTGATTACGTTAGGATTAGCAAAGTAGACACGCTTTTACAAAAAATTACACTCCAAATTGGACCAACGAAATTTTTGCATTTCGAAAATTCAAAATTCTAATCCCAGGACGTATATACTAAAAGATAGTACGGGTGACAATATTTTAGGTGGATTTTATGAAAAGAATTGCAACGAGTCAAACATCCCGACGTTTACTTAGTAGAAAAGTTCTACGACGAAAGGAAACAGAGTATACGTAAAATGGTTGGGACTCGATTCTAAACACAACAGTTGGATATCGAAAACAAACGTATTATAAGTACATATATTTTTATTTACATACGAAATATATACAATTTAATTACATATATACAAACGATACATAACATAAATTATTAATTTAAATGAACAATTTAATTATAAACAAATCTACAATTAATTATCGTTAAAAACGCATTAAATTGCCTAGACGTTCGTTTATTTCAAATTCTTTTGCCAAGTCGTCAATCGTTTTGTGTCCCCAAGCCAACGTGTGAAAACCGTCTTCCATAATGTAACGTTTGTCGTCTTGAGCAGAAAGTGCAATCTTATTTTTAATTCTGTATACATTGTATGAAAATGTGATCGAAAACATACATTTTTATATACAGATTTTCCTTCCGTCACTACTGTTTATAATCGTTTAAAGTTAAATGTTTGTTTATAACGTATTGCTTTACACCTTTGGCCTTTTTATTAAATCCGACAATAATTGTATACAATACGCTTTTGCTCCAGTTCCTAAAAACAACGCAATCACGTTTCCGGCGTATTCATCTTTCATTTTCCCAACATCGGTGTTCCGCGAGGAATGTCATGAATATTATCGATATGATAATTAGATGTATCGAATCTATCTATGTCGTTTTTCATATCTTCGTACACGTTCTCCGATTTTATTTCTAAAATCAACGAATCGGTATCCGTATATAGCAATTCGACATTATTGTAGTATTTACGCTTTAAATAATCATAAAAAATTCGTACATGACGGTTTTGACAATTCTAAAATTGCAAATCCTACAAACAAAGGCTTATTATATCGAACTTCTAATACTTCCATTTCTACGGCCACCAAATTATCGCAAAATATTTTACTCGATTTAAAATTAGGTTTCGCTACAAGTGCTTCCACTCCGGCTCTTCTATAATACGATTCCCAATGCGTCACCAATCTGATGTCTACCCTATTTTCGACATTTTCCATTGTTTTGCCGAAAACCATGTTGTTCATCAACTTGTAATGATTTTTTCGAATTCGTTACTAGCGTTGTTGCGTTTGTTCGTATTAAAATCTATATATTGTTTCATCCAATTCGACTGTTTAAATTGTAACGCTCTATGAACGTGTAAAAGTTTTAAACCGTGGTCGAGGCATTGCTTTAGATTAACGTAGTGTATTATATATTTCCTTTTGTCGTATAAATTTGGAACTAACTTCTTAAATTTTCCATTGGGAGGAAACATTTCTTCGGGACAAAACGGTAAACAATTATGGTATTCGTGCAGTTCTTTCGGATACTGAAGATCTACTTCAAATACGTATCCCACGTCTGATTCTTCATCGAGATCGCAAATCGATAACTGTTGAATTTCGGCTTCCGTTAACCATCGAAATTCTCCCGTAGGCAATTTACGTCGCATGGAGTGGCCATATAAATTCGTAGCATCCAAATAAAGGATGTAAGATGACGGTTTCGACTCGTTATAATAGGGAGTAAATTTATTGTTCGCCTTAGCCAAACGTTTCGAACACTGATGCCGCCGCGTATACCGCTTTTAAAAAATGCACCATATCGATATCGGTCAACAAATCGAGTTTTACGCCGGTCATCTTTAATAAAGCGTCCCAACCGAATCCGGGCGCCGTAAAATAATGACACGGATCTAATTTATAATATTCAATGCATATGGTGCGAAAATTTTCAAAAATATCCGACAACAATAATACGTCCGACTTTAAATATACATCACTGTAATCGCCTAAAGTATTACACTGAAAAACGTTCCACACTCGCAGGGCTCTCGCGTAATTTTCTTCCGAAACGTGTTCATCGTTTAAAACATCGTAAAAGTCTATGCGATCAGGTAACTTCGTAACATCGAGTTTCTCAAAAGAATCCACAAAAGAATAAGGAAAACCCCTTTTGACGTATTAATTCAAATTTTACATCGTCCGGGTAGTATTTTCTAATTTCTGAACATTTGTCATTTTCTAAATACGATCCGAGTTTTTCCAATGACGACGCCATAAATCTAAACGAATCGACGAATCGCAACTTTATAAATTGTTTATAGCTTTTTCCTTTGGAATCGGTCAAAACATCTACCAACACTTTTATTGAAAACGAAATGTATTTTTCTTTATTTTGAGCAATCACGTCTACTTCTTCCTTATTCAAAGCGATTTCTTTTACGAACATGTGACAGTCGTAATTAGATAGGTTGTGAAAAATATCGGTATAAATTTAGGAACTTTGTAATTTAAATTGCACACCGAATGCGCGGGACCGCGATATAAACCGGTCATATGATCGTGGTCGTACACTTTATCATTAATTTCCATAAATTTTGTACATATGTGACAATAATTAGCGTTACGAAAAGATTCTTCTTGAAAATCTGCTAAAGGAATCATATCTTTCACGTCACTTATATATTTTTATAAATTTGTACAACGTCATTTTCTAACGTATTCATAAATGTTTGAGCGGCGTTTTTTCCACGAAACATTTTTAGTTTTGACAAACCATCGTCGTAACTACATTTAATGTAATAAGCGAAAGAATACGGTTCGTGTTCGTAACATCGTACCGTATACGATGAATTTTCCATGTCGGGGTTCCGGTTAAGGTTGTCGTCTTCAGCAATCGGTTTTAGTATAGCTTCAAAATCTGCATACACTACGAATGGAAGTTTCAATTGTTTTTCAACATTTTCAAACTCTAACAAGTTTTCTCTCACCTCTTTTCCATATTTGTTTATTTTCATCGCGACAGTTGGTAAATTTACTTTCACTTTGTTGCAATCGTCATTTTGATGTCGAATGAGATCTGTTTCGATCGAAAATGTACTAAACATCCTTCACATATATATTTTTTATGTTCGTTACGAGACTTTTCGATGAAATCAAACGAGATAAGTTTTTGATCCAACAATAATGACTATTTCCCGAATCGTCGGTCACCAGCAGCAAATTTACATGGCGAGATTGTTTTTGTTCACAAACGTACAACGTAATTATAGTGTGAGTCATTTTTTGTAAAACGCTATTAAAGTTACTACTTACGCCGTACACATTTACAGATATGTTATTTAAACGTTCAAACGTCGGTACATCACTTAATTGTACTGGAAATTTTATATTTGAAAAATTGAATCCGACAGTTCGATAATCGGGATACGACGAAGTTCTTTGAGATAATCCTTTCGGTTCGTAAAAGCAGACGTTATGGCCCACGCAAAGCAAGCGTTATCAGAATTGTGAATGTTAATAACCGCATGTTTTGTTTTAATAGCATACGGTAAATCTATATAACTCGATGCACTTATTGGATTATATTTATTCACATTAATTTCAATATATATATATATTTACTAAAGACCATCCAGAATCTCTTTCTTGAAATTCCGACATTTTTGTTTTATTTCTTCCAAAAATGTTTCGTATATTTCATACAAGTCGGAGGCCATACTGATAATTTTATTTTTGGTATTAAACGATTTTATTTCACTATCCATTTTAGTCGACAAAAATACACTCGAAACATTCCAAATTTACTTTAATCGATTTGTGCAAATCAACGATGCTTTGTACAAGAGCTAAAACTTTTTCCCGAATATCATGCCCAAACTCGTTAATATCCACGTAATGTTTATTACCGCTAACTCTATAACTCACTATTTTATTACCAAACGCGCCAGCAATTTTTCGATTCCGTCATCTATTATAACGAACGCGTTTTTCTTATGTGCGTTACTTCGCAAATGTGCAGAGTAACACACGCTCGAAATATATACGTTACACATTTCACAAAGTACGTCACTTGAAGAGCAACCTTCATTGTCGGCACGACGTTTCTTAACGATGCACGATGACATTTGATGTCTTTAAATTATCGCGTCGGGTAAACGTTTTGCACAGTTTTCACATTCCATCTTTAACGACTTAATGTTCAACTTACGACTGAACCAGAAACAATACTGAACTCCTTCTTCAAACCCTCCCTCTTATATAGTACAACGACAACCTTGAGACGGTATTTAAGGGTCAAAATTCTTACAACGACGTATATAACAAACAACACAGGTCAATAAAATGAATACTTTCAGACAGTAATTAATTGTAAACATCAGAATTCTTTTAACGATTATTTTTGTCTGGTTTATAATTTATACCAAGGATAATAGTAATTCAATGCATATACAAAACACAGGTCAATGAAATGAATACGTTAATAAAAACAACTTCCAGACAGTAATAAATTTTAGGCATCAGAATTCTTTTAACGATTATTATGGTTTGGTTTAAAATTTATACGATGTCTATAGAATGCAGTACAGGTAAATGATACAGGTCAGTATGATGCATACGTTACGACTGTTAAGACCACCAAGGATAACACGTATAATCCATATACAATTGCTTCCTGCAACGCGTACGAAAGAACCTCTGCCGACAATTGCTTTGAGGAATTGTCAACCATTTGCCGGTTGAAGAACCTCCGCCTACAATTGCCTTGAGGAACGCTTACCCATCTGCCGGTGACAGAACCTCCGCCTACAATTGCTTTGAAGAACTGTCACCCAATTTCCGGTAATACACCCTACTGCACTGATCTTTTGGGTAGGTCAGTAGTAATTCGCACTTTTGGCGTGAGGTTTATTATTGAGTCGTGTAGCTTTGTTGTTGCATATCTACTAGTAATCCATAATGTGATAAGAAGTCTGCCCTATGTATTATCGTCTGGTTTAAAATTTATACGATGTCTATAGAATGTAGTACAGGTAAATGATACAGGTCAGTATGATGCATACGTTACGCCTGTTGAGACCACCAAGGATAACACGTACAATGCATATACAATTTGGAAATAAAAGATGCGTAAAAAAAGTATAATCAGCCTCGCGTTTAGCTTCAATCAAAGTTCACTTCAGTCCACAGTTCGAAATAAAATAAATATATTGTATCGTAATTACTGGCTCTTTAGTATAATTATTTACACACTGTGATAATGTACAATACAAATGAAATGTAATTCTGGCCCGGTGGAATATGGCGTTTATGAAGGGTAGGTCGGTATTCACACGTTTATTTTTGGTCTCCCTTTTGGAGTTGATTAAGTCAATGTCGGTGATGCGGGTTTGTTTTCAGCGGACTGGGCTATCAAATTACTAAAAGTGGTTAGTAAAATTATGTAGCAGTAGCAGTCGTGGTTTCGTTGCTTTTTAAGACCACGCCTAATATTGTAGGTTAGAATAACTCCTGAGCGGTTTATCCCCCTAAGGGTTTATATACGGGGTTTGTAGATGCGGCTTTATAAGTGACAGAAACCCGTCGTAATGCACACCGGATAAACTATACTTACACAAGTACAATGAAGCCTTTTGTATGTGCGGTCTACGCAAAAGGAGTTGTACCCTTGGATTTGGTGGTGGTCAGGCTGCGGCTGTAATTATACTAAGCGGAGTAAGCCAGGCACTCCCTTTTCCAGTGCTACCGAATTAATCAGCTGTACTAGAGGGGTTCGGTGGTAAATATGTGATAGCTGTAAGAGAACAGATTAATAACGACGGTTTTTATAGGTGGTTAATACGGTTTTGCCACTACTCAATGCTAAATGCTAATTAGCAGTGGAGGTGGATTTTGAAAACACGGTTAGTGAAAACCACTGAGACCTATGTCTGAACAAGACAAAATTTAATCACTTGATTTAGAGCAGTATCGCAGTAATTGAAGTGAGAAGAATGAGTACAGTATATAGTACAGTACTGATTTAGTGCCGTTATTCGGACAGGATTTGGCGGATGATGCTAAAGAGTTTGGTGGACAAATTCTGAAGGAATTCTCTAAGAATTTTATTTATTTCTCTTTTATTTATTTATTTAATTCAATGCTAGTTAACAGTTGCCCATTAACAACTAGAGCAAACACAGATTTACTATAAAATAAGATACGAATAAATATTCTGCTAATTAATACAATTACTATTACAATTAAATTCAACTAAATATAGAGATTTTATTTGCCTGGGAGAAGAAATAAAAATGTCGTATATATGCGTACTCTTATTGTAACTTTCAAACATTACATAAATAGGTAAATTTTTAAAACATTAGTATGAGGTGTTGCTAGATAAAATGTAGGACACCTTCTTGACGATAATCTCGGTACTAAGAACAGTAGTTTTGATAATAGAAAAGGACAATCAATATTGTTAGATAAAATTCTCTTTAGAAGTGTTATTGTAAAATACTCTCTCTTACAGCAAGGCTATCAAAGAGTGTCTTTGCAATAACCTATCGTAACATGTGCTTGTAGGTGGATATATTTTATCAATTTTAAAGCTAAGTAATTATAAAAACGTCTTTGAACAGATTCTATCATGCTAATGTGAATGTTATATTAAGGACTCCATACTATAGAAGCGTATTCAAGCTTAGAACGAACTAGTGCAGTAAATAGCTTTTTCAAGAAAATTATGATTGTAAAATCCCTAGAAGACCTTGCAATATAGCCATAAATCCGATTTGCTTGCGATACAATGTGATTAATATGAGGTGCAAAAGAGAGTTTAGAATCAAAAATCACTCCAAGATCTGTAACAATCTTAGGTCTGTTGAGTATGGTTGAACCAATTTTATAATCAAACTGAATACATTCTGGCTTTAAAGAAAATGATATAACATTTCATTTAGCAGAGGTTTAAATCTAATTTATTATTTTTACACCAATCTATAACTACGGTTCAAATTGTTCTGTAAAGAATACAATCTCCACCATTTGATATCGCCTGAAACAGCTTCATATCATCAGCATATAGCAGTACACCAACGTCTACTTCAGCTATAACGTCGTTTATAAATATGTTAAATAGCAAAGGAGCTAAGTTTAAGTTTGAGGCACACCAGACGTAGCTATATATTCACAGGATTTATGACCATTGCAAGCAACATATTGCGTTTGATTGGTTAAGTAAGAATGTAATAAATCTATTAAAGATTGAGAAAGACCAAACTTAGATAATTTATTAACGAGTACATGGTGATCAAGTTTATCGAACGCCTTTGAAAAGTCAATATAGATAACATCTGTCTGAATACGATTATCAAGATTCTCTGCTATGGTTTGGGTTATTTCAAAAAGATTGGTTACAGTAGAACGTTACAGCCGTTTTGCTGAGTCATTAATTGATTACTCACTGCGTAGTACAAAGTATTCTGTAAAAGCGCCTCAAAAACTTTGCAAAATTACATATAATGGCAATCGGTCTGAAGTTAGAGATATCTAACCTATTACCCTTTTTGTACACAGGACATACTTTTAGGTTTTCCAGATAGTGGGAAATTTACCTCAAACACATATTAATCAAAGTTGTCAAAGGGGACACGAGTACAACGGCACAATCTTTGATAAGAAATAATGGTATCATCAGGTCCAGCAGTCATTTTAGATTGCATTTTTTTTACTTTAATTTTAATACTTTGAAGAAGTTCTGGCAGAAATCTGACCAAACTCGGAACTCTCAAAAGAAGTCTGAAGGAATTCTGTTTTCTTGTCCTTGGTCTTGCACTTATAAAGGGAACCTTATCACCAACGAAAAGAGTGGGCAATAACTGCACGGAGGTAACAACTAAGTAGGGCATGTGCGCACAACAATTCTGAAGACTTTCAAATTTATTTTGTGAGACAATTCTTATATCGGCGGCAAATTTACAATAATCAATTGTCGGTTTCTTATACACTCTGAGTACTAGATCGATTTTTAATTTCTTTTCAATGTAATTTATTTTAAAACAAGAGTTCTAGAAAAATAAGAAAGAATTTTAACGAATTCCTACTGGAGCGTCGTGGTTCAGAAAATGTTTGTTGAGTTTTAGTCGAGTTGCAGGCAAAAAAATCTAAGTATCCCAAAGATTCGTTGGATCAAAGAAAACCACATCGCAATAAGATTCCAAAACTAGTACGCCAATAAAAATGGTTGATCGCGTGCCACAATAATTTTGATTATTTTTTAAATTATTTTTAAACAGTCCTGTCAGGCAATCGTAATGAGAAAAAATTTCAAATCGACCAATAGCATCAAAATTACACTGACTATTTGCCAGTTTGTTTAAATAAATGCATAAAAAAGTTAGAATTGATTTGGTTGTTAAGGTAACGTAACATTTGTTTCAATATAAATAATAAAAAATTTAGCATTGTCGCCATTGAGGAATTTTGCTTTTAAGATTTTCTGTAACATAAGGTAAGTGAATTGGTATGAATTCTAAGAAATTTTACAATTAGTCATCTCCTTAGAAACAAACATGAGCACGAGATTTGGTCAAAGCTCTTAATTGTTTAATAAAGATACTTACATACTTGTTTAACATTTTGTAACATAGTTTAAAAAATAATCACGTGCCAAATTACATTCGTGGTTGTAATTTTTATTGGTAATTTTGACTAGATTACCACTTTCTTTGTTGCTATTAGAAATCCCACTCGTGGACTTGCAACCAAGATTTGTAATTCTAGTCAAAAATTACCACAAATTTATTATCATTTATGTAATTACTGTTGATAATTTATTATTAACTATTATTAACAGGAATTGCATAAAAGCAGATATATTATTAACAGAATCGTAATTTTCTCATTTATTAGGTATTACGTATAAACGGATGCTCAAATAAAAAACTGGGTAAACTGGGATTTTTGTGACGATTTGTAACGTTCAATTAAGAACGTTTGAAAAATTCTTTGCGTTTACCTGTGGTATAGGCAACTTTCCTTACACAACGATTCTGTAGAGAAATAATAAGGTTGGCAGCTGGGGGGAGACAAGAAAATACTCGTTTCCGGCAGAAGCCATTTTGGCTGTCTGTTAAAAAAAAAAAAAGCCGCTGTGAAAAAGACGCTCCAGAAAATGCGGTTTTAATCCATCCATCCTCGAATAAATGTTAATCTAAAAACGAAAATATAGAAATTGAACGTATATGGTTTATTCGTAGTTCACGTTGTTCGATGATTTAAGCGGAAAAAACATTTTCACAGGTAATTACAAAAGAACGTGGACGGCTTCACAAAGAGCCCTCCTTATCTGCTAATTATTTGTAGGGGTTTTTTTTCCTTCCCTCCTATTCTTCGATGTTCTCTGGGTTTTCGTGCTGAAGGGTTCGCATCGGCTTCTCTTCCCAGTAACATGCTGCCTGATGCCTGGTATCAATCCGGTCAAAGGGATGGAAGTTGGGCTCGTTTTCAACATCCGATAGGGACTTCGCTATCGCCAAAGACCAGCAGTTGATCGAGGCCAGCACCACTTCGTAAGGTCGTAGTCCTTTTCTTTTATTTGGCGTCCATACATTCATGCTTCCCTTTAAGAACGAAAAGGTGACACAGTGCGGAAACTTTTAGATAACTTACTTAAATTTTGTGTGCGTTCAGTAAAGTCTGTCCTTTTAGTTCGTGTTATTATCATAAATCAGATCAACGTTCTCTATTAATATCGGCTAATGTACTTAAATTGAAACCAATGTAAAGTCATAGTAAGCGAGCTTCAGTTTGGAATATTGCCTTAAAAGATAAACAGAAAAATCGAAAGCGACAGGTTCGTGCACTTACCCGAGCAATTATCAAACTACATAACAAATCGAATTGATGATTTTGAATAAATTCTCCCTTACGAGCTTTCACTATAACTTGTTAATTTTAGATGGTAAACAAAGCGGCCATCTTTTAGCGTACATTTTCTGTTGATTCTGATTGGCTAAATAAATTATGCGCACAACATACCACGCATTTTGCAGTGGCGTACTTCAAGAATCTAGGTCGTTAACCAATAGCGTATCATAAATAATCGCGACAGGCGCATAATTAATGTTTTAAGAGTTTCTTGTAATTATAAATTCTGTGACACGAATTAAACGGAAACCTTTTTTTACTTAAGAAATTCTGACATGTTAGCTCGTGCATAATTAATTATAAACCGTAATTTCTTTACATGTTTTTGACTGCGGTCGTGACACGAGTAATTAAGTGAACGCCACTCTTGTCTCTAATTAGTTCTGTTATTTATTCGACTCATTCTTTAAATATTTAGTCATATTCATGGTGCTCTCGTGTGTATGATTTTTTGTGTAAACAGGTGTCCAATATACGTTGTTTGTTTGATCTAAATACTGATTTTCTTTCCGGAACATTTGTCTTTGCGTACTTGACCGTATTTTCAGAAACACTACTGGCAATTGGTCCTTGCTAGAATTTTTGAGAAGTGATAAGGACCTGGCGCCCATTTCTACTTCAACTTCCTGAACCAATGAGGTTGGTTCAAACTCACGGTTCCCACTCACCGACTGACGGGTTATCTTTCTACCTCCTGGAGATACGCGAGTACTGCAATCTTTCTACAAAACAGGTAACACCCCATTTATTTGTCACAAATAATTTGGCGCCCAACGTGGGGCTCGATTTGATTTGGCTCTATTTTCTAAAGGCTGACTTTTGTGTCGACTTTTGGGGACCTGTTTTCTCAATTTATATTTTCTAGTTTATCTAGTTTTCTGGAACGTTGGCTTATTACTCACTTTTGGACACGTTTACTTATACTTAGTGTTTACTTGGGGCTTCGATGTTGTGGTGCTACTAGTTTTACTTTTGGGTTGTTTTCCTTTCGAAAACATATTTTCTGAGACGAATTCCTTAGACTGGTTTTGTAGTTGCTATTAGTATAAATTCTTTTAAGACGAAAATGTCTGCGTGGAAGTTTTATGTAAATCTACTAAAGGTAGAGGAATTGCGATACGAGTTAACGGCTAGGAAATTTGATAGTACTGGCACTGTAGACACCCTTCGGAAAAATTTAAGAAGCGCTCGTCAATTGGAGGCGGACAAGAGCTTATCGATAGTGGCTCATACAATTTTGTTTTCGGAAGATTCTGCTGCTCTTGAATTAGGTCTTGCGGAATTGAACACGGCCTTAACTAAATTTACTGGCGACGTTTCGACAAAATCTTTCCTCGAATTTCTACCTTGTGGACTCATTTGTGGGGTAGGTGTGAACGCAGCAACGCTGAGGGGGACGTCGAAGTTGACAAGAAACGGTCGTTCATGTTACAACTCAAAACACTCAAAAATGAGTTCGACACAAAAATTCATAAATTTCCGAAATCTAAGCTGAACGCTTCTGGTCTTCCTTTTGTTACGTCAAGTCCTAAGCAGAAGTCGTCTACTTCAGATAGCGATTCCGATAGTACTGAATCCCCTCCTAAGGAACCTTCCGTGGACAAACCGTCTAAGTCGACTTATTATCCTAATATTTCTAAATGGAATCTTACCTTTTCCGGCATTGGTGACGCTTCGGTAAATGAATTTATACTACGAGTAAAAGAGTTAGCTTCTGCTAGAGGTCTTACTTCGCAACAATTATTTAACGCGACCCCAGATTTACTCACCGGTCCTGCACTCCTTATCTATCGTGCTCAGCGCGACAATCTGCATTCGTGGAACGATGTTATTACTTTACTGCGGTCCGAATTTCAACCAGTAGACTACGACTATCGGCTCATGGAAGAAATTCGTAATCGTACTATGGGTCCAGAGGAGACACTTAGTTTATTCGTAGCTGCGCTGCAAGGTTTATTCGATCGTTTGACTAATCCACCTTCTGAATCGGAACGTTTGGACACGATTTTTCGTAACGTTCAACCTTTCTATAAGGCGGAACTAGCGCGTATTCCTCTTCACTCGGTTTCTGAATTACTGACACACGGCAAACGACTTGAATTTGTACGCTACTCGATAGAGAACTTTCGACCACCACCCTCACGTAAGACAAAGACATTACTTGAACCTGATTTGGCTTGCCTTTCCTTAAGCACGTCAAGTGAGACGGCGACGACTTCAGTGGCTCAACTGAACACTCCGGTTGTTCCTTCGGACAAGACTTCCAAATTTTCTCCTCGCGTATTTAGTTCTTCTAGAGTACCTAGAGAAGTAGTTTGTTGGAATTGCGGAGAGAAGGGACATATTTCTCCTCACTGCTCTAAGGACCAGCGTAAACACTGTTACGGTTGTGGGAAACTTGGGGTGACTAGACGTAGCTGCCCTAAATGTAAGGCGCAGGAAACTAGTCGGTGGGTCGGAAAACCGAGGTACCGACCTCACACTCGTTTATCCCTCGGAAAACGGGTTTAAGGACTTAGGCATGCGTAATCGTTATCACTTGGATTTCATCTTGAGTAGTGTGCGAGGCGACGAACGGCCTTATTTGCGTTTAAAAATTCTTGGTCACGAGTTCTTGGGATTACTCGATTCCGGTGCTTCTCGGACTGTCATGGGAGATCCTGGATGGGAGATACTTCGGGCTAGTGGTTGCTCTTTGCGCTCTTCTTCTATTGCTGACTGTTCATTAGCCGATGGACGGAAATGCAGAGTGACAGGTGTCGTTCTTTTGCCTTTTACGTTAGAAGAAAAACCATTTTGTTAGAAGTATTAATCATTCCTGACTTACCGCACTCTCTCATTCTCGGAGTAGACTTCTGGAAGCAAATGGGCGTTATCCCGGACTTCCGCACCGGTCAGTGGTCGTTTGTGCAGCCTTCCTTAAATACTTTAGTTACTTCTTCTCACTTACATGATTTTGACGAACTTGACGCTAAACAACAACTAGAATTGTCCAAGACATTGACAGAATCTTTTAGTTTACAACCGTTGGGTCTCGGATGTACCTCGTTAGTAGAACATCGGATTATTACTAAGTCAGAACCAATTAGACAGCGACATTACCCTATGTCTCCTTATCTATTAGCTCAAGTGAATGCGGAATTGGATTATCGTTTTTGCATCTGACTTTCGGAAGGTGAACGCAGTCACGGATCGTGACTGTTATCCCCTCCCTTATATCTCTACAATCCTGGATAGATTGAAAGGTGCGAAATACTTGTCGAGTCTAGACATTCGTTCGGCTTATTGGCAAATTCCGCTTAGTTCTGAGTCTAAACCTATTACCGCTTTTGTAGTTCCTGGGCGTGGACTGTTTGAATTCTCTAGACTTCCTTTCGGTTTGCACAATTCTCCGGCCACCTTTCAACGACTTATTGACAGAGTTTTGGGATCAGATCTCGAACCGTATTGCTTCGCTTACTTAGATGATATTATCATCGCCACTCCTACTTTGAGCAACATCTTCAAGTTCTTTCGCTGGTGTTAAAACGACTTTTTACGGCAGGGCTTACTCTGAGAAAAGATAAATGTCACTTTTGTCGTGGAGAACTTCGATATCTTGGCTACGTGGTGAATAAACACGGACTTTTGGTAGATCCGGACAAAGTGTCTGCGATTTTAAATATGGCACCACCTAAGACAGTCACAGAAGTACGCCGCATAGTCGGAATGGCCAGTTGGTATAGGCGTTTTATCCCAAATTTCTCATCACTAATGGCTCCTCTTACGCGATTAACTCGGAAAAATGTAACTTTTAGTTGGGATGATGGTTGCGAGAATGCTTTCGGTACTTTGAAACAACTTCTGGCTTCCGCTCCGATCATCACATGTCCTGATTTTACTCGTCCGTTCACAATACAGACAGATGCTTCAGACTTCGGGTTGGGAGCCGTTCTATCACAAACTTCGGAAGAAGGAGAAAAGGTCATTTGTTTTGCTAGTCGTTCTTTGAAGAAATTAGAGACATTACTCAACGACGGAAAAAGAGTGTCTCGCAGTCCTGTGGGCTATAGAGAAGTTTCGTCCGTACGTGGAAGGAAGTAAATTCACGGTAATCACCGACCACCACTCCTTGGTATGGCTAAGTCGTCTTCAAAGTCCGTCTGGTAGACTTGCTCGTTGGTCTATACGACTACAACAGTATGACTTCGAGATTATTCATCGCAAAGGCGCGGAACATCTGGTGCCCGATGCCCTTTCTCGTTCGGTACCGAAGGTTGAGATTAACTCTAGTTCTCCCGGTCTTCTCGTTGACACGGAAAGTGACCATTGGTACGTTTCTCTTCGAACAAAAATCCTTTCTACTCCTGCTAAATATCCTAAATGGAGAGTCGATGGTACACGTATTTATAAGTATTGTGATAGACAAGAACCTCTTCCTTTGGAAGATCCTAACGAACGATGGAAATTAGTAGTCCCTAAATCAGATCGTGGTCGAATTCTTCGCGAGAATCACAATGATCCCACCGCCGGTCATGCTGGCGTGTACAAGACTTTCGCTCGTATAGCGCGATACTATTATTGGCCAAAATGTCGTGCCGACATTCATACTTATATTCGGAGATGTCCTACTTGCGGTGCTCATAAGGTAGAGCAAAATCAACCCGCTGGTCATTTAGCTCCTCGGGCTATGGCTACTAAGCCTTGGCAAGTTTTAAGTATAGATTTGGTAGGACCTTTGCCACGATCTACAAAAGGTCATTCTTACATCTTCGTTATTTCTGACTACTTCACTAAATACTCATGTTTCTTTCCCTTACGTAATGCTTTGGCTTCATCAGTCGTTCGATTACTAGAAGAACAAATATTTTTGGTATACGGCACTCCTCAGTATATTATTGCCGACAATGGGTTCAGTTTAGAAGTAAGGAGTTTTCGAAATTTGTGCAGACTACCGCACCCGAATACTTTTTACCGCGAAATACCATCCTAGAGCGAATCCCGCAGAGCGAGTGAACCGCGTGTTAAAACCATGATAGCTTCTTACGTGAAGGGTAATCAACGACATTGGGATACTCTACTTCCTAAGATTGGTTGTGCAATACGTACGGCTAAGCATGAAGTAACTGGCTTCACTCCTTATTATAGTCTCTTTGGTAGAGAGCATACTCTCTTTGGTCATGAGCCTGACGCTCCTTCTTTAGACGATTCTACTTTAGTCGATCCTGATCGTACTCCTACTTCTAAACGACAAGAGGAATACGACGCTTTACGGAAACTCATTTACGCGAAATTGGTGAAAGCTAGGGAAAAATATGCGAATACTTATAATCTACGACGACGTCCAGTTTCATTCTCTGTCGGGGATGCAGTTTGGAAACGTAACTACGTGCTTTCTGATGCCGCGCGTTTCTTCAATGCCAAACTGGCTCCGAAATTTCTCGGTCCTTTTACTATACGAAAACGATTATCTCCCTGGACTTATGAGCTCGAAGATCCAGAGGGAAATCAGGTGGGAACCTGGCACGTCAAAGACCTAAAACCACATTTCTCTAATGAGACCGTATCACCTTGACGTAGACAATTTCACTGATATGACTTTACTCGATTTTGACTTTCGTTGTGACTTACAGATCCTATTCCTACTTTATAGTTTGTGCTGTTTACTTAGTTTTAAGATTTAGCGTAGGTATCGAGATAGATAAGTTTGATAGAGCCGCAGGCTCACATTTCTAGCAATATTTTGCTCCTTTAGTCTTAAGTTTACTTTTCTTTCTGAAAGCATTATGCTTTAGCGAACATTTCTGCAAATCCTTACTTTACGTTCTTAACAGCTAAGGCTGGCTTATAGAGTTTCGTTTGGTTACGATATACGTATTCTTTAGGTAGGTGTGTTTCTTTACTTAGTAATTAGACGTTAAAATATTGGTTCTCGGAAGTAACTTAAATGAGTTTGGTTTTTGGGGAACACCATTCTCGCAGAATGGTCCCTATTTAACATTATTTCTCCCTTCCTTGGGGTTACCGTCACTGGGCGGGATTATGGTAGTTTAAGTTTTGGTTTCTTAAGGCCCACACTATAGTGGATTATTTCTTCCAAGAACAGTCAATTTTTATTTTGCTAGTAAATTTTCTTTAGGCTATTAAAGCCATGACTTTAGATTAGTTAGTTTCCTTGGAAGTTCTGGAAAGGACTTTTTTTGTGTTCAGATAAGTAGGTATCTCGTTAAGGTGGATCTGTTGGTTTTTTTTTTATTATTTTCTTTTTGGGCGGTTGGTTGGGCACGTAGGGATATGGACACACTATCCCGGTCATCTTACATCTAGACCTGGCTATCTTTTGTTAAGCGGTTTACGTTCGAAAATTCTTTGTTGGTTTCTGTGGGAGAAACACAATGCTCCAATCTCGTGCGGAACAGCGTGCCCTCTTAAACTGCTAGGTTTGTTTTGGGGTGGGTTGCTGACAAAAGGTAGAAAATTTGACTTTACTTTATTTACTTCCTTTTCTCCTATTTTGGAGTATTCACTTTACATTTAGTTTGTTTAGTTATATGTCTCTACTATTTTCTGTGATGGTATCGGCCACACAGAAGAGTAAGTTTTCTTTAGTTTCATTTCTCCTACGAGGAGGAGGGTGGAATATCTTATTCTCGATTGTGACTTCTATCTTCTTTCCTCGTCTTTCTTTCTAACAGCTTTCTCTTCTTTCATTCTTGCTAGGGGATACTGCTTTGTCTGGGGACTTGGGGGTGTTGACGTGAGGGGTGGCGGAGCTTCTGTTGTCGGTAAACTTGCTCACTGCCAGGTAAATAAAAACTCTTCGGGGGCCGGAACGGTGGAGTGTGAGCTGGAGCAGGGGTAAACCGTCTACCCTTAACCTCCGTCAGTGGATCCTTGGTCGTAGCTACTGCGGAATCTCAAACTGTGTCCTTGCACCAGTACTTTTATTTTTTTAGATTTTGGGCAAAATTTTGGGGATTTTTCCTTTCTTTTCTTCTTATTCTATAGGGATGGGGGTTTTCTTTGGGTTTTCAGTGGCTACCACTATAGAGTTAGCGATCCGTTGTGGGGGTGGGTTTTGTTTCTTTTAGGTCGAAACCACAACGGCGGGGGTTACTTAGACCATAAGTTGGGGTTGGGTTTCCTTTTTGGGTTTTTATCTTTTCTATCCTTCTTCTTGGAGTATTATTTTCCTTAAGGTTAGTTGTGCTTTTAGGACCTTATACATCTCCGTGTTGGCGTTGATCATTGCTTTGATTATACCACCGGGTCTAGTAATTTTCTTGCCTGTTGGGCGTTTCACTTATTGAAGCGGTTTTTGTACTAGTACCCTAATTTTCTTTTTGGTAATTCCTCGTTGGGTTGCTTCATTTTTCCTTCTGTGGATTACTATTTCGCTTTTTGCGGCTTTAATTGGTATATAACTCATTCATGACTACTCCACTTACGGTATCTTGTCTTTGGTCCCGAATTACTTTCTTTCTTTGTGAGGTATACACCTCCGTTTAGTTCCTCAGCTCTCAGGGAGCTTATTGTCTTGCTCGGGGGATTTGTAACGTTCAATTAAGAACGTTTGAAAAATTCTTTGCGTTTACCTGTGGTATAGGCAACTTTCCTTACACAACGATTCTGTAGAGAAAATAATAAGGTTGGCAGCTGGGGAGACAAGAAAATACTCGTTTCCGGCAGAAGCCATTTTGGCTGTCTGTAAAAAAAAGCCGCTGTGAAAAGACGCTCCAGAAAATGCGGTTTTAATCCATCCATCCTCGAATAAATGTTAATCTAAAACGAAAATATAGAAATTGAACGTATATGGTTTATTCGTAGTTCACGTTGTTCGATGATTTAAGCGGAAAAACATTTTCACAGGTAATTACAAAGAACGTGGACGGCTTCACAAAGAGCCCTCCTTATCTGCTAATTATTTGTAGGGGTTTTTTTTCCTTCCTCCTATTCTTCGATGTTCTCTGGGTTTTCGTGCTGAAAGGGTTCGCATCGGCTTCTCTTCCCAGTAACATGCTGCCTGATGCCTGGTATCAATCCGGTCAAAGGGATGGAAGTTGGGCTCGTTTTCAACATCCGATAGGGACTTCGCTATCGCCAAAGACCAGCAGTTGATCGAGGCCAGCACCACTTCGTAAGGTCGTAGTCCTTTTCTTTTATTTGGCGTCCATACATTCATGCTTCCCTTTAAGAACGAAAAGGTGACACAGTGCGGAAACTTTTAGATAACTTACTTAAATTTTGTGTGCGTTCAGTAAAGTCTGTCCTTTTAGTTCGTGTTATTATCATAAATCAGATCAACGTTCTCTATTAATATCGGCTAATGTACTTAAATTGAAACCAATGTAAAGTCATAGTAAGCGAGCTTCAGTTTGGAATATTGCCTTAAAAGATAAACAGAAAAATCGAAAGCGACAGGTTCGTGCACTTACCCGGAGCAATTATCAAACTACATAACAAATCGAATTGATGATTTTGAATAAATTCTCCCTTACGAAAGCTTTCACTATAACTTGTTAATTTTAGATGGTAAACAAAGCGGCCATCTTTTAGCGTACATTTTCTGTTGATTCTGATTGGCTAAATAAATTATGCGCACAACATACCACGCATTTTGCAGTGGCGTACTTCAAGAATCTAGGTCGTTAACCAATAGCGTATCATAAATAATCGCGACAGGCGCATAATTAATGTTTTAAGAGTTTTTTGTAATTATAAATTCTGTGACACGAATTAAACGGAAACCTTTTTACTTAAGAAATTCTGACATGTTAGCTCGTGCATAATTAATTATAAACCGTAATTTCTTTACATGTTTTGACTGCGGTCGTGACACGAGTAATTAAGTGAACGCCACTCTTGTCTCTAATTAGTTCTGTTATTTATTCGACTCATTCTTTAAATATTTAGTCATATTCATGGTGCTCTCGTGTGTATGATTTTTTTGTGTAAACAGGTGTCCAATATACGTTGTTTGTTTGATCTAAATACTGATTTTCTTTCCGGAACATTTGTCTTTGCGTACTTGACCGTATTTTCAGAAACACTACTGGCAATTGGTCCTTGCTAGAATTTTTGAGAAGTGATAAGGACCTGGCGCCCATTTCTACTTCAACTTCCTGAACCAATGAGGTTGGTTCAAACTCACGGTTCCCACTCACCGACTGACGGGTTATCTTTCTACCTCCTGGAGATACGCGAGTGCTGCAATCTTTCTACAAAACAGGTAACACCCCCATTTATTTGTCACAATTTGGTAATTTTTTTAACAAAAAAGTCAGCTGAAATAAAGTTTAGGTTAGAATTAAAAAACCATTCATTTCCGTCAGTTTTTGGGTTATATTTAGGTCACCTTTCCTTTGTGCACACTGTAAAAATAATTAGATCAATTTAACTCTACGGCTTGTCCAGCCCAGTTTTTATTTAAAGACCCGATATTTTTGCATTTCTGTTTACTTGGGTGTTTTATATTAAAGAATAATTACACAACTCTTGCAACACGTCCTTTTCGTCTCGTTTTGTTTAATGAACAAAATTTGTAAGCATCTGGTGATAAGTTTGTTACCACTTCCCACTTATTAATTAATTATTTACATCATTGAATAGAAGAAATGCAGCTCTACACATAAATCCGCAAACACACTGCGACAGTTTAAATAACGAGTTTACTAATTCATTCTTAATTTCGATAACGTTCAAATAATTATTGAAATAACCTAAATAAATACGATAGATTATATCTTCCTTCTAGTTTTGATTTTCTGTATTTAAAGTTTGCTAAGTAGTTAGCAACTCCTGTGCCCTTTGTTGTAGTGGAAGTTTTTGTAAAGGAAAAATTAACACCAGTTCTGGAGTTGTGGCGACGTTTCGCGCTCTTGTTGCGGGTGCTTCTTTGACCCAGTGCCAGATCAGAAGGTTATTTTTGTTACATCAGTTGTTATCTTTTGTTTAAAGAAAGACGTTTTAAGCACAATTTTATTTTTTTTTTGGTAAGTAATTGAGAATTTTATTACTAATTATAGTTGCAAACATTAATTTTTGTAAGCATAATTCTGCGAAACGTTACTACAACTCTAGAACTAATTGTTAATTTTGTGTTTACAAACCTTCTTTTACAACAAAGGGTACAGCAGTTGTTAACTATTTGGCAAACTTAAAAGAAAAACTAAATAAATACTTTAAGGACTCGCTTCCAGTGAATAAATCGGCGGCAGCTTCGAGATCGGAGGCAGCGTGACGGTGATGTGTTTCGGAAATGTTGCAACATTCAAAGATATAAGAAACAAATCACAATAAATCTGCTTGATAACCAAAAACTGGAAAGACGTGCATAAATTCTTTTCAGTAAACGGCAGAAACTGGTTTGTCGTAACGGTAAAATTCTTTTTGAAAAAACCATTCACTGAATGGATAACTGAATTCATAGTACGACAACCTTTATAAAACCGCATGATGGAAAAACAGGGTCACAAAACTTAACCTCTAAAAACGACAAAGACTGGATGTTTTTTGGACCAAAGAAATTCTTATAATCCGCATTTGCAAAAGAACGAAAAATACCTTTAACTAATTCTTCTAAACTCGAAATTGTTATCTAACCTCTCGCTACATATTGAAGTGAGTTCGGCAACAACTTATTACTAACTGCCCCCTATAGAAATTTACAAGCTATTTTGATTTAAATAATTCGTTATAGATACTTAAAACAACTTTACACTACAAAACTCCATTACAAACTTTCAATGACTCCATGGCTAAAAATCAGAGCAAAAATGTAAGGTGCTTCAAAGAACACCTTTCACAAAAGGAGAAGAAGCACACTATCTACTATAATTGGAAATGGTAGCGATAATTGAAATAAAGATAAAGATAAGAACAGGTAACCTCCTGAAAAACTAAGACTTTCAGTTTATTACCATTGATCATATCTTCATATAGTCAAATCTGTACCAGTTTTATCAAAGTTTAAAAGTGCTAATAAAATTTTCTTCAATTACGTTGGTTAATCACATACATACTACAAGATATAGCTATTGCATTCAGCAAAAACAGGAAAGATAGAGCAAGAAAATTATTGCACTTAACATACTTGTAAAATTCATAAAAGCAATTTTTAGGTCTGCAACTTTAAACATTGTGCAGGCTCATAAAGAGAAATCACAATTCTATATGGAAAGAAAGACTTGTTTAAACACTATGTTAAAAATATATGAGCGTGTCATGCCGCAATGTATTCAACATTGAAATAATCTTACTTTTACCAATAAAGAACTCAGACCCCTAATGCAGTAACGCACCATAACAACTCATAACATAACATTACTCTGTAAGTTAAACCAGTTTAAAAATAAAAATAAAACGTTTAATTTAAAATTCAGTACATACATATCAATATTTAGCTTTCAGGTAATCTTCATTTAAGAATATTTTCAATTATATGTCTTATACAATAATGGTAATTTTGTTTCGACATTCAAATTTTTTGAAAGAAAACTATTTGAAGATCTGCGTGTTATAGAAAATTATTTCAAAAAACCTTTAAATGGCAGGGTCTTGTTTTCATTTAAATATCAAAGGAAAAAATAGAAAACTTAATGTTATGTTTAATAACACAAAGTTAAACCATAATTTTAACTCAGTTTCTCTTGGAATAACTTTAAATACGTTTTCAATTTACAACGAACATTTAAAAAAAGTTAAACAAAATTTAATGTCATTCAAAAATTAAATGAAACAACTTGGGGAGCAGATGCAAAGACACTTCGTACAGCTGCATTGGCGTTATATTATTCTACAGCAGAATATTGCGCTCCTGTCAGGATGAATAGTTATCAATGTTATTTAATTAAAAAATAGATGCTGTAACGGTTGAGGTTTACAAATAAACGACGGCTCTAGATGAAACAAAAAAAATTAATAAAGGAAAATACGGATCAATGTAGCGTATTAGGTTGGTAAAAAAAATGTTAGCATAACAACAGCTTCCCGGCGTCGTTGTAGAGTGGGGGGTCCTTAAGGAGATCGATTAAATTAAACCGCTGTCCTAACAAGCCGTCACCTGCTGGGTAAGAGAGAGAAATAAAACTGACCAACAGGAGATCAAAAGGTTTTACTTAATCTTAAATACACTAGATCGAGCAAATTAAAACAATAATTAATCATAAAAAGGAAGACAGACAATTTAAAATTTCTATAGTAATAGGAAAGTAAGAAAGAAAGAGACTGTTCGGATGTCGTTACGTAATTTAGCAGTAGTCTCGATTAATGAGAATTATCTGATAAGAACACTTGGTGTACATATATCATTTACACACGGTTATTTATCTGGCCGAACATGCAACGACACTGACGCTTAAACTAATTTATCTAACGGGGTAAGTACCTCTTGCAAACCCAAGAGGCCTTTAGACTTTGCGACAACCGTTAATATTAAAGCGTACAAGCCCGTATTGAGCTGATTATAATTCCTAGGTTATTGAGTGTACCACCGAATAAGGTTTTACTTAAAAATAAAGATCAAAGCCGTTTTATGTCGTATGTACATGAGCTTTACACGCATTAGCAATTAATAAAATACTTAAACACTAAGACTTAGCTGTATTAGGTGAACGGGGTCCCGAAAGTAGGATGTTCAGTTTGCGACGAAATCGACAGCTCCTTAGTTGCGTAAATACAAGTTTCTCTTTGGGAAAGGTGCTCAAAGAAAACTGAAAACCGTTAGCTCCATCGGTTTAAGCCGTAAAGACATAGCCACCCTTTATCTGGTAGACGTGGTACCCACTTATAGCCTGCAGTTGTCTGATGTCTATAAACGTGGCGTGGTACTTAGTGAGAAAGGAAAGTTTAATCGGCCACTGTCGTATGTACATGAGCTTCAAACGCATTAGCAATAAATAAGATACTTAAACACTAAAACTTAGCTGTATTAGATGAACAAAGCCCCGTGAGTAGGATGTTCAGTTCGCGACGAGATCGACAGCTCTTAGTTGCGTAAATACAAGTTTCTCTTTGGAAAAAATGCTCAAAGAAAACTGAAACCGTTAGCTCACTTGTTTAGCTCATAAAGACAGCCAGTCTTTATCTCGTAGACGTGGCCCACTTATAGCCTGCAATTGTCTGATTATCCTATAAACGTGGCGTGGTACTTAGTGAAAAAGGAAAGTTTTAATCGGCACACTGTCGTATGTACATGGCTTCAAACGCATTAGCAATAAATAAGATACTAAAACTTAGCTGTATTAGGAATGAACAAAGCCCATGAGTAGGATGTTCAGTTCGCGACGAGATCGAAAGCTCCTTAGTTGCGTAAACACAAGACTTCTTTCTTGGAAAAAATACTCAAAAAACTGGAAGCCGTTAGGCACTTTTGTTTAAGACATAAAGCATAGCCACTCTTTATCTGGTAGAAGTGGTACCTACTGATAGCTTGCAACGGTCTGATATCCTTAACCGTGGCGTGGTACTTAGTCAAAAGAAGAAAGTTTTAATCAGCCACTGTCGTAATGTACATGTTCCCCTAGCAAGAAGATAGTAAGCTCAAAGCAACTAGTAGCGACAAAGCGAAATCTTGTATTCAAAATGAAATAATACAACAAAACTAGGGACGGCTACGCGACGGTCACTGACAAGGTTAAAATATCCAAAAAATCGCTGAATAGCGGTTGATGGTTCTTCAAGACAAACTACAAGTCAAGAAAGGAACAGAACCATCAGTAAATAAGATTTGGTGAGGAAAGTTGCCTAAAACGGCTGAATACCTAGTTCAAGGCAAAAGCCACCAGATCCATCAGATACAACAAGTCGAGAATCGAATCAAACTACAGAGAAGAAGGATTTAACAAAAGACATAGGAAACAAAATTTAGGCCAAAGCCAAGGATCAAAATGACCCTAAAAATTAGATGCATACCAACCCCAAAACAACCCACCCTGAATAAAAATAACTCCAAACTAGAGAAAAAAAAGAACAAACGAGAACCAACACAAACAAAAAGATAAATAAGGACAGATACGCAACTCAAAAGTTAACTTAACTTGATATTCTAGTCAACGGAGAAAGTGACTATCCTTATGTCTAAGTGCCCAAACAAAATATTAAGGGTGTGACAACCGTAGTTGTCCAACCCACCAAGTCAAGTGAACAATCCGGAAATGTGTAATATAAGTCAACCAAAAAAACTAAAATAATAAATCGTCCCAGCAAGATACGAAACAAATTGGTCGGAATGATACTCTTCCAAAATATTTTCCAAAACCTAAACAAAAAAATTTACCAACAGAGAAAATCTCTTTCCAGTCATAAGACTACCAGGTGTAGGCTCTACCGGAAAATAAAAATTAACTAAAAGTATCTGGAGGTATATCAAGAAAAATGGATGCTGAACAATAGTCGACATAACGTCGTATTCTAATAGGGAAAGAAACTATTCAGTCACCCTACACATCTCTGAGTGTTCTACTCACCCAGGTGATTTTGTAACATTACATCAAAATTTCATTATTTAAAACAAAATTATAAACAAAAGTAAGTCAAAATAAGCGAGCAAAAAAGAAACCATGGGGACAGTTACAATTTTTCGTCTTTTCCTACGCTTTGGGTACGACAACAAAATGTCGGCATCACCAGAGTGACTACCAACGGGGAGTCTTATCCTCCACAAGAATTTATATACACAGGTTTAAGATCTTTGCATGCTATACGTAACAGCATTACGCGAGGCGTCTTCCAACTCATACGTCCACGGAGACGCCACAGTTTTAAAAGAATGACTAAAGTATTTTGGAGTTAATTTGGCGTTAAAAAAAATTTGGTGCTGAAGAAAAAACAAAATTACGTTTCCACACCCTATCTCCTAACTTGTACTGAGTATGACGTTTGCGTAGATTATAGCACTGCTGCTGTTGATTTTGTGCTTTTGTTAGCTTGCCAGAGATAAATTGACGTATCACTTTATATATATTTTATATTATATTTACTGTTCTCTGTCCTGATTATCTGTTTTTCATTGTTTTGTTTGCAATTTCTTTACCCTACTATTTTTTAGACAAATGAACGCCTATGCAAGGCACTGGAAATAGTATATTAAAGAACTTAGTTTCAGATGACTACAGTTTTCGAAAGTACAGAGTTGCTAAAATGACTACTGAAACAAATTCTTTATACTATTTGTTTCTATTTTGGGCTTTACAGATTGATTTTAAAATAAAATTTTGCAGTTTTTAAATTTAATTAATTTTGAAGTATAATGGATTTAGGAATTGGCAATATTTTTATTAAATTTTATTTTAAATGCTAGTTTAAGTTTAATTAGTACATTTATCATTAGATTAATTTAAAAAATGGGTGGAAATAAAAATAAATGATAAATAAATCTACTGAACATTGATTACGATTTAAATTACCACACGCCAACGCCAACAACTCTGAGGTTTAATATCAAATCAGTGTTACCACTGTTCTGGAATAAAAATTATTTCAATTTCTATAAAGATCTCAATTTTCTATAAAAGAACTCATTTGGGTGCTTTTATAGCTGTGTAAGCACTGACAAAATAGAAAAAATAGTTTATATTAAAGAACTTAGTTTCAGATGACGCATTTTATAAGACGACTACAGTTTTCGAAAGTACAGTCGCTAAAATGCCTTCTGAAACGAATTCTTTATACTATTTTTCTATTTGGGCTTTTCAAATTGATTTTAAAATAAAACTTTGCGAGTTTTTTTAAATTTAGGAATTTTGAAGTGTAATTGCTAAGGTGGTAATATTTTCATTAAACTTTTGTTTAAATGCTAGTTTAAGTTTATTAGTGCATTTATCATATGTTTCAATAAAAAAAATGAGTGGAAATAAAAATAAGTAGATAAATAAATCTACTGAACATTAATTATGATTTAATTTAATGCACACCGAACGTAATGACAGCTTATCAGTGTTACCACCGTTCAGAATAAAATTCATTCTATTTCTATAAAGAACTCAAATTTTTATAAAGAACTCATTTAGGAGCTTTTATAGCTCTGTAAGGACTTAAAATAGAAAAATGTATTTTCGAAACGGTGTAAGAATTGATGGACAATGGGTTTATTCTACTCGTGCTGCGTTTCAAGAATTCCAAGAAACCTTTCTCGAACTGATCGCTCACTTTGATCAATTTAATAGACAAGTCATTATCTTTAGATTATTTTAAAGCATTTACTTTTGTTGCATTAAAAGGTTCCTTTAAATTGAAGTTGTTTTTTCCGATTAATATTTCAGATGACTTGAATAGTTCAATAGTACTTTGGTAGGTCCAACATCCAGTTTTATGCATTTAGAGTAGACGTATGCAAATATTTTCATGGTACACTTTTGATGAAACATTTTTTGAATCACGGGTTGTATATCTTTCGCTTATTTTGAACCAACGTTATTACACTTATATTAAATGTCTCGTTTTATAATTTCATTTTTAAAAACAAATTCATTTGTATTAATAAAAAACGCAATTGTGTGAATGAAAACTCGTTTTGAAATATTTTATACGACAAACTTCTGAAATTTAGCACATAAATTTATAGTTGTAAGAACTTTATACATAAAATTTGATTTGTTTCATAATAAATTGGTGTAGGTGTTAATTGAACTTTTACACGTAATTCTAAGTTCTTAAAGAACCGAATTAAATAAAAAACGTACAAAATATAAAAAAAAATTTGTTTAGAGGAGCGTTAATTTTCTAACTCAAACGGCTGTTGAACACTTCAGGTTTTATTAGTTGTTCTGATTATATTTTTACGTTACTTTTTAGAGTGCCATTAAGTTCAACGCAACAATAATATAAACCGTACTTCTGTCGTGGATAAACCGTAAATTATGAGAAAAAATTATTGCATCTATAAATCTACTTTTTATCATTCGTTACCTTATTATATCTCATTAATTTTTAACTCTGTTCTTTTTGCTGTGCGTGACATAAAAGTGCGATTTTAAATTAAACGTAAGAATAAATGTAATGGTGAGTGTTTTTCACTAAAAATTTAAATATTTCCAGTTTATTTTTACTAATAACATTGAGCTTTCCAAGCGCCTATTCAAATAAAACTACGAAATATTTATGGTATTAAATAAAGTTATGACTTCCTTTTCCTTAGGTCGGTATTGACATGGAATCGCCATAATAATAAATCAAATGGGCGTTATCCATAACCATTCAAAACAAAATCTATGCTAGTTTACATATCAAGCTATTTGTGGAACTACTACGACTTCTATCTGCCAAACCAACAAATTCTAAATTTTTACGTTTTCATGACGTTTTATGCGATATCAGCATTTACTTACTAAATGAAAAGTTATGTCCTCTATTTCAAAGAAAAATATAACTTAAACCTAATATTTTGAATATAAAACATTTAAATGTAACAAAAGTTCTTAAATTGACGACAACATTTAAATGTCGGTTAGAGAAGAATCAAAGCAACTTATTTTCGACAAACTTGACAACATAAATAAAACAGAAACATTCCCCAGGTATTCAACGAAATTCCTCACATGTTTACAATCGTTCTAAAACGCTAAAGTTTTTGCAGATAGAAGACAGTTTTAGCTGCATATTCTAGTAGGAAGACATTGTGGAAAATTGAAACCCAAGGGAAACGTAGAAGGGATTCAAGTTTTAACTCTTATATTCATCTTGTTTACATTTTACCACAGAGGCACAATATTAGTTTCAAACTTACATACACTCTGGACTTCAAAACTAAGTATTATTATTGTTTGATATGCCTCTAGTTTGCATGTTAATGTTTTAAATGTTAAAAGTTGATATTAGAAACGAAAGTAGGTTAATTTTTCCATATTCAGAAACTAACAGTTATGTTTTCTATTCCTTAAATGCTAATTTTGTTTACCCAACATGTTATGGATTTTTATATGTGTCCTTATCTTAAGCTTTATGTTCTTTCTTATCTAATTTAAGTAATCATAATAAAAATTTAACGATTACCATCACACTTTACCGCTATAGAATTGTTTCAAAAATAAAATAATCGCAACAGAAATAATTTTCAAAGTTTAATTTGCCGTCATTACATTAACGAATCTTTTCTTGTAGCGATGGAAGGGTAACTGTTAAACGTTAAAAAGCTAAATATAATTATTATGAATAAAATTTAAAATTCTTTGCAATAAATTATTTATTTAATTTAAAACTCAAAATCAACGTGATTGTGAATATGGTTCACAAAAATAAAATTATTTATTTAATAACAGAATAAGATTAATGAATTTAGTTTTATTGCTTTAATTTAAGAGTGTCATTTATATGTAGAAAAAGAACACATTAAGACCTTTGCTGTTTTAAGCCTCAAATAGTATATTATGATTTATATTATAAAAGCATTTTGGCGCACGCACGTGTTTAGGTCACGACGAACGCAGTCTAAGACAAATATATAACACTGAAAACCGAGCTAATTTAAAGACTTAGCGTCAGCCAAGAACAAAAATCTAAGCAATTGCTGGAGCGAGAAGAACTCGAAGACCGCAGGCCCTCCCAGTTCTTGAAGCACCTCCATCACTTAGTTGGAATAACAGTACTAGAAACGTCCAGCAGATTACCAAGAAACATACAAGCAATCTTGGCAACACAAATCGCAACAAGCCTTCCAGACGTAGCAGAACTAGCTGACGCATTGTTAAATACGACGGAAATCTTGACAGCAGTACAAGCATTTAGCACCACGGGCAATGTACTCAACAAACCAATTAACGAAGTAGCACATATAAAATTGCAACTCAAAGGAGACCACCAACACGCAAAAGAGGACAATAACATACGACACATGCTGGTTCCACTATAAGTTCGACGAGTAGGCAAGGAAATGTCAACCCCACTGCAAAGCAGCCAGCAGTCGCTGATAACAGCCAGCACACGCGCAGCCTCTTCGTCATCGACCTGACGTAAAAAGTCGAGTTCCTAGTAGACTCCGACACAGATGTGTGTATCTACCCCGAAAGCTTTTGAAAGACAAACGGCAACAGCAAATAAACCTGGACCTTGATTTTTAATTTAGGAGAAGTTTTTCCTGAAGATTTGTCGTAGCAGATACAAGCAAACCCATCATAAGGCATACTTCTTGTTACATTATGGATTACTGGTAGATATGCAACAACAAAAGCTGCACACGACTTAATAATAAACCTCACGCCAAAAGGGTCAACATCTACTGACCCACCCAAAGGATCAGTACAGTTCGTAACAACCAGAAATACTACAAACTGCTCAGCAAATTTCCAACAATTAGAAAACCAACAGAAAAATTAACGCATCCATGCCATACCACCAAACGCCATATACACACAACAGAAGAACCACCGGTGGCAAGCAAACCCAGGAGGCGGGAGCCAGATAAACTTAAGCTAGCTAAAGAAGAATTTAAGGTCATGACCCATCTAGGCATTGCGTGACCGTCAAAAAGTATGTGGGTAGCGCTGTGGCCAAGGAAAATGCTAAAAGGATACCATGCGGCGACTACAGGCCCCTAAACGCACCGACACTCTCTGACAGGTACAGAGTACTACAAATAGAAGATTTTGCCCAAATTAGGCAATAGTCTAGTAGGCGATAAGTCAAATAAGCGATGGTCTACTAGGTAACATCAAGTAGGTGATGGTTTAATAGGCGATAAGTCAACTAGGCAAAGGTCTAGTAGGTGATAATCAACTAGACGATAAGTCTACAAAACGATGATCCACAAGGCAAAGGTTAACTATGTGATTTGTTTGCAATGTTTAGGAAAAATGTTTTGTATTTACAAATATGATTTTTTATTGTACAGAACTGCAGACCGCTGTTAAATCAGGTTGACTCTGAGTTGCACATCTTTTGGCACGCCTAAATGTCGAACAACTGATCAACCACTTAACGGAAGTACTCGGCAACGACTAGACCATTAGAACACATAAATCGCATAACATAGACAATAAATAAAGGTAAACAGATATACAATATAAATTATTTCATCAATAAAGAGAGTCGAACTATTTGTTCTCGTAGGAAAGTATTCGAGCTGCCAAAATAGTTAATATCCGCGACGGTATCTACGTCTCTGGTAGGCCCGGATTAATTTGTAATAAATCGATAAATGAACCCGATTTAATTGTGACATACGAGTATGTGTCACAGATACTGACGTTAACGTTACATAACAAAGAGCAATGACGGCGAATTCCAAATAATAGAACAAAGCGCAATCAGAATACAGCAAAATTTTTGAAAGATTTATCAAAATTACATCGATTAAATAACATAAATTTACGTCAAACTACAGGTACAAATACCGGTGCATACCAATTAATAAGATAAAACATGCAATTGTTTCCAACTTATCTGGTTAGTAGATTACTGTTCTCCAACAATAACTCTGACAGGTTTGTTATTTCCATACGGACAAAGAATGAGAAGGTTACCGGGTTATCTTTAGAAACTCCTTTTCGACAGATAAAGCAGCCAGTACAGGGAACAATTTTTAGAGATCGGTTTTCAGAAAATTAGTAGATCTATTGATAATTAACCATATTCCGCAATCTCGTAGATTAAATAATTATTTAGTAATCATGAGCCTGTATCCCGTCTACACGTGGTGAACAAAATGGTAGCCAAAAATGGAATCCACACAGATAGACATATAAGAAAAATACTACTTACGACGAATGAAAAGTGTTTCCAGCTTAGCTCGTCGTGATTAACAGGGAGTTCTTCATTGGATTAATTTACTAGCGATTAATTATTATTCTATCTGGATCCCTAAATTGGATGTTCAAAATTATGACACCCTCACACAAACACAAGTAGAAAAAAACAAAGTTTGCAGCAACGTTAGCGAAGACACAAACACAAAAATGAAGCAGTAGAGTTAATAGCAAATTCTAAAATTATAAATCGGTATTGAACAAGATTTCTACCAATATGTATGCATGTAATTTCGGTTTCATACCTACTAGAAAAATTAGTTTGATTCCGGAATAAATAAAACCGTCACAAACTACCTTCCAATAAAACAAGAAGCTCACCAAGCGCTGATAGAATAATGCGAGAATAGTATCTTTAAAAGAAAATAAAAGATTCGGAAACAAAGTCAAGATTTTTGTAGGATGAGATGGTCACGAATAAGTTAGATGCCAAATAAAATCTTAAGAAAGCAGATTTAAACTGCCAATAAAAAGTAAAAACAAAAAAAGCAAGCTAAAGAGAATTATCACAAAATAGGGTACTAGTACAAACAGTCGCTTCAAAAAAACGGAGAAACATGGAGAAACCACGGTTTTAACATAACAAGAGCCGATAAACTTAAGCTTAAACTTACCTTTGAACAAGTCAGTTGCCGAAAAGAGAACAAGTTTCGCTACCGTACTTTATATCCTAGGTTATACTTTATATGGCGTTCACGAAGATCACTGTTTTACGTTTTACGAGATCACTGAAAAATTGCTTATCACAACATGCTCACGACCGAAAAAGCGTAATAAGGGTACAATCAATTTATTTATTTATTCGTATGGTACATTTTGTATTTTTTGTATTGTGATGTAACTGTTATGTATGGTGCCCCAGAAGATCAGTATAAACCTAAATCGTGTGGTGATGAAACCGTGTGCAATAGTAAATTGGTTTGTCTAGACAAAGCAGAGTTTTGTACATTCTTTACTGCGAAATTGTACACCGTCATCAGTTATGAGGTATTGTAGATTACCAAAAAAAAAGAAATACTTGGTTTTCAAAATCTTAGTGATCCTCTTGGCAGTAGCGGAGCGTAGTGGGAAGAACAAAAAATTTAGTAAAACAATCAACTAGGAGAAAAACATACGAGTTGCCTTTAGTCGAGCAAGGCAAAACACCTAGAAAATGGCAAGAAAGGATCTGCCAAGGACGAGTAGGTTTAGCTTAAGGAACAAAATAATCTGGAAAAACTCGTTGTTCGATCTTGTGCGCAGATCATACACGACAGTGGCAAACGTAGACAATCACATCAAAACGTAGTTTAAGCCAATAATAACGTTGTAGTATTCGTTTAATAGTCTTGAAAACATCACAGTGTCGTATTGCTGAAGGCGTAACGCCCATTTAGCTAATCGACCAGAAGTATTTGGAGACGGTTTAGCCACAGGAGGGAGTGGTGGTCAATGATCACAGTAAAATGCAATATTTCGATACAGGGACGCAATTTTTCAGTAACAAACAAAATGGTTAAAAAACTCTTTCTCTGTCACTTAATAGTGACGTTCTGCTTTGTAAAAAATTACTGAAGTAACAGATAATCTTTTCACCGTCCTCACCACGCTGGCTTAGTACAGCACCAAGACCGAAATGGAGGCATCGGTTTGTATGACATACTCTTAAAAGAAATCAGAATCCAAATAATAGGAGCAGATAATAAATGTTTTTGAGTTGATAAAAAATTGCTGGCATTCATTTCACCATATGAAAAAAAAGTTCTTTTTAGTGAGAAAAGTAGCAAAATTACAAATAAAGCTGCGGTACCAACGAGCCATACCAATAAATCGTCCTATGAGTGTCACGTTCTTAGGGTAGGGAACCTTTTCAGAATCTACTAAGAGTCCATCACCGACAATTTTTTCAAAAGTAGAAGTAGCAATGATAATGTCATCCAAATAAACAAAGCAGATAGGTTCCAAGTTTGCACTCAAAACTCGATCAATCAGTCTTTGAAACGTAACCGGAGAGTTATGTAAGCTAAAAGATATCCGCTTACATTGAAAGAGACCTCGATATGGTTCAGTAAAAGTTGTAATTTCCTTGGAGTTTTCTGTAAGAGGAATCTGCCAATACGCCAAACGAATGTACAATGAAAAGAAAAGCGAGCATCTCGAAGACGGTCAAGAATTGACGAGATATAAGGCAGTGGGTTTTGTTTTTTGAGTGACGTCATTCACTATGCAAAATCTAAGCAAAAGCGATAGCTACCATCTTTTTCCTCACCGACACGATAGGACTCTTAAAGCGTTCTACAACACCCAACTCCAACATGGTGTCAAGTTTTTTGTTAGCAACCTCTTGCAGAACCAAAAATAATCCCATCCCTGGAATCAAAATAAAACAAAGTTTTTGAAAGATCTTTTAAAATTACAACGATCAAGTAACAAAACGCATAAATTTAGGTAGTTAAATTTAAGTCGAACTACAGGTACAAACGTGGGTTAACCAAAGAAAGGACTGGAGTCGAATCGCTGTGAATGAATTGCTGGCGTAAAGTTGTTGAACATACTCAAAGCGTACGAAACTCCGCGTTTGCAGTAATGATGTGCCGCTCGGTTACATATCGCCGCCGTATGAATTGATGACCGATAAACGTAATCCTTGCACCGTTGTACTGCCCGCGGGTTGGCGTCGCGGGTTGTCGAATTGGAATCGGCGACTTGACTCGACTCACTGGTTAAACCGATGTTTAGTGCAGACTCTAGACAATACAGTGGTGACCCCGACGTGATGCTCATAATTAGAAGAAGACCAACATTCGAGGAGAAATTCCTCCGGCAATTGACCACTAACGACACATCCCAAACGTCTTACTCGTCAACGTTTATTCTCGTTCTTCATAATTGAACTATTCGCCATCAAACCCTGGTAAAACTCCAAGGCACGTGATAAATAATGGGTGTCTAGGTGTGTATGCTAGACGCCACACCGCTAATATAAGAAAAGATACTACTTACTACGAATGAAAAGTGTCGCCAGCTTATCTCCTCGTGATTAACGGAAATTTCTAATTGGGTTAATCCACTAGTAATTAATTATTATTCTATCTGGTTCCCCAAATTAGATGTTCAAAATTACGACACCCTCACGCGCCAGCTTTCAAGTAGAGAAAAAGGAAGTTTATCGCAACGTTAGCAAAGACACAAGCTCAAAAAAGAAAGCAGTAGAGCCAGTAGCAAATTATAAAATTCTTAATCGATATCAAACAGGATTTTTACCGACATGTATAAATGTTATCTTGGTTGCATACCCACAGGAAATTTTCTACTGAAAAATTATTTTGGTGCCGGAATAAATAAAACCGCCATAGTAGTTATTACAATTTCATTTTTTAAAAAATTACACTTATAATAACAATTTTAAATGCAAACTTTCAAATAAACTAGTAGACTTATCGAGTACTTGACCATCGCCTAGTTGACTTATCGCCTAGTAGACTCTTTCGTAGTTGACTTATCGCCTACTAGACCATCACCTAGTTGACGTCGTCTAGTACATCATCGCCTAATTGTCGTGCACCGTTGTACATCGGTTAGACAAGTGATTGCAATCTTTTTCAAGATTTTACGTGCTACTTACTAGTAACACTTTATATTTTTACCAATCAGATTCAACCTTTAATATAAAAACTTATAATTCTGTGAAATAGTCTATTGTTAGAGTTTGTACACAAGTAAACAATTACTTACGGTAGTAAGCGTAGAAAATACCATTTTCATTACTACACAAACTGTACTTAGCATAAATCCTCATTACTTTTACTATGCCAATAAAGTTTCTTGTAATATATTGATATTATTGGTGACAGACTTTTGTTAAACTGTCTAGTATATTTGTCGTTTCATACCGCCAGGGCTTCCCGCTTCTTCTTTAGAAACTTTTTTTGAATTTTTTAGTGCTGTGATTTTGTTATCAACTACAAAATTATTATTATAGTATTTCAACATACCTCTTTAGCAATCAATCTTCAGATAATTCATCTACGGTCCTTAAAAACTATTATACTTTTTTAGACTTTAATCAATATAATAATGAAGTCAATACGATGAATAGAACTTTAGACTTAGTTTTTTCTAATGTGATTTTCAAGTTGCTAAAGACTCTCTTGCAATGATTATTGAAGATAAATATCATCCAGCACTTTGTATTACTATTGATATACCAATATCTCAAGATTTACCATCACTGAGAACAAAAACGTATAATTTTGAAAGAACTGATTATACTACTCTATATGCCGCTTTACTTAGCATTGATTGGTTTTTATAGAGAATTGTTTAGACATGGATTATGCTTGTCCACAATTTTGAATCATTTTTGTGCTTGTTGGTTTGTACGTTTATAGGATATAATTCGTATCTATAGTGACAGTCACCAACCTACGCCATAATTCAACATGGCGCATACTGACAACAGCTTGCGTAACGAGCTTATAAAATTAACTAAAATCAACTTGTTGAAATACTAATTAATCAAAAACTGCCTGAAAATAGCACATTTAATGATAAAGTGCTTAATTTAATAATAAAAATCAGTGGCAATGCAAACATTAGCGTTTTATTTAACAAGAGTATGTGTGAATCAAAATAGCCAGCAAATGTGAAACTCCAATCAACAACAACATTACGCTAAAGAAAATGTAATATTAAATCGAAATGAAGATGATAAAACAAAAGGTACATTTGCAGACCTAAACATCGAATAATTAAACCTAATTTGACAAACCTGCCTGATGATATGATAAGTGTATCAGAACTGGGGACCTACTAATGGATAAACCTACAGCATGTAACTGCAAGTCTGACAATGCAGCACCTATGTCTGCACCTGAAATGCATCCATACACATCGGGCAAACTGGCAACAAAAACTATTCAAAAACATCAACGTACGGTTAGTGAAAATGGTATCTTTGACAACAAGCAAAACGAAAACAGAAACAAAAAATAAAACGTCGCTTATACGAGGTTCTGGACAAAAAACTGATATTTTTCAAATATGGGCGTACCTCAAGAATCAGTTTTGGAGCCAATATTGTTTATTGTTTTTATAAATGACATTTTCTCGGTAGGTCGGGTAGAAAAAATAATTTGTGCAGATGATTCAACTTTATTACGAGGTCCAATAATTTTGAAACTCTGACCAAAAGTGTTATTGAAGTTTAAGACTGGTTTGCCGATAATGGATTATGTATGAATGTTGATAAAACGCAAAACATGTTTTTACTTTAAAAGACTTTAACAGAAATGTAAGTCCTAAAAGTGTTAAATATCTCGGTCTCCATTTGGACGATATGTTATCATGGAATCATCATTGCTATGAATTAGGAAAAAAATTGTCTAAATATATTTTTGTTTTAAGACGTCTGACTAAATCTGTTTTCTAATGGGGTATTAGTGATAGCATATTATTTATTTTATCAATGCCTTATTGGTTACGTAATTGTAGTATGGGGTAGGTCTAGTGGCTGATGGATATTTTTAAACTGCAACGCAAAGCAGTTAGAATTATATCTAATTTAAACTATAGAGCAGTTTGTAAAAATAATTTCCGCAATCTAAAAACCTGAACTGTCCCTAGCATATATATTTTAGAAACCTTACTTTGTATTAAAAATTTTTACTAATTATAATATTGGTAAGTATGATCATTTTACAAGAAGCAGAAACGACTTAAGACCACCTTCTATATTAAGTAAATCCGAAAAAAATTTTCAATCAACTCCCTAGAAAGGTACGAAACATACCCTATAATTTATTTAAATCACAAAATTGAAATGTTTCTATTAAATGAGTGTTTTCTTTTTACGATACATTTCTAAATTACAATTTTAATAATGTTGTATATTACATTTCTTGAGTGAATTTTGTATTTTCTATTATTTGTTTAATTAATACTTGTATGATGCGTTTGTTACTTGTACTAATTATATGTATGTATTTGTTATATGTATATAACCTTGACAACTGTAAGCACGCTGTGATAATAACAAAATAAATATCTTATCTTATAAGTATATATTACCAATAATTTTTGGTCATTTATTAATACTAAAAACGACAATTTAGGATTCCTGTGTTACAGTGATTGTCGGTGACTTGAATGCTAAAGTCGGTAAGGGTTGTGGAGGACAATGTTGGTAATTTCGGACTGGGCATTAGAAACGAGAGAGAGATCGATTAATACGCTTCTGCCAAGAACAACAACTTGTGATAACCAACACCTTTTCAAGCTCCCACCACGCAGACATTATACCTGGAAATCTCCAGCAGACTCAGAAAGTAAAATCGTAAGGAATCAAATAGACTTCATCATGATACCAAGAAGATATAGAAACGCAATCAAATCAGCGAAAACGTATCCTGGAGCTGATGTTCACTCCGATCACACTCCATTGATATATAAATTTGATCTTAAACTTAAACGCCTTGAAAACAAAAGACCTCAAAATACTGCTATAAACATTAGAAAGCTAAACAACCCTAACATCAGACAACAAATAAAGGAAACATTGAACAAGGACATCGAGAATTTAAAATTATCCACAGCCGACGAATTCTCTCAGTGGACCACAATTAGGAAAACTATTGAAGGAACCAGTACAACATTTTTGAAGCAGGACCGTACTAAAAAGAAGGAATGGATGACTGATGAAATACTTGATATGATGGAAGAGAGAAGAAACTACAAGAACAAGAATCCATCAAAATATCATGAAACTCATATCAAAATAAGAGCAAAAATTAAAGAAGCGAAAGAGCTTTGGTTGACGGAAAAGTGCAGTAAGATCGAGGAGTGTGAAAGGAGGTACGACTACCACAATCTGCATAAACGGGTAAGAGAATTAACAAATGGACGGACCAACAAAAGAACACCTACTAGCCTATTAGATCCAAATGGCAACCTAATATCTGATGATTCGAAACTAATTGAGATGTGGGAGACGTATGTGAAAGAACTTTTCGATGCTGAGCGAACAGACAATTGCACGGAACATGACGATATTTGCAGGGCCCTCTATTATGAGATCTAAAGTAGAAAGAGCAATTTTATCCCTAAAAACGATAAGGCTCCAGGCCCCGACAACATTCACGGAGAAACCCTGAAACTTTTATGCACAACCAATGACTATTTTCTTGACATCCTGACAAACATGTTTAACAATATCTATGACAGTGGAAAAATCCCTGAAGACTGGATACAGTCAACTTTTGGCAATACCCAAAAGTCTAGTCCAAAATATTGTAAAGATCACCGCTTAATAAGCCTCATTAGTCATATAACTAAAGTATTTACCAGGATCATCCATAACCGAATATATCACAAATGCGAAATGAACATCTCCGAATCACAGTTTGGTTTCCGCAATGCACTGGGCACCAGAGAAGCGATATTCAGCCTGCAGGTTCTCATTCAACGATGCAGAGACATGAAAAAAGACGTCCATCTATGCTTTATTGATTTCTCAAAAGCGTTCGATAACGTCCAACACGACAGACTTTTAGAGGTGCTAAAGCAGACTGGCATCGATGGAAAGGATATCCGAATAATATCCAACCTCTACTGGAACCAAACTGCTAAAATAAAAGTTAATAACGCGTTCAGCAACAAAATTGCTATCAAAAAGGAGTAAGACAGGGCTGCATCCTATCACCTTTACTATTCAATATATACTCCGAACAGATCTTCAGAGAGGCTCTAGGCGAAGCATCGGAAGGAATCAAGATAAATGGTGTGACAATTAACAATGTCAGATATGCTGATGATACGGTGATCATCGCAAACGATAACGAGGAACTACAAAGACTCATGCAAAACATCCAAACAACAAGCAACAAATATGGACTCCCATTAAATGCGTCGAAAACTAAATGTATGTGTATAACAAGAAATATTCAAACACCAATCAACCTTAATGTAAACAACAAAACATTGAACAAGTAGAATCATACACATACCTTGGAACTACCGTGAATTCGAACTGGGACCAATCAAGAGAAATCCGTTCACGAATTGAAAAAGCTCGAGTCACGTTTAATAAGATGAAAACCTTATTTATCAGTAAGAGTATATCCCTTAAACTAAAATTAAGATTAGTTAGATGCTATATTTTCTCTGTCTTATTCTACGGAGTAGAGGCCTGGACAACAACAGAGGCAACTTTAAAGAGGTTGGAAGCTTTCGTGGAGGCAACGTGGAAGTCATGAGAAGAATAGGAAAAGAAAAGAGGTCGTACTCACAATAAAGAGCCGCAAACTCCAATATTTCGGCTACATTATGAGACACGATAAATATCGTCTATTGCAGTTAATAGTTCAAGGCAAAGTGGATAGTAGAAGAGGTCCGGGAAAAAGGCGACATTCATGAATGCACAACGTAAGACAATGGTTTGGACTGTCATCTGTCCAGCTGTTTAGAAGTGCTGTAAACAAAATCAAGATTGCTATGTTAATAGCCAACGTCCACAGGAGATAAGGCAGTGATAGAAGAAGAAGGTTCTATATATTCATCGGATAATTAATAAGCAACTTTTAAAGCATTTAATGCATTTAAGGATTATTTTGCCAGTGTTTATCTGCCAACTGATTTGGTTAGACCTACTCATTTATCGACTTATAACAACTTACAAATTATAAATTGTAATACAATCACTGAAAGTAACATTACGGCTGCTATTAAAAAATTTAAAAAAAACAAAAGTACTGCTGAAGTCGACCTAATTCTTACTTTTATAATTCTAGACTGTTTGCCTATCTTTATAAAACCATTACATTTCTTCTAAAGCTCGTTTTGCGTATTATTAACTTTAAAAGTAAATATCGAAAAGGTTTGGTTAGTTCAATAAATAATGAAAATAAAGATGTTTCTGGGTTGATCTTATTAACTAGTAGGAAGTTATATTATTTAAAAATATGTGAAAGACTACTACAAAACAACATACATAACAGACATAGCAATACCCAACACACACAACATGGAAAAAACCAACACTGAATAACTTCACAAATGCACAGATCTCTCCATAGAAATAAAACGTCTGTGGAAGATGAACAAAGTGGTCATAGTACCAATAATCCTTTCTTTCACAGGTATCATACCACATATACTACACAAAACCCACATACACTGAACATAGAAAAACACACATACATTTCACTACAAAAAGCAGTCATACTCAACACATGCAACACAGTCAGAAAATTTTTAAGCCCATAATACACAAACACAAAAAATTGAATGGTCAGCAATGTCTTAGTTTCAGCCGACTAAAACCGACAGAAGTCGACATAAAAACAAAAAAAGTAATAATAATAATAATAATAGAAGACACGAATAAAAATAAATCTGAAACAAATAAAGTAAAATTAGTAAAAGAAAGAAGGAATGAATAAAGGGTAAAATAGAAACAGAGATGGATCAGAAAGCAATGCATAGCCAAATATTAAGATAAACAAAATAACAAACAATCAATAGTGTCATGTCAAACACAACCTCATCACATGCAAAAGGCAGTTATTCTAAGTACTGCGCACATAGTACATAGAGTACTATGATACAAGATGCGATCAACATCAAAAAGAAAAGAAATACCCTAGGTATACGGTGTACACCAGGTATTTCCAACTACAACCTTAGTTGCGAACTATGTGATGATGAAAAATAATAATAATAATAGACATTTATTTTAAACGAGTTAAATACAAATTAGAAAAATAGTACAGTAATATACACATAACAAAAGAGAACATAAGATAAAAAAAATTATGAATTATCACAATGAGTTTATACAGTATCATAAATAGTAAATTATCCGTCGTAATGTCACAGTTGGCACATAGCACGTTAAAATTACGACATAATATGTTAATAGAGCTGCTCATTAAAACTTTTGTTCTTGAAGGAGTTGTATAAAAGAAGAAAGAATTTCGAACATTATATCGCGGTACGTTAATGTTTATTTTCTTAAGTAATTGTGAGCAGTTAATTTTATTTCGCATTAAGTTGAAAAAACCTAACACTCAATAAAAATTCTTTGAATATTTAAAAAACCATGTTGAAATTAGAGAGAGCCACAGAGTATTAAAAATCGTGCTTTGAACATGATCATGAAGAAATATAAACATAATATTTTAAGAATCTTTTTCGTAATGATTCTAGGCTATTAATATGGGTTTTATAAATAAGATACCAAATTAGAGATCCGTATTCCACTATCGGCAAAACAAACGTATAAAGCCGTAGCCACACAGAAACCATCATCTGTTACCACCTAATACCAACAAACACTAATTCAATGTGCTTTGGTCACACAGACGGTCAATCACCGTTACCAAGTAAATCAAATTTAGATCACAAATCTCTTTTCTACATTTGTCGTTTGTTTGTGTTGTATCTTTTATTATGTGTTTTATGTAGTTTTTTGTGTGTATGACCTAATCCTGTATTGCGATCATAAACCCTTCTGTTTTGCTGAACAGTTCCCTACGGGTCAACCACATGTTCGACGCTTCTTTGTCTACAGTCGGTTAACTCAGTTCGTAAGGATGTCTGCCGTGGAGGGTCTTTTGGATCCATGATTGTTTTGTGTTGTTGTTTTTTATATGTGTTTGTATGTCCATGTCTGCGTTTTGTAAATATAGTGGTGTGTAGTTGTTGTCTGTGTTCACAGTGATTTTAAGACATTTTTGTACTGTATGCAACATTCCAACGATAACTTTTAATAACATGTTAAGGGTGTTCAGCTCATCTATTTTACAAACTATTATCTCAATATTATTTAGTTATTGTTCAAAAGTTAGATTTTTTAAGTAAGGCTGTAAGAAAAATCAAAACTATAAAAAGTAAACATTTCGATTCCTGAAAAATCTTTTGGAGGTGTGGAGCGGAACCAATTTAACAAAATGTTTTTTGTAAACTCTACATGCACATGTTTGTGAAATTATGGAACGGTAAATGTAAAGCAAAAATTTATCGATAAAGAGTCTTAAGCAAATAAAAGTGTTGCAAAGCCATTGACAGTATTGAATATGTGCAGTGTAGGAAACCGAAAACTGATACAATTAATTTTGCCGCATAAATAACACTATCTCGCAACATAAAATTCCATTTTTTAACTAAGAGCGCCGCGCGCACCGCTTCTGTTGAAATTTCCCTTTATTAACGGTACCTACTCTTCCCTGTATGATAAGAGCCCCTTTAAAAGAGCGAACGCGATGCTAAGAACGGCACTTGAGTCGATTCCTAGACCCAAATAACCTTTCGAAAGCAATCCGAACCGTAAACCGCAAACCGAACCTTAAACTCAAAACTTAAGCTATCCGCTCTTTTATCTTCTGGCGTCTGCAAAGATCCCGGTGATTCAATTCGTTTGCGATCGAGAAACAGAGCCATTTCTTTTCACTAACCAAAGACCATTTCAAAGGCTGATTCGATTTCGGTACGTGTGGTGGCAAAATATTACTAACCGCTGTGTATATACCTGAAACAAAACCGACGCATTAAACCGCTTTAAAGACCATCCTTTACCTGCAACCCCCAAAGTGACCGATTGCTTCGGTAACGGAGGGTCCGATACTAAACCCGTTCTTGTCCTAACCGAGATAAAACCAACAAACCTCTCCTGCCTAAAGTGTGGCCGATCACTCGGTAACATCCTATACATAATCCGCTTCGCTTATAGGCGACGTCAACCACCGAGAAGCATTAACTGGTACGACTCCGACACACCATCTTCGTATTAAAACGATGGAAGCCCCTTTTAGGGTAGCTGAGGATTCGGTAACACCTAAAAGAAGTTGCATTCTTAACCGCTTGCTAGAACAATCCAACGTAACTACTACCAGGTCGAAAGCCATATGGGGGGCACTAAAATCGTTAACACACCAGGCTCCGCCACATTAGTAAGACCCTCGTGTACCGACACGCAGAAAGCCGCAAATAAACACCGTCTCAATTAACGGCAAACCTTGCCGGATCGAAGATTAACCTAAAACAACAATTGTGGTTTTACACCACACACACCGATAATTACACCCTTACCTGTTTCAGAAACTACACAGATACCACCAATTAAGGGCCGCTCCGTCCGAAAACACGGTCACCAAATCCGTTATACCGCTACAACACGTTCCGACACCCGAAATTGACAGCGAGGCCGTGTTTCCACTACCGCCACTTTTAACCGAAGAACGGCGCGTAATTTAAATTCATTAACCTACTGTAAATATTCTCATCCACTGTAAAAATAATCGCCCGAAAAATTGTAAATAATTCAATATACCGATAAAACGAACCCTGGGTTATTTAATTCTCGCTGGAAGCTACCTGTGTTGCAAATATAAATTTTATTTCGTTCCGCCCACTCGAATCGTTCTGCAACCGAAGCAGGGGCTCGAAGGGTAGAGCGTTACAGCAGGATACTTGCCTCAATAAGTTGGTAAACTGCTTGCACACAGTAAGGATATAAATATCTTTCTTCGGTATAATGCGACAAGTCATTATATAAAGTTCAACTTGCTCGAGATGTGCTTAAGTTACATCCATGATATATCAAACATTGTCAAACACTTCTGGTGTTCTCTTTGAAGGTGGACCATTATATTGATTAAGCACCAATCCGTTCCCACAAAAATTTAGTCTTCTTGTTTTACTATGATGAAAACTATTTTATTTTGACAAAACAATCGAAATTGAGTAATTTAATTCTCCATCAACTTAGTGAGCTTATATTAAAATACTGTTGGCAATAAAAGACGAAAAAGTAAATAATTATTAAAGGTCAAGCTCTCACAAAAAAGTAGAAACGATGAAGTTAGGTTATAAATTTGTGGTAATTTCACAAATAGCATTTCTTCTCTAGAATTATATAAGTATATAATTTTATTAAAATTACAAAGTACGGTCGGCGGAAAAGTTTTGTAACTAACTCATGAATTAAACGGCGATTAAAAATCTCAACATATTATTTTGAAGATAGCAAACTTTCAACGGCATTTGTTACTAACTTATTAGGATATCAACTACTTTACCAACATTTTAAATTTAAACCAAAAAAACACTAGATCAAATATTAACATTTATTTTTGAAGTATTTGAAGTAAATTTTTGCGAAATAGAAAAAATAGTATGAAAAACACGTGCCACAACACCCTTCGGTCGGTCTGCAAACTTTGTCTTCGTGCGAGAAAAAGTAGTTGTGGCACTTGTTTTTCAATATACTATTGTGATGTGTTTTAAATTTAATTCTGTTTTTAGTAGTATATTTAATCTGTCTGGTTATTCTTTGGTGATTGTTTGTTTTATGTGTTTGTGTTGTGTGAGTTTAGCCTGTTGGAATCCCAAATATTTATAAAGTTTCCCCTCTTCCATAGATTCTATGAACCCAATTCCGACCGGGACTTTCTCCTTACTTAGAATTCCTTTTCTAATTGTAAGGTTTTACATTTGTCCAACTCAAACTCCATGTGTATGTTTTTTGAAAATGTGTGTGTTATGTTTAGTAATTGTTGTAAGTGTTGTTTTGTGTCTGCGTATATTTTGATATCGCCCATGTATAACAAATGTGATAGTGTATATTGGGTTGTTTTATTATGTTTTATGTGGAAACCATATTTCGTGTTGTTTAGTGTGGTAGAGAGTGGATTAAGAGCTAGGCAAAACCAAAGAGGGCTCAAAGAGTCTCCCTGGAAAATACCTCGCTTTATTTGTATGGTATCTGTTTTTATGTGTGTATTGTTTAGGGTTAGGTGTAATGTTGTTTTCAGTGTTCCATGATGTGTTGTAAATATGTGACAAGCGTTGTGTTTATTTTGTATAATTGCAGCGTATGTATTAACCATGATTGTGGTGTGCTGTCAAATGCTTTTTGTAGTCGACGTATGCTGTGTGTAGACGTCTGTTTTGTTTAAGTGACTGCCCAAAATAACTGAGTCTATCAGAACGTGTTCCTTGCAATCCTTGTGACTCCTGCGGCAGCCTTTTTGTTGTTCTGTAAGTATGTTGTGTTGTGTTATATGTGTATATATTTTGATGTGATGCATGAAGTGTTGGGAGACATGTAATTGATCTGTATTGTGCTGGGTTGTGTGTATTTGTAGATTTGGGTTTATGTATGTGATGCCTTGTGTTAGAAATGTAGGTGTTGTGTGTGGATTATATAGTGTATGTGTGATGTTTCCGTCCACCCCGGTTCTTTCGAATTGTGTGTTTTATTTATTATGTCTGTGAGTTCCTGTGGTGATATGTTTGTAAATGTCATTTGGGGTATGTATTCTGTGTTCTGTTCCTCTTCTCTGATCCAATTAGTATTTTTATTATGTTGTAGTGGCTTAGAACACAGAGCGGTCCAGTAATCTGTAAGTTGTTCTTGTGTTGGTGTACCGTTATTTTGTGATTGTATTGTGTCTGATTTTAAAGTTTTGTAGAATATTTTTTCGTTGTTTGTGAATAGTGGATTTTGTTGTTTGCGTAGTGTGCATGTTTTGTATCTGTGTAGTCTTTGTGCTTTGGCTGCGAGTTTTTGTTTAAGAGTGTCTATATATTCTGTGATATGTTGGTTGTGTTGTTTGTGTTTAGGTGTGTTTTTATTTTCTTAAATGTTTTATGCAAATGTTTCAGTAATTTTGGTGATGTGTTATGTTTTATGTATTGTGTTAGTCTACCTAGTTCACAGCGGAGTTCCATAATTTCACCCTCAACCGTTTTTGCCAAGCAGGTTTATTGATTGGCGAGATTCTTTTTTGTGTGTGTGTGAATAGTCTATGTCTGAGGTGAGTAACTACCGTCACTGCCCCAGCATAAACAAGTGTGTGTATTTCTGTAAGTGTGGTGTCTGTGTTTATAAATTGTGGGAGTATGTGTATGTTCAGGTAATGTAGTGTTCTGCTGAGTGATTTTGATGTGTGTAGTTTTGGTATTTTTAGTCTGTTTGTAGGGTCTGTTCCTGTGTATGGCATAATTGTACTGTCTAATGTCTGTGTGCGTTGTATTGATGTGTCTTTATCAATGTTTTCTGTTGTGATTTTGGGGTGATCATATACTATTGTGTCGCTGTCATTGTTATTTTCTTGGGTGCCTACTGTTAGTGTTTCTCTTTGTGTATGTAGTGTGTTTGCAACTTGCTGTTTTATTTGTTGTAGTGTTGTGTTGGGTTACAGATTTTTTTACTATTGCTCATCTTTGATCTGCTACTCTTTGTTCGGTTACTGTAATGTGAGGGTACTGTTGTGTAAACTTTGTATGTAATTGTTGTCTGTATGATATAGTGTTTATTTCCATGTGTGTTATTGTATAGTAGCAGCGCATGATGTGAATGTTCATGTCCGTAGTCTATCTTCTTCACTGAAACATTTAAAGCAGATGGAGATTAAAGTTCTGACCCTGGCCTTTCGATAATAATGGAAAAAACGATTGCAGTAGCCATACGCGGACCCGTGCTGTTTTGGCCACGGTGTACCTCGGGAGACTGTAGTACATTTTCGAACGTGACCTTCTGCCTAACTCACAAACGCGACAAGCAACCATTTGCCGCCCCCATCACTTTTAGACCCATTTGCTCATATATGAGCTATCTGGCTCTAAAGATCATTTCAGTACTCAAGGTAAGAAATGCCGGATCCAGCTGCCAAACCGGGCATTTCTGGACGTTATACCTCCCCCATGACGTAGACGTGGGGCCCAGGAAAGTAATTATTATTATTATTATTATTATTATTATTATTATTATTATTATTATTATTATTATTATTATTATTTGTTGATGAATATGAATAAATAACACATTTAAAACACTTTCTTTACTTGTAAAAAACATTGACATTATTTATTTTACAGTGACAATTGACAATTTCAAAGCAATAATAATAATTAATTTTTATTTTATGATAATTTTGCCGAACACTTATAATATGAAAATATATAATCATACTCCCCCCGTTGATATATTAATATCAATAGGAACAAGATTTATACAAGATTCACGATTAACTCCTTGGGAAGTACGTACGTCGACTACTCGACATTGACCATCAAGACCAGGGAATAATTTTATTATTTCTCTAAATATCCATAATCCCGGTAGATAAGTCGGTCTCTTAATAAACACAAGATCGTTCAAAGCAGGTGCTCTGGTTGCTTTGTCATACCTTGATTTTGGAAATAATTGGGAAATGTATCATTTCGCCATCGGCGCCAAAATGACTTTATTTTTCTGAAACATGTCTGAATTGCGTTTTATAATTGCTATTAATTAATTTAGGTTCAAAAATTGAATTTGATTTATGTCCAAAAATAAGGTGATGCGGCGTCAAAAGCTCAAGATCTGAATTCATTGACACGGGAGAAAGTGGGCGTGCATTTAAGATTCTCTCAATTTCGCAAAGAGCTGTTAAAAATCCTTCAATTGTAAAAATGTACCAATGAATGATCTTAAAAGATGCAACTTAAAACTTTTGATGTTTGACTCCCAGATTTCCCTAAAGTGAGATGAATGAGCTGGGATAAAATCCCATTCTATAAGAGAGTCAGTGAGGTATGTTTAATATCTGATGAGAGAATCATTTTTTTAGATGATCCCGAAAGCCCTTTATCAATTCATGACAACTGATAAAATTTCGTCCATTATCAGAATATAATTTCAAACATTTTCCACGGCGAGCTACAAATCGCTTTAGCCCCTGTATCAAAGAATCGGTGCTTAATAGTTATTTACATACCAAGTTCTGGAAGTAGAATTTCCTGCATGAGCGCATTTTAAGCACGAGCGAACGAAGTGAGCGAGTGCTTTAACATCGCGAATGCTAGAATATCTTCCCGAAAAGGTTTGTACATAACTTTTTGTAACGAGCAAATATTTCTTTCGAAGCAGAAGCAAAAATTTAATATCGCGTTACCTTGATAAATAAATTAGAGTGCTATGAAATGACATTGTGTTTAAAGTAAAGTACACTTCATATTTTGCCATTGTCTTGATTAATTATAATTTAAAATGTCTGAAGAAAACTCGTGTACTTCTCCGGAAATTCGAGATGTAGCAAATAAAGCAATTAATAATTTCCTACCAATAAAATCAAAAAACAGTTATAAGAAAATATATGAAACGTTTAGAGAATGGTTTTTCAATGTTGAAATCGTGTTTATCAATGTACAACAACATCGATATTTCACAATATTCCAAACTGATCGCACTTATTAAAAATCATCTAAACATACGCCAAAAAATCAAAAGTTTTAACAAACGAAGAAATAAACAAATTTATAACCGAGGCCCCAGATTCGTCATTTTTGTTAATTAAGGTAAATGCTACATATTTTGAAATAGTACAACCTAATTATTAATTACCTAAAACTACTACAAACAAGAGTACTTACTACTAAATGTTATGTACTTACAAATCACAAACCTAATCTAATTATAAATTAATACTAAAACTACTATAAATAAGACTACTTCTAAATATGTACAAACCTAATACTAATTATAAATAAAAATAAATTGTTACAAACTATGTACAATCTTGCTTTATACAGTTTCATTTAAGTCAGCTATAATAATGGGCATATCCGGTGCGTGTCGCAGGGAAGAATTATGTAAGATGTCCATTGAGGACATTACATTTAAAGTAATGATTTTTGATTAATACCAAAGACTAGTCTTTGTTAATACACTGCAACAAAAACTAATGTTTCCCGTAAATTTGCGGTAACAAAACCGGAGTGAATTACCTTACTGGAGAAATATAATGTATTACGAAGAAACAAAAGTATTCAAAAACGGTTCTTTTTAACTTTTCGTAATGGCAAATGTGTCGATTCACCAGTCGGTTTGAATACATTTGGAAAATTTCTATCAAAGATCGCGAAATTTTTGAAGTTGGATAATCCTTTAGAATATACGGGACATTGTTTCCGTCGTAGCTCTGCTACTTTATTAGCAGATCACGGTGGAGATATACTTTCCCTAAAACGACTTGGAGGTGGAAGTCATCTACAGTTGCAGAGAGATACGTAGAAGATTCTTCCACTCTAAAATAGATTTGGCCAATAAAATAACACCTGGCACATCAAGAAACATACCTCATACAGTAACTTCTATCACATCGGTAAATAATGTACATTCCGAAGTGCATTATACGAATAAGGAAAAACTGTAATGCTCCTGGGGTATCGATTTCACAATGTGAGAACTGTACAATTAATGTATATGTTTATAACAATAGTGACAATTCTAAAAAATAATCAATATTCAATTAATCTTTCCTTTTTAACTGTTAAGTAGATTTTATTTGTTGTTGAATGTTATGTTGTCAGAAATAATTTTTTTTTTAAGCATACTTACGTATTAATATGACTTACTCTATTAAGTAGATATTAAACCTTTCTTCTATAAAACAATTATTCACTTGGGCTACGGATAGTATAATCTATTAAACCAAGGATTAATATCTATATATGTATTCAATACAAACTATGTACAAACTTTCTTTTTTAGGGCTTTGAACATTGTTCATTTGGCCACAAATCAATGGTTGGCAGGTGTTATATATTTGGGTAATCTAATAAATTCAAATTTTTAATGCACATCGGCAAAGGAAGTGATAAATTTCTTTGTAAACATTATTATTATTTAAGCACATCAAGGTCAAGACACTGCTAGGAAGATCTACGTGGAGATTAATAAGAGACTCAATAAAGGCTATTGTAACATTATCATACAAAGTGCAATTAAATAAAATGTGGTTCATGTCTGCTTTTTTCATTTCCACAAGAACAAGAAGGATCATTTTACATCCAATTTTAAACAGGTGAGAAGGAAAGCATCCGTGATTAAATTTTAACCGACTTATTGTAGATGTGTATGCTCGATTGTTGTATGCACACTAGGATGGATGTAGAAATAATGTGTAGGTTTTTATTATACTTTAATCGGTAATCCTCGTTCCACTGCAGCCTTATATTTTCTTAAAGTTTGGGATCAAGTCCGAAAAGGAATAGTTACCTTTTCTATTTCTAATATCATAGTGGCTTGTTTTGCCAGTAAATCCGCTTGTTCATTGCCAAATATACCCGAATGTGCTTTTGCCCACAAGATGACATTCGTTTTACAGCTTAGAAAATAAACTTGGTATAAAATGTTCAAAATCATAGGCGCTGTGTTGAGGGAAGGGTGAAGCAGGCTTAATAAACATGATTTGAAATCAAATATAAAAAGTAAATCGGTGTTGTGACAATTAATACTGTTTAAGTGCTCTAACGCTTTTAATGAGGGCGTAAGCTTCGACTGAAAAGATAGAAGTTACATTAGGCAATAGAAACTTTTTTCTATAACTTCCATTGGGGTATAAAAAAAGCTGATCCAGTACCTACGTCATTTTTAGACCCGTCGGTGTAAATATGTATAGAGTTTGGCCATCGTTCGAGATTTCAGTAAAATATGTTTTATTAACGTGTTCTTCGTTAACATACTCTGGAAAAATTGTATTCTTTTTTTCCCACAAGAAACGGTAAGGGGTTCTATAAAAAAGAAGTCTCAAATCTCTAAAAATCTTTTCCTTAAGTTGATAGGTTGAAATTGTCGCATCAGCTAAAGGTGGTGAGTTACGTCGAGATCAAAACTTATGTACAAGGTTTGCCAGCCCAACTCGAATAAACTTTTGGCTAAGGGCTTGTTAGATTTACCTTCTATCTTTAAAAGTTGTTTCGTCGCAAGTAAGGTTCTTCTATAGTTTAGCGGAGGTTTGTTGGATTCGACGTATATTGCTGGCACAGGATTTCATAAGACCTAAACAAATTATAATCGCTTTATTTGTGCTTATGTCTAAACGAGCTAATATGGACTTGGATGTAGAACCGTACTCTTTGTACAGCCATAATCTATTACAGATCTAAAGTATACTTTGTAAAACAAGAAAAGTATTTTTGTTTCGGCACCTCACCAAATTTTGGTACAAATACGCATAAAGTTTAAAATATTTTCACATTTGCTTACTACTGATTCAACATGTAGTTTCCATGTTAAACTCTTGTCTAGAATTAATTTTGACATTTCGTAACTGTTAGATCCCAAATTTAAAGTTTAATCACGAATACGATGCCTGGAGAAGACACAGCACTGAGATTTTTCGGCTGATAAAATTAAATTATTATTATTAAGCCACAGCTCAATTTCTTCGATATCTTTACTTAAGATGTCAGCTGCAGTAGTTAAACTTTTGTGTTCTTATTATAAGACAAAGTCATCGGCATACTGAATCATTTTTGTGTTTTTAGCTATATGATGTAAATGGGTAGTATAGACATTAAATAAAATGGGGCTTAGCACAGATGCCTGACACAATACACAAAACTTTCCCTGACTGAACTAATTTTATCCAATACGGAAACAAAAACTTTCCTATGGTGGAAAGATATTTATAATGCTGCGAGCGTTAGCCGGTACTAACCCTAAACCTACTAACAAACGTTCCAAGAGTTATCAAATTTACTCCATCATAAGATTCTTAAAGTCCAAAAAATGCATAAATATGTGTTGTCTGAAAAAGGTGCTTTATATCAGAAACTAAAGTTGTAAGAGCATCTAGAGTTCTAGTCCTAGACGAAACCCAAATTGCATTTCCGGGTAATTAGATTTTTGTTCTATAAAATATTTAGACGTAATTTTAATTAGCCGTTCAAACAGTTTACATACACAAGATGTTTAAAGAGATAGGCCGGTAAAATTTATATCAAGTTTATTTTTACCTGGTTTAAGGATTTGAACTATTAAAACCGTTTTAATTCACAAGGAATATCCCCTGACCACATTTTCGTAAATAGCGACAACATAAAAACTTTTGCGGTTAATGGCATTTCCTGGATCATCGTGTAATGAATTCTATCTAAGCCAGGCGATGAGGATCTAAGATTTTTGCAAACATGATCTAATTCACCAATTTGAAAAGCTGATGACATGTATGAAGCGATAGAGTTGTTACACATAAGAGGAAAGCGGAGGTAGTTGTGGGGACAAAAAGGGCACAGTAGTTTAGATAACTCTTCAATTTCAACAGGGACATATTTACCGTATAGAATTACCAATACCTTTTAATTTCTTCCCCATAGACCAAACTTCTGAAATAGGGTATTTTTGATAAGTGTTACAGAAAGTTTTCCATTTATTGCGCCCTTTGGTTTTGAAATTTTTTTACTATAAGCAATATACTGTTTGCAATTAAAAAAATTTTGTAAGGTAGGATTGCTTTTATATGGCTTAATTAATTCTTTTCTTTTATGTATAATATTTGTACATTCTGTATCCCACCACGGAAGTAGTTTTGAAACGTGACATATTTGAAGAATTAGTTTTTAGAAATTGGTTAGCGGCAGAATTGATAGATTTTAACAAAAATCGTATTTATCATCAACCGAAACAGTTGTAGGATCAGTGTGGAAAATATTTTGTAAATAGTTAGAATATGATACCCAATCAGCTCCCTTTAATTTCTATTTAACGTTAAAATTGTGTTTATGCGCAAGAATTCCTTGCCTAAAGATGTCTATAGAAATTACATAATGATCAAACCCCAAAGTGTCATCCAGAATAGACCAGTCACATAGCAGTGCAAGATTACTTGAGACCATACTCAAGTCTATTGCCGAATCGTTAGTCATAGTTAATCTAGTTGGAGTTCCGTTGTTAAGTAACGCGTAATTAAAATTTTCTAAGCTATCTATAAGACAACTGCTCAAATTGTCATTATTTTACAACCCACATTTGATTATGTAAATTGAAATCACCGGAAACTAACAGATGAAAGTGCAGCAAAAGTTTGTCCCAATCTGTTCTCGTCGTGGTCGTTAGGTGGTTTATATACACTGACAATGCAAGATTGGACCATTGTGGTAAAGTAATTGCTACTATTTCTATTTTTGTTAAAGGGACCTTGAAGAAGGTAAAAGTAAAGTATTTTTGACACTAAAAGAGCAACACCGCCATAACCATCATGACGGTCGGATCTTATTATTTGGTAACCAGGGCAAGCAAAGTTAATCGTACTTTTCAACCAGGTTTTACAAAGTATTGCTATGTGAATATCGGATTTACTTAAATGGTTAATAAAACTATTTTTTATTAGAGGTCAAGAACGACAGTTCCATTGCATCACTTTTAACTTATTTGTTATTGCCATGTTGTGAATTAATGTTAAAAGGTTACTTTGATTACTTATGTAGTCTAGGAAATGTTAGCAATAAAGGATTCAATTTCGTTTTAAAATTTATTTCCTTAAAACAAGTAACAAGATTATCATGTATTCTTTGGAGTTTATATATAAATGCTTCAAGTGGTTCAATAAGTTAGGAAGAGGTGCTAAGGGTAGTTGGGTTGTATTATATTCTCTTGGGAGAGGACTTGAAATTGGTGAAAAGACTTACGTTTTTCAAGAGGTAATATTTTTGTAGTTCTTACATTGTGAGGATTATGGCGAACTATAGGTGTATGGAGCTTTAAAGCTGGTTTCGTCATTAAGATTTTGAATTGGAAAGAAGCGATTCGTCAAGTGATACTAGCGAAAGATTGATTATTGAAATTTCTCTGCTTCTTTGAATGTCACATTTTTCTGACATTATTTTTTAATGCTAACTTGCTCAAGATATTTAGGATCAACTAGAAAACAATTTGTGGGCAGTACTATCACAATGAATACATTTACTGAAAACTGCGCAGTTACCTTCGTGAGCACAGATGCACAAGTTTTACATTTGGTTTGTGAAGATTTGCACTGATTCTGTAAGTGGCCAAATCGAAGACATTCAAAACATTGAACCACGCAGGGTACATAACATTCTACAGGACATCTTACGCTATTAATAGTTATGTATTGTGGCAACATGTTACCAGCAAAAGTTAACAACACTTTCTTCCGGGACAAACTTTATTGTGTTATCAGGGTTGGTAACTTTTCTTTTAAGACGTTTTAAGCTTAAAATTTTGCTTTGCTATTAATGTGTTGAAGTAGATAATCTTCGTTTAGCCTCGTATCGACACCTGAAATTAAACCTCGCCGTTCCGTCAAGTGTTTAGGAACGTACGCTCTTAAATTATTTACTTTTAAATTAGCGTTATTAATGAGGTTGTTTACATCAACCGGGAACACATTTCAATTTTAATTCTATTCCGGCCCACTTGCGAAACTTCGATTACAGAATCGATTATTTTCAATTGATTGTGAATGATATCACCCACCATCATAGAATGTAATTTACCTAGATTTTTGTATGTGTTCTACATAAGCGTAAAAGGATCTTCAATATTTCTCAAATTACTTAAATCATACACATTGTAAATAAAATCGTTGTTCACTTGCCATGAATAATTTTATTAACGATAGAATGGACTGTAATTAAAATTTCTTTATTTGTCGCTTATTACTTGTAGATTTATATGTTGTTTTATCTGCTAACGACGTACAACGATTTCGCTAACACTGAATTTCTTATCACCTAGCGCTCTTTTGTAAAATAGTAAAACATGCGCAGTGTTTAAAATTAACGTTTCGTGACAAAACATATAAAATTGAACAGCAGTATAAAAGGGCGCAAACTTTTCTCCCCTTTGGGATGGCTAAGCCATTTCCAACACAATTGCGTTTAAAACTGTAAAACATAGTTAGTAATAACAGTCAATACAATTACACACACATCAAAAAAAAAAAATACGAATAAATACAATTACAAATATTAAAACACAAGTTTCATAATAATTCTTCGTCACTAGGTAGAATTGGCAATGGACACAGTTTTACAACTGGTCGTTTCAAACAACCATCTGTGGTTTTGACAGTTGCGACGCGAACCACTTTATCTTCGCCTGGGTGGAGTTGGAGTACTCTGCCTAGTTTCCATTTGCCTGGTGGCACGTTGTCTTGCTTGATGACAACCAAATCGCCCAGTTGTAATTGGATACCAGTTCTCGCCCATTTTATGCGCCTTTGTAGATTAATAAGGTAATCCTTTGTCCATCGTTGCCAAAAGACCTTAACATAGTCTGTAAAAGATGATATCGAGCCAAAACAGAGGTTCCAATATATTTTCTGGTTTGTTCAGGTAGTGCTGTTAAACTCCTTCCAATAATAATGTGAGCGGGTGTTAATGGATCTAAGGTATTTGGATCGGCGCTCATAGGAGTGAGGGGTCTACTATTTATTACTGCCTCAATCTGCACTAACAAGGTGTAGAATTCGTCATAAGTAAGATTTGTATCACCCATTACTCTCGCAAGGTGCAATTTAACCGATTTTAAATTTGATTCCCACAACCCACCAAAATGGGGTGAATTGGGGGTATCAGGTGCCACGAAATACCTTCATTTGTATAATAATTAGAAAATGAAGATTCATTATTGCGCACAAACTCATAAATTATCGATAATTTTCTTTTCGCACCAATGAAATTTGTCCCGTTGTCAGAATAAATGTGGTCAGGTTTGCCTCGACGAGAAATAAAACGTTTCAAGGCGTCTATGAAGGCCTCGGTACTTAAATCTGTTGCTAATTCAACATGAATAGCCTTTGAGCAAAAACAAACAAATATACAAATATATGCCTTATACGTTTTACTTCCACGTCCCTTTCTATCCTTTAAAATAAACGGACCACCGTAGTCTACGCCAACATGAGTAAATGGGATTGTAACGGACACCTCAGGCTTTGGCAAATTACCCATAAGCGGATTCGATGATTTTGGATTTGACTTAAAACAAATGATACATTCCCTAACCATTTTTTTTTGCTAATGTCATACCTGATGTAGGCCAATACAATTGTCGCGTAGCAGAAAGCGTGAGTTGGGGACCTGCATGTATCAAGCGGAAATGCATGTCTCTTAGAATTAAATAAGTAAGCGGATGTTTCCCTGATAACAAAATTGGGTGCTTAACGTCATAAGATAAATCGGAATATTTTAAGCGGCCGCCTACTCTAAGAATTCCCTCATTGTCAATAAATGGTGACAACGGGAGTAATTTATGTTTGGAACGTAATTCACCACTTGAGTGCAATGTGGATACTGTGTCCCCAAAACTTTCTGATTGGGCTATTTTTACTAATGACTTAACACTTAAATTAATTTCTTCAACCAGAAGGGGACCAACATTTCTATTTGATTTAAGACATTTCAAATTATTATAAAACCTATAACAATACGCAATTACGCGCTTCAGTTTTGTAAAAGAGGAATAATTGGAGAATAAGTTCAATGTGGTATTTGTACATGTTAAAGACACCGTTTTTGGATTTACACTCAGGTAAGTCTAAATTGGCCTCCATTTTGTAAGGTTTAAAAATTGTTGAACGGTCAGATAACCATTGAGGACCAGACCACCATAGATTATTGTTAACTAAATTTTGCGGAGTAGTACCTCTAGAGGCAATATCAGCAGGATTTTCCTTACCTTGTACATAACACCAATTTGATCTAGATGTTATTGACTGAATCTCTGCGATTCTATTAGACACAAACGTTAGAAGACAGTTTGATTCTGAATTTATCCATGCCAAAACTATCTGAGAGTCAGACCAAAGATAAATAGTGGCCTAAAATGAGAAATTTGCTCTAACTTTTTTAGTAGTTTTGCCAGCAAAAGAGCAGCACAAAGTTCAAGCCTGGGGATAGTTTGAGCCTTTAGCGGAGCTACCTTTGTTTTCGCAATTAATAATGACACCTGAACATTTCCTAGAATGTCGATGGTTCTAATATAAGCGCAAGCAGCAAAGGCAGCACTTGACGCGTCGCAAAAGCCGTGAATTTCTATCACAATTGGGTTGTTACACATGACATGCCTACTTATCGCTAAATCATTTAAACTATGTAATTCGTTTTTATGGGTCATCCACAATCTATGTAAATGTTCGGGAATGGGATCATCCCACTTTAAATTTTGTGACCACAACTTCTGAATTAAAATTTTAAAACGATTGTTACCGGGCTAACTAATCCGAGTGGATCGAACACATGCGCAATTACGGAAAGTATTGTTCTCTTAGTAACCGCTCTTTCCGGCATTAAATTTATGCGAATAGAAAGAATGTCGCGAGATGAAGACCAAATCAATCCCAATGTTTTTGTAAATTCGCATTCTCCAAACAAATTTAAATTTTCGGATGGAGAGACATCTAATTTTGTCAAGGTATCGACATCATTACACCTCCATTTTGTAGGGAAAGCACCCAGAATTACAAATTAAAATAACTTGTTTTATTACTTCTATTAATTCTTCTTTGGTGTCAAACCCAGTAAGAAGGTCGTCTACATAAAAATCATTTTTTATTATAGACGAAGCTTTTAGGATACACCAAGAAATTTTCTTTGGCTAGTTGATGTAGACAACGAATTGCCAAATATGGCGCGGACGTAGTACCATATGTAATTGTGTTTAGCTCCAAAATTTCATGTCTTCAGAAGGATCATTTCGCCAAACAATTGTTTGAAGCGAACGTTGTGATGGGTCGACGAGTATCTGTCGATACATTTTAACGATATCTGCTGAAATGACATATTTATATTTTCTGAACCTAATTAATAAATCACACAAGTCATTAATGATACGAGGGCCTACATGCTGAAGGTCATTAAAGGACCACCCTGATGTGCTCGGAGATGAACCGTCAAAAACAACACGTAACTTTGTAGTAGTGCTATCTTTTTTAATTACGGGATGATGTGGAAGATAATATGTCGGATTCGAGAGATTATTGACAAGAGACATATGTTGTAATTCAATATATTCATTAATAAATGTTCTATAATCATGCCTTAATTGATGATCTACCTTTAAACGTTCTTCCAATTTCAGAAATCTTTTAATAGCGCTCGACCTTGAATCACCCAACAAATTTACAGAGTGTTTTTAAACGGAATTACTACAGAAAAACGACCTTCGGACGAGCGAGAAAAGGTTGACTTAAATAAATCCTCGCAAGCAATGTCGTCATCTGAAGGAGCAACAGGAAAGTTACATTCCTCCAACTCCCAAAACCTTTCTAGAGAAAATTCCCGAGATAAATTGCAAACACTTTGATTAGAGGGCATACTTAAAGAACCAGATATTATCCATCCAAATAATGAATCGTGCAGTATTGGTAAATTCGTTTTTCTGAGTAACTGAACCCTTCAAGACTTCCCAAAATATGGATGCTCCCAGTAATAAATCAATTTCCGAGGATACATTAAAGGAAGGATCCGCTAGTTTAATATGATCGGGGGAAGCTGAAGATCAGAGATATCAAATGTGGTAGCAGGTAAAGGTTCCGTTATACGAGGTATTATGAAACAATCAATCCTTTTGTTATAATCAGACACTAGCGAATGAATGCGAACAGTGCATTTTTCATTGAGAAAGGACTTGGCGGAATTTATGCCAATAATCGAAATATTTGTTGATGATTTTTCTAATCTAAGAAAATTAAACATTTTTATGAAATAAAATTAGATTGGGATCCATTGTCCAGTAATGCTCTACAATTATGAAATTTTCCTTAGAATCTACAACCTTAATTATTACTGTAGATAATAAAACATGGTGATTGGCATTATTTGCTAAATTTACTTGAACGACCGGAGTATCTTGAACATCAACATGTAATAAAACATTGTGTTTTTATGACACTTAGTACATTTACGTCCTTTACATTTAAATAAGGAATGTCCTTGACACAGATAATTCTTACACAATTTATGTTGAGTAACGTGAGACAACCTATCTTCAATAGAAAGCCCCAAAAAGCATTACAATCATAAATTAAGTGATCTGCTGAACAAAAGAAACATTTCCTTTCAATGCGACTAAATTAACCGATTTATGTCTATTATCTTTAGAATCTTATTAACGCCACCGTTTATTTCGAGGGTTTCTAATAAATCTGCTCTATTCTTAAAAATTAGTAAAGAATTCAAATGAAGGAAAATCTGCCGATGATTTATGTCGCTCCCATTCTGTTAGCGTAGATTTATCCAATTTACTACAAATTAAAAAATCAATAACGAATCGACTGATAAACAATCGCTTCCAAGCGATTTTAATGCGTGTAAATGTTTAAACAACGTATCGATAACATTGCGTATGTTCACCGCCGATTCCTTATTCATCCTTTCCATATCAAATAATGCCTTTATGTGGTTGTGACACAATAATTTTTGTTGTTATATCTATTACAAATTAATTTCAAGCAATCTCATAATTTTCAGCAGATACTTCTAAGGAATACAAGCATTTAGAAGCATCACCTGATAATGCTGACCGTAAATATAAATACTTTTGAACTGAATTGATTGTCATATTATTATGGATTAATGTTTCATATGTGTCTTTAAATTCCAACCACTCATTATAATTACCTTTAAATTTTGGTAAATTAATTATTGGCAATTTTACTGACTGAGACAAATCTGAACCACAATTTATTCCCTTTAACGCAGGCTCTGGAAGTTGTATTAGATTCAATAAGATATTTTGCCTTACTAATTAAAATGAAAGTAATTATTGGTGAACGAATTTTTACTTCATATTCACTTTCCAAGTTATTATCAGAACAAATTAATTCTATCTCGTCTTGCACCGATTTAAATTCCCCAAAAAAGATTCAGGTGACGCACATGGTCAGATAATTCCGCTAAACTTTCGTTAGTGATTGTATTATTTGAATCGAATTTATCCGCTAACAATTTTTAAAATCTCGTTAATTTCTTTCGATGCCACCCCGTTTCCTATGCAACTTTTAATCTCCGTCATTATAACAAAAGTAAAAGGTGATACAACGCGTTAATTCACGTACAATTACACAATGAGTAATTTAAATCTACACACTCATTACCAATCGAAGACAGCAAAAATATTGATTTATACGTTTTATAGGATATTAATTAATAAGGAGCTCACTAATTATTTCTATTCTTAGTTGCTGTTATGCCTTTATCATTATGAACGTGTCATGGCGTAGGTTTTTCCAACAATTTTCCATTTAAATTCTCCAGTTCGAATATATATCATACTTAATTTTCCATAATACTTCATACGGCTCGAATGGACCATGAATAATTTTATTAACGATAGAATGGACTGTAATTAAAATTTCTTTATTTGTCGCTTATTACTTGTAGAGTTATATGTTGTTTTATCTGCTAACGACGTACAACGATTTCGCTAACACTCAATTTCTTATCACCAAGGCTTTTGTAAAAATAGTAAAACATGCGCAGTGTTTAAAATTAACGTTTCGTGAAAAAACATATAAAATTGAACAGCAGTATAAAAGGGCGCAAATTACTTTATCAATCACTATCACCGTTTACGGATATAAAGAAATTTGTCGTTTCATTACATTCCACCAAGTTGCTACTTTGAGAAACATTATTAGCAGCTTCACCGTATTCACCACTTTCCATGGTTAAACCAATGTTAGTCTAACAAACAATTTAAGGAAAAATAAGCCAAAAAAAGGAAATCAAAACAATTTTTCTAAAAAAATGAACGAAAAATTCTAAACGCATTACAACGAACTTAAAAAATAAAAAGAAAAAGGAACAAGCTCACCCAAGTTAATTTGAAAAAGCACAATCGGTTAAAATTTATAAGCACGTCCGCACTCTTTTCAATGTCACGATTGGAATCCCTACAAACTTTCTTCATACAGTATCTTTTCTTGTAACATTAATAATGGGATTTCTAGTACTTGTCGTAGGGAGTAATCATATGCTACATTATGGACCAATTATGATGCCGATATACTTAGACTCTGTACTCTAAAAAAAATATAACTAATAAAATCATGGCACCTACACCCTTAAGAAACATACTATCATACATAGTAACGTTATCAGTTCTCTAAATGTTGTACATTTTACCAATAATAAAAACTACTGCTTCAGGAGTTTCATTTTTTATGATGTGATAACTGTACACTAAATGTAAATCTTTAACTTACATTATTGGTAATGACTCTTATTGTATTAGATCTTGCTTCTATAAAATTATATTCTTGTTTTATTTACACATTTCTTGAACGGTTTAAAGAGTAAGGTTATGTGTTAAAATTAATATAATTGACAGCTTAAATCTTGAATTAATAGATAACACTGTAAATTTTTAATAACTTTTAATTGCTTTTGTACTTTTTCTATGTGTTTTTATTTTAAAAAATACTGGGAACAGCGTTTTTCACAACTACAAATTAAAATTACATTGTAATATTATTGGCAAATATCCCTTATATCCACGATACATAAAAAGGGAAGCCGAGATTCATGTGAAAACTATAGAGGACTGTCAGTGACTGGTACAATGAACAGAATATATGGCAAGATCTTAAAAACAAAAATTGAGACAGGTATCCGGATATAGAAGCTAAAGAACAGGCTAGTTTAGAGCTGGTCGCTCAACAGTAGAGCACTGCCTCACTCAGGTCATTGAAAAAAGGCCGTGGATCAAGAGATCCATTTACTTTATGTTGATCTTAAAAGGCCTATGACAGTGTTCCACTTCAGAACTTTGAACATACATTAGAAACAAACCAATATAATCATGGCATAGTAAAAGCAGTAGAAAGACTGTATGAGAAATCCACAGCAAAAGTGAAAATAGGCAACAATGTCAGCAAGGATTCACCGTTACAAAAGGTCTGGAAACAAGGATGTTGCCTGGGTTCTCACTCTTTTAAAATATATTCTAGAGCAAGCTCTCAAAGTCTGGAAACGGAAGTGTTATGCCATAGAATCCCCTTAACAATAATAACCTACACACAATGTGCTTCGCAGATGACCAGATCGTATTAGCACAGGACCATGATGACTTGGCATATATGGCAAGAAATAGAAAAGTACAAAAAATGGAGTCTGCAAGTTAACATCAAGAAGACGGAGTGTATGTGTATGAGTGGAACACCAGAGCCTATAGTGTTAGAAAATAACCAAAACCATTCAACACTGCAGTATAAATACCTGGGTCTGAAGATAACAGAGGATGGAACTCTAGATAAAGCCATTGAGGAACGCAACATACAAAGGAAGAAGGGCTATTGGCATGCTAAATGGAGTATTGTGGGACCAAACAATATCCAAGGTAATAAACATCACATCTACAACACAATTATAAAGAGCATAGTAACGTATGAAAGTGATGTATGGCCTCTAAAAAAAGTGCAGAAAAGACACTGCTGTAACCGAGATGGACTTCTGGCGACGAGCTGCAGTAAAATCAAGGCTAGAAAAATTCCGAATACCAGGATTCGGAAATAATGAGCCGGGCATACATTGGTGGACGATGTGAGGACGAAACAGCTAATATGGGTATGGCCATGTACAAAGAATGAACGACGATAGGTTATCTAAGCAAATATTAGGCTGGTCACCTCAAGGAAGAAGAAGAGAGGAAGACCAAGAAAGAGTTGGCGAGAGGTGTTGAAACCAGAAATTAGGGAAAGGGATCTAGACGTAGAGCCTGTGGAGAGACAGGGACGGATGGCGGTTGGGTGTCGGAAGACGTCTTAGAAAGTTGTAAACCGATCTACATATATATACTATTATTGTTTAAACGTCTAAATATACCAGTGTTTTTGTCCGTTTTCAGGCAATAGTGCGTGGAGAGTAAATGTTCCTGATTGGCTATACGCTTATGTAAAACTTCAGTTTCTGAAGGCGAGTACAAAAAACTCATTATAAGTTGTAAATGGACAGCCTTACTTGCTAAACAAATAAAGAGCTACATACCCTTTTCGATTAAATTACCTCTTGAATGAAACGCTCTTAATTTGAATGGTCCAACAAAAATCAATACCCGTATGAGAAAAAGACTTTATTAATGGAAAAGACGGGTGATTGGCAGGTCTCATAAGGTAGGTTGTAGGTAATTCTATTCAGTTTCTTATCGCACACATTGATTGATAATTCGCTTTGTAGAACGTTTTAAATAGAGTATCCAATAAGATTGTCGCAACCATGACATGGTAATTTGTAAACCACCGTGGTATGTGTCATTATGTGTTTTTCGAATCAACAAATCAGAAAGATGTCGCTGGAATTAAGATTGGTTCATATTTGATTGATTGAAAACGACCTCGGACAGCAAATCAAACCATTTTCATTGAAAAAGGGGCAACAACTTAACGATATTACTGTTGATTGATTACTTGGTTGTTTTGTAAAAATCATATTCTTTTTCAAAATAAAGTTTTGAAATTACCGATGATAAATTCTAACGCAATTTGAACTATTTCTATCTAACGTTAATTGTGCTGTTCTCAGAGTACAATTAAATCTAGCAATTCTTAGAACATAGGCAATTGAATGAATTAATCATGTTTCAGAATGAAAATTTCCTAAATACATCAAAACAAAATAAGGATAAGCATAATGCGATATTTTGTACAGATGGACTTTTTTTCTTCTTTAGTTTGATATGAGTTATTAGAAAAAAAAGTTACTTGATTCGTCTGTAGAAATTTTGGCCCGTCACCATGGTTCATTTTTCTATCAGAGCTGAGCCGTAGCAACCCGTGATGCAATGTCTGCGGGGATTTTCTTTTGTTGGAACATGTAGCCATTTAATGTTGGAAAAGAGTGAATGTATTTCACCTATACGATTTCCTACAAACGTTGACCACCGGCGAGGCAAGTCATGCAACCATGCTAAAACTATAGTTGAATTTGACCACATAAAACTTGATCAGAAATTCAATTGCAACAAATCAAAAAACGTATTTTGTTATTTTTGCCAGTAAATGAGCGGCACACAATACTACAGACGAGGTATGCTTATTTGTTTGATTGGAACTAATTTTGTTTTTGCATAAATGTGATGAGTCGAGCATTTATTTTTGCTTATTGATCGCAGATACAGTACGGCTGCGTAGCCTTTTGATGCATCGGCGAATCCGCGCAGTTAAATTTTGCCATTTATAACATTTCGAGAATTCGAAGATTATGCAAAGTTTTAATTCGTAACGAGATGACATCCATTTGTTTATAATGTCCTCAGGTAATTCTTGATCCCAATCAATTTTGTGTATCCAAGTTAACTGAAACAATACTTTAAGTTGGAATACTACTGGTGCTATTAGACCAAGCGGATCGAAAATGCGAGCAACATCTGATAGCAAACCCGTTTTGTCTGAGAATTTCTCAGCTTCACTTGAATTAAATGCAAATTGATCATCAAGGGTACCAAATTAAACTGAAAGTTTTAAAACAAATTGAATTATCAGTGAATATTAAAGGATTCTCCGACAACAAATCAATTGATTAATTCATCTCTAATAGATATCAATTCTTCCAATTGGTCTGCACCGAAACGAAGTCATCAACAAATCTATTTATTAAGTAAAATTGGCAGCTTGCGGGAAATTGTGGCTTTCTCGGTGTACTAATTCATGTAGAACTCTGATAGCTAAATATGGCGAACACGTTTCCCATAAGTGATTGTATTAAGGCAATACAATAAAATTGGAAACTCTTCTGAATTGCGCCAAAATATCATTTGGAAAGGAGTATCGTTATGGTTTATGAGAATCTGCCGATACATTTTTTCAATATCTGCAGTCATAACATACCTTGGTAATCGAAATCAAATCAAAACGTCAACTATATTGGTCTGCAAAGTTGGACCTGGATGCTGAATATCATTTAGAAATATTCCAGATGTTGTTTTGCTGAAGCATCGAAAACAACTCGTAACTTTTTTTAGTTATCCTGCCAAATTCTATGATGTGGAATTATATAATAACTGACATCAATAAGTGATGTCTTATTGATTTTGTGACATATGATTTAGATTCTCATACTCTTGCATAAATTTGCAATATTCAATTTTAAAGCATTATCGGAACGAAGACGTTTCTAAGTTAAGAAACCGACAAAATGCAATATCATACGAATTTCCAAGAACTTTGGGTGACATTTTAAAAGGAATGTTTACAGAAAAGCGACCATCGGGCAAACGTCGTATACCGGCAAGAAATTGTTTCACAATCTTCTTCGTGTGTTCGAATAGGTTGACAATGAATTGGTTCTTCCAAATCCCAAAATTTTTTAATAGGCAATCATTTATTCGATCAGCGTCAATAATAATGTTATTAATCATAATGTCTTCAAAATATGACCTTTCCTTGCTGCATACTACATATCCAAATACTGTATTTGAATGATTAGATTATCCGAATGATTAATAAATTTCTTGGGTTTGAGTGCCGAAAAGAAACGGATGCTGAGAGGATGAGATGAACAGGTCCAGGTAAATGAAACGTGTGATCAGCCACATCAAAACGTTTAATAAGATTCTGCGACACTTTAAATATTTCACGAGGTTACGGAATGCATAATGAGTACTAACAACAACAAAAATTTATACTTGCATTCCAAACAGGATCACCAGCTAACCAGGCCAGACTATTTATTTTTCTCTCAGTCAGTGAGCTTTGGGTTCGTAGTTGCAAGGTAAACTGTTCAACTGTCGATACAGCTTGATAACAAATGCAGTGCCCAGTTCGCCATCATTTATTCTAAGTTTGAGATACTAATCGTACCCAAAGTACCGGAATGTGCATATGACGCAAATTCGTAACCACCCTGTGACGTGAAATTCAAAGCTTCCACACAAAAGACAATCGTAACCCAATAAATAGAATTATTACACATAAATAACAATTTATTAAAAAAACAATTCTTTACTGCACAAATCACAGGTTAATGTTGTGAGATTTGGCGAGATTTCTGTTTTGCCTTTAAAATTAAAATAAGGTACCGCTATTCGATTACACAACATTTACAAACACAATCAGGACGATAACACGACAACCTCTAATAGCGCGAGATCGGGGTACGCATAAAAAGTATGCTGAGAAAATTGTAAATACCGTCAATACTACGTTGTCGTTAATTGTCTATTTATAGTTAAAGATAACAGTAAACGCCGCAAAAATGTTAATGTAGTGAAACAGGCATTACTTAGCTGATGTTATTGTATTTTGAGGATGCTATCGGGTGTTGAATCAGCCGGCAAACACATAGGCTATTATGGACTTCAGGTGGCTGTTGTTAGCAAATTTATCGCATCGACCATAAGTACGAGGCATGTTTTTTAAGTACCGTTTTGTCATTCCGCCGCCGCAGCGCTACGGTCGGCGTTCCGCGCATGCGCGCTGATTACCTACATCTCTTGTCTACGCACTGACGCCATTACAGTCTGATTCTTCATTGTATACGTTGTTTACTGAGTGTTTAAGATGCCTCCGACAATCGTGAGTCCCGCCGATTGTGAAGTACGGCTGTTATACGATTTCTTAGTGCTAAAGGCGTAAAACCAATCGATATTCATTGTGAGATCTGTGAAGTTTACGGATAAAACATTATAAGTGATGGAATGGTAAGGAAATGAGTGAGCATTAAATGGCCGCACAAATGTGCATGATGAAGAACAGAGTGGGCGTCCTTCGGTCTTTAATGAAGATTTGGTGCAGAAAGTAGAAGAAAGGTGAGAGAAAACAGACGCTTTACAATTTCATCAATATGACTGCTCCTTAATATTCTCGTAGTGTTTTGTATCGCATTGACCGAGAACTTGAATTACCGGAAATTGTGTTCGTTGGGTTCCAAAAATCATCTCATCAAATCTTTTAAATGGGAAACTCTAGATCATCCTCCATACAGCCCTGATCTGGCGCGCAGCGACTACCATTTGTTCCTGCACTTGAAGAAACACCTGGGTGGTAAGCGTCTTCAAGACAATAACGAAGTCAAACATTTGTGATACAGTGGTTAACAAGTCAGGCGGCAGAATTTTTATGAGAGGGTATTCAAAACTGGTGCCGCGTTATGACAAGTGCCTCAATATTCACGGAAATTATGTAGAAAAGTAGATTAAGGTTTACAGGCTTTCATGTAAAAATAAAATTATTGCGATATCTTTGCACGTCTTTTTTAATTTGAAAACGGTACTTACTTAAAAAACATGCCTCGTATTTCCAGCGTGACAACGAAAATTGTGCTTATTGTGGAACAGAATTGTACCAAGATTTTTCCCGAGCGCTAAACGGTAACGATATCCTTCCAGTTGTTAAACTCGATCAATCGCCAATATATAAATAGAAAAATTTATTCATAATAAGGAAGAGATAACTTATCATCAACAGGAAAATTTGCAATTCGATAGAAAATCTAAAGAATAATTCCCTAAATAACCCCAAACTTACGGTCGCCGAGGGTAGCTAATAGGTTGAAGATTAATATTTTGTTTAAACACACCCTGCTGCGGCCATTTCCTTCAAACCAACACCAATAGAACTAGACGGCCCCCTTTACGCAGGCACAAACTTGATAAAAAGAACGACCGTTGCGTTGGCGCAGTTTGCGTCAAGTTTGAAATATTTGTTCCTAACAAACATCTTGTTACAATTCTCATGAACAAATCTTATGTTCAGATTGAGGTAATCGATTAACGACAATTGGAATTATGTGTGCCTCAGTCATCGCATCAGATCTATTGAATCTAGAACAAATATTTAATATGACTTCACCAGACGACATCGATGGCTTAGGCGACGAAGGACATTTGATTGAATTCGTTCTTGGTTCCCGGTAAAAAATGTAATAGCGGCAAAGCTGATTCGCTTATAAAACTAAACTAGGCACCCAGAATCAAGAAGAGCTCGTAATTGGTAAAATCTTCGAAGCTACCCAGCAAACACACTGACATGATATTGACGTCGAATATTGGTGATTGGTTAATGACGTCGCATGACCAATATGAACTGTCATAACGACGTTGTTTTAAAGACGTCCTCAAACGTAGAAAATTTGCACAAGTTTTGTTTGTTTTTGACTTTGGTTTATTTGGCTTTTTTGTTAAGATATAGGGTGTTTGATGTAAAAAAATGTTTCTTTTTATATTTGAAAAAACCTAGAAAATTTATAATTTTGAACCCCCTGTATCTTAGAACATAGACAGTTTATATAAACTTTTTTGAAATTGAATAAAGTAAATCATCTTAAATTATTTCAAGTTATGTTACTCCTGTATATTGTCTTATTAATTTGAAAATTTTGTTAGAAATTGTTTATAAATATTAATTGTAACGCATATATGTAGGCATACTTATACCTAAACAAGGCTTATACTATATTTATCATATATAAATACATTTTCAGTAAATGATAATGTTAAAATTTTTTGTACTAGTTGAAATTGAGCTTATTTGAATTACCGTTCTTTTAAAACTAACCGCTTGTATGACATAACCTGTAAAGTAGGAATAGGCGGGTAAGATTGCAAGATAAAGTGATTATTTTCTGTGATAGAGTGTGATAGAGGCGGCATAGTGTGTTATCAAAATTTAATGTGCGCTGGTGTGACCCCCATCTTATTTCCAGGTACATGTGCTAACATTGTAATAAAAGACTTTTGGGTTTAAACATATGTAATATAGCACAACGTTTCGATATGATGCTATAGTTCTTCAAGCAACCACATCTAAGTGTTCCTACAACACATTCAAGAACGAAATCATATAGCAACATTTGATTATTATTGTACATGATAAGGATACGTGACATCGTATCGAAACATTGTTTTCATAATTTATATTACACGTGTTTAAGCCGATCACCCATCATTTACCGTTAATATCAGTGTATCAATGATGTTATATTGTTTTCTTTAGGTGTACATATTTAGTAGCTGCTTAAAATCATGTTCGTAGGAATAGAGTTCAAAGCTACTGATGATAGTGGTGGTGGTAGTGGAAGTATTGCTGTAGTCAATAGTCACTGGTTGACACCGAGAAAATCTAAAGTGTACTGGCCCCGTATAAGAATCAGGAACGATTTAATAGAGCCCTGAGAAAGTCTGAAGTTCCTGATGAAGATACATGGCAAATGTAAGTATATCACGAATTTACTTTTCTTGCGGTAAGTGAAAAGTTTTACATTTTCAATGCAAATAATTATGATTACATTTTAGATGATTATGTAAAGTCTGTGAATAAAATTAAGAGGGCTGAGATAACCTCAGATATAACAGACACAGAAACTGAAGCAGAAACAAGGAAAAGACGCCATAGTGGACCTCCTCGTCGTTTCGAATTTGAAAGCAGCGATGAAGAAAATTCAGTTATAGATGAAAGTTCTATTCCTAGACCCCCTACAATACCTAACATACTTTCAAAGGAACTAAGTGACTTTGAACCAATATTTCAGGTAAATATTTATTTAAAAATTTGTTGTCTTGAATGCATATCCTCATTGACTTTACAGCTGCCTCACGATTATAGATAGCATCTGCTTCTACCCCAAGACATATATTAAGTGACATTTGTTCATCAAATTTAGCTGCTGTACAAATCGCAGACACCAGATGCACCACCTACAGCTTCTTTGTCAAGGCATACATTGAGTAACATTAACTCAACATCAGATTTAGCATCATCAATTACTGCTTCATCAAATGGTAGGTACATTAATAATACATTATATTACTAGGAGTAGAACGCACTTTTTTGTGTTAAGCCCAAGATTTGCAACTGAGGCGATAAGCCGGGAATTGCTATGTAATAATGGAATGTCTACTTTAAAGATTTTAATCAATTTTGAGGGTTTAAGGGCCAAAGTGTCAAACTAAACAATGTCATTTTAAGTTTTTCTTGTTAAAATTGGGTCATTTACACAAGAATTCATCAAAAACTACTATTAATAATTCTCGTTTCTAAAACTTTGAGTTTATTAATGTCACATTAATTTTGTTACTAGTAACACAATGTTCAATTTATACTGAGTATACATTTTCTCAAATTCGTATTTATGTTAAATTTAGTTTTAAATTAATTTAGTTTTTAGCAGCTCATGGGGTGTTCAAGCCACCAATCTCAACTGTTAAACGCCATTTTCCAACTAATGGTAATCTAGCATAGAAATTGGATTAAAACTGACTGCATCTATTCTAACTGTTTTAGAACCCATACTTACTTTACTTGCCCAAGTTAAAGAGCAGAACAAAGAAATTCTTAAACTTTTGAAGAAAAGACAGTCATCTCTACAAACGCCGTTTTACCTGGATGACATTCCTATTGAATTTCCTGTTAGCAGCTTGAAGATTTGAGAGAGCTCGAGCTTATTTAATAATTGATGAAAACATAAACGCTGTGGTAATGCAAGTAGTCTGAGAGTAAACAAGGTTAATTCTAACATAATTGATTCCGGGCATTTTTGTTTAGCAACTCTGGGCAGTAACAACCTTTGTAAAAGTTAATATTTTACGACGATGTCTGATAAAGTAAGTTGCATCAAATTTTAGTTTTTTGGCAAGAAGATAACAGCTTTTTGTAATCTAAATGG
>JALBCR010004811.1:0-110304 GCA_030710515.1 Abscondita cerata | reverse complement strand
TCAGTGTGCTTCGTTCAGTTTATGTTGCTCTCAAAATTCAGTGGGAATATTATACAATTTCCCTTACTGCCTTGGGATTTTCAAACTCCGCCCAAAAATGAAAATTATGGCTATTAAAGACACCATCTCTCGTAAACAAGCATTCGTCGCTCCAGAGATATGCAATAAAAAAGTTCGGCGGCTTCTTGAATTCTTTGTAAAAATAATGGTCTCGTGCGCCTTAAGGAAGGATCGCATAACTTTTTTGGATTAAGATTATCGCCTCAGAATTGAACAAAGAATCGTTCTACCTGGCATTTGTCCGTATTTTTCTGGCCACCGTGTATAAGCCAATACCGCTCGATTCAGTTCAGTTGTTCAGTTAGTTATGAGTCAGTTGCGATAGAATTGCGAGTTTAGTTGCGTACTTATTGTTACAACACGTAACAGTGAGTACTTATTGTTATTTATTTCGGGTAAAGTTTTTAACATGTCTGTTTCAAAACCAAGTGGAAGTAAGAGGAAACTTGGAGATGAGCATCGTATCTTTCAAGAAAAGTGGGAATTAGAGTTTTTTTGCTGTGAAGTGAAAGACAAAATTATTTGCTTGATTTGTAACAGTACAGTCGCTGTCCCAAAATTATATAATATAAAACGTCACTATGATAGTCATAAAACTAAGTTTGACAAGTATACAGGCATGATTAGAAACGAAAAGTTAAAAGAGTTAAAATCACGGTTAAAAGATCAACAGCTTATGTTTACACGTCCAAAGCAAGAAAATGAATCTGCCGTTCAAGCGAGCTACGTACTGTCGGAGTTGATCGCAAAACACTCAAAACCATTTGTTGAAGGTGAATTTATAAAAGAGTGCCTTGTAAAGGCCGCGGAAATGTAAGTCCCGGGAGCGTGAAGGCTTTTCAAAATATATCCTTGTCCGGAATACTGTCGCTGAAAGAGTTACCGAGTTGGCTGCCAATATAAGCGAACAGATAAAAACAAAATCAGACTCTTTCATTGCATTTTCTATTGCCTGTGACAAAAGTACAGATGTGTGTGGTGTGGCGCAACTCGCTGTTTTTCTTCGTGCTGTTGATAGAGATATCAACGTTTATGAAGAATTGATGGAATTAGTACCATTGCATGATACAACAACTGGGGAGGATATTTTCAATGCTGTTTATGGACTTCTGCAAAAGTACAATTTAGATTTGTCAAAACTGTATTCCGTTGCAACAGATGGAGCTCCTTCAATGACTGGAGTAAATAATGGTTTTATTAAAATATTACAAACAAATATCAGAGAAACGGGCAGTGACAAACCAGATTTTCATCATGTTCATTGCATAATCCACCAAGAAATTTTATGCTCAAAAGTGATCAAGTTGGAAAGCGTTTTAAAGTCAGTGAAAAAATGATAAACTTCATGAGGTCACGTGGCTTGAATCAGCGACAGTTTTGTGCGTTTTTACGTGATTTAGAAAGTGAGTACACTGGTTTACCTTATTATGCAGAAGTGTGATGGCTTTCGTGTTCTATGGTTCTCGATCGGTTTTGGAAACTCAAAGAAAAAATACGCCTTTTCATGGAAGTGAAAGAACAAGATGTCAGCTTATTATCCGACGTACCTTTTTACATGATCTTTCATTTATGGTAGACATCACAAAACACTTGTCGGACTTAAATATAAAATTGCAAGGACCACGTCAAGTTATAACAGATATGCATAATCATGTTAAAGCTTTCAAGTGTAAGATGATGCTGTGGAAAAACCAGTTAGCGACACTTGCAAGGCGTATCAGGAAAGTACAAGTGGCCCAATATCATACAAAATGTATACAGAGAAAATGGGAAGCCTTCTGTCAGAATTTGAAAAGCGTTTTCAGGATTTTAAGTCCCAAGAAAACAATTTTTCTTTATTTACTGGTCTTTTCACTATCGATATTGATAAAGTTCCCCCTCACTTGCAGATGGAAGTGATTGAGATTCAGTGTCAAACCCATTTAAAAGAAAAATTTGATAGTGTTGGTACATTCGAATTTTATAAGTACTTGCCTTTTCAATACCAAGAAATGAGAAAACTTGCCTGTAAATCCTGTCAATGTTTGGAAGTACCTATAAGTGTGAACAATTATTTTCTTTGATGAAAGGAAACAAGTCTCCCGCAAGATCGCGATTGACGGACGCACACTTGGACGCAGTTTTAAAAGTTATTTCCGCCGATAAATTCACGCCACAAATAGACAACTTAATTAAAGACAAAAGATGTCAAATATCTGGCAAAAGAAGTTAATGTTTGTAAGTTTTTGTAATGTCCTTTTATTGGAAATTTAATAAATATACTTCTAACATAATAGTACTTTTTTCGTTAAGATTTTCAGTAGTTTGTCTTCTTTAAGATTAGGTTTTGCGGACCACCTAGTCTATGGTCTTCATGCTTTTGGCCCACCAGTGACTTTGAGTTTGACATGGCTGCTCTATAGTAACTTCTATCAAATTGTCAAGTTCTCACATTTTTGTTCCTTTTTCATTACGTGTTCTATACACTTTTTCTATTTTTCCACAGTCACATCATTTAAAGAAATCATTAAAAGTTGTCGAACGTCACTTAATTTAAACGTGGTATTATTTCTCGCTATTGCACCCTTCATCTGCGCCTATATTAATTTTATAGGGTTTAATTCACAATGGTATGTCAGTAAGCGTAGAACAAAAATATCAAGTTTTGCTGCCATTTCGTCAACTGCATATCTTTTAAAACTTTGTCCTAACACCTTGTACTAGACTTAGTAGTTCCCTTTTACCATATCATTTTCGAAAGCAATATTTTTTAAAGGAAAGCCGTTCCATTATAACGTGTTTTTTCCAGGAAGTTGTAGGTAAACGTTCGATTTGTCTGGAATGGTAGCTGGCATTCTCCATAACAATTACGGAACCATTTGGTATTAAATCTAACATTTGTTCAAAATATTCTTCAAAAACATCCCCATTCATATCCTCGTGGTAATCACCGGTATTTTTCGATTCAAATAGCAGTAAACCTCCTTTTACAAAGCTTTTGTCACTTCCTGTATGCGTAATAATTAAGCGTCGCCCTTCTCCTGAAGGAGGTCTTAAACCTGTAGATAATTCTTCTAAAAAAGCCTGTCGTCCACTGGTTATATTTTTGTCTTGCCCCATTTTTCCCACAGTATAACCGTTATTTACCCACGTTTCGTCTAAATAATAAATTTTCTTGCCTTCAGAACGTAATTTAGAGATGTTTCGTAGGTAATTTCTTCTCCAACATACAATTTTTTCCTTATCAATAAGAGCTGATTTCCTATTCATTTTTCCCCATAAAAAATTCAATACGTGCAAAACTTGCCACAACATTGTTCTACTTAAATTGGGTATACCCTCTTCCTCTTTCTAGCAACCGACACAATTTTATTTAATGTGGGTATTTCTTTTTTAAAATAAAAACAAATGCACTATTCTTCTAATTGTACTTTTTACACATTCGGGTATTTTAGTTTTTTTTCTACCGTGAGATAAACTAGACTCACTCACAGAAACTTTGTCTTCACGCACCGAAACTTTGTCTTCACGCAAAAGTCTGAATATTGTTGTTTTCCAATGGCAGTTATATGTCCCAACCAACAGAATCACGTTTATTTGACGTCAATTTTTCGTCATATCATACGTCATTATCACTTACTATATGACGTACCCAAGACGTTAAAAAGACGAAAATATGTCACAGACCAAAGACGTCATCCAGAATCAAAATGACGTCATATTTATGACGCCTTATTGACCAATAAAAATATATGTACATATAAATAAATATTCGTATTAGGTACTACAAATTTTATTGCATCATACAAAAAAACATTAATATATAATAACTGTAAACATAGTAAAGAAATAATAAGTAGTACCTACCTAATAAGTAATTTAAAAAATATAATAAAACAAAAACGATACAAATAAACCCAGACAAAAGAAATTATATTCAGCACATAATAACTAAATTACAAGAAATGCGCCAGAGGAAAAGATACCCAACATTTGTTTTTCAACGGTAATAACATACATTTCCCTATAGTATTTTTTATTTCCCATATCTCGCAAGTTTCAGATGAAACCTCAACTATAAAAATATTAAGGTACTTCCAATCTATTGAATATAAATAATAAGATGCATATGACAGAAACCGACGTCCCAATACCATAATCTTGTTGTCATTTGACAAAAAAATATTTAAAATTTGTACAACACTACCATCTTTAAATAGACTGTAAAAGTTGGCAGTCGAGTAACATGTAGTTGTTAATACTAAATTTTTATAACGGACCCTTTTAAATTGTCTGTAATTAAAACTACTTTCCAGAATTGGTCCCATGCTCAGACAAATAAATAATACTTATGGACACCTCAAGTGTATTACCATTTATTTCGGCAAAATTACCCGACGTTGTGAAGCATTCAGTTTTGGGATGCAAACAATATCAATAAACAAATGACAAACATAACGTCAAGCAGTGGCGTGCATTCCCAATAGGTACAATTAAATGAAAAACTGTTTTTTGTGTTCATCCCCATTTAGCATTCAAATATAATTTTAAATTCTTTCGTTCGAAATTAAATTTACAGAAACTAAATAAAATCATATAAATATGTATATTTTGACATAAATTAAAGGAATACAGTAATCTTATAGATTATAACTTAAATACTTATAGCAAAATTTAAGTAATGTAAAAATGTTAAAACTTAAAAAATTAATATACTATGTGTATTAAGGCTAGTTTTCAGATACAAATTCTCTCAATTTTTATTCGAAAAAACAGGCGGTCCGAAATTCGGAAAATATTAAAATTTTTTAACTCGGTCTTCGGATGCAAAATTATCTTCATCTCTTTATTTTATTGTTTTATACGTTATTTCAAATCCAAAATTATGGATGATTGGTGTATCACCAGAAAAAATCTTTGCAACCTTCGAATAAATATTGTGAAGATCCTATCTGTGAAAACTAAGCAAGATATAAAACAGACATCAAAGTATATGCTTGTTAAAAAACAATATGAGATCACATTATTTAATATTAGAAATTGTTATTACATTCTGAAAATTACTTTTAATTTATTTCAGAGTCGAAATTATAGTAAATTATATAAAAAAAGCTTGACATGTACAGCTCAGAACCAAACTTAAATCCAAAAGTTTTCCATAAAAGTTAAAGTGTACGTATTATAAATATTTTTACTTAAACAATGTGACAAAATAATTATTTAAATTTTGATTTATAAAGTTGAAAAACCTGAAAATGGATATATTTTACAGTAAAGCGCACCGCATAAAATATTTTGGAACTTTAAAGTCGAATATCTCGAAAAATAATTGTGATATCAAAATAAAATAAAATAAAAAAATACTGCAGAATCATATATTACATCTAATGTAACACTACGGCAACTGCGACGGAGGACGACGACGACGGCGCACTAGACATAGCAGTCTTGTAAACCAAGCTTAAGTTTGGTTAAAATTATAAAAAATATATTGGAAGGCAACATTATTATTAACAAATATCTAATCATGAAATTATTAGTTTTTAAATAAAATCGTTTTAGTCAACGAACTCCTTATTCTACTGTTAATGCTAACATCTAATTTTTTTTTGTTTCATAGTGTAATCTTATTTGAAAATATTTATTTAATAGTATTTTAATAAGGATATCATATGAGCCGTTTATCGGATGGTCATCAAAGTGATCACATTCACCGTTTTTTAACACATCGACTACAGTTTGCAGTGTATTATTCACTAAAATATTATTTAAATTCTTAATTTGAGAATGTTTCTCCAAAATTTTTTTAATTAATTATATTTCTTTCTATGTGATGGATTATCCATGGTGGAGAGGGTTATTTAAAAAAACTCGTTTATTTTTGGTTCAATATTAAGCAACGTTTCGGAAGCTTTTTTATAAATTGATGCTAGCTTCATCAGGCTTTAATTGAGGTAAAATGAGGTGGTCATGCTTGAAATTACGAACAAATGTTCATAGTACACTATTATAAAACTTGTAAATATGAATATGAATAACATAACACTTATATTACACAAAATAAATAACATAGATAAATAAATACTTGTAAATAACATTTGAACTATAACAAACGTACATTGAGAGTTTTCATTAAAGATGCCATAAATTGTTTTAAAAACTCTAAAATATTTTTCTGCCGCTTTGAAAACTTCTATCACAAAAAAAGAAGCATTTGTTAATTTTCTGTATTCCTTAACTTCTTGTAAAACAGAATAAGTAAAGACCCTTCAATAACATCAAGACATTTCAAACACGATATGGTTTTTTTAGGGTTTTTACAACAAATCCTGATATATAGAAAACTACATCTTCTGTGTAATCTGTCAGGTTCCACGCTGTTAATGTGTAGAAGTCAGGCAAATCCATTTGACTCTCTTCGCTTAAACATTCAGCCTCTTGCAGTTTCGTGATAGGTTGGCTTGAACAATATAAAATGTCAATATTTTCTAAATTAATGGTGTTACCTTTTTCTCCTGCTTTAATTTCAGTATGTACTATTAGTCTCTTCATAGCTGCTTTGAATTGTTTAGCAGTTGAATTATTGTTAAATCCGCATAAACTTCTGATTGCACCAAAAAACAACTCTAGATGATCTTGTGAGAGTTTGTAAGTAAGAATATATTTCAAAAAGTTTTTGATCGTCTACATAAGTTTTATATAAATTGATTAGGCTTTCCATAGAAATCAAAAACCTAAAACCTACACTTCTCGGCAAATAAATAACCGGTGCGCCTTTAAGTTTCAAAGAAATGATGTAATTCCCGGAGTTTCTTTAAATAATCCAAAGTATTGGCAAAATTTATGTTGCATATGGGTCTTTGAAAATAATATTTGCAAAAGCCTATTTCTGAATTAAATATATCGAATAAATTGTTAAAATATAAAATAAATGTTGAAGTGGCAGCCGACTCCTCAAACCCTGGGTACGCTAATGTTCTTAAATATGTTATAGCATCCGAAACGCTTTTGCTAAGTGTTTGAGTTGCAATTCGAACCTTCATCTTTTCACTCTCCACAGTTCAAATGCCTTTGTCTTAACTTTGTCCTTGCATGTAGTCTTTTTGATTTTGAACATCAACTAATTTGTCAATGAAACTACAATTTATAATATTGCCTTCACCATCTTCTAATTCAAGTTGCGATCCTAAACAATTTCGTACAAGTTTAATCATATGGCATGGATCTAAAAGTAACTACACTTTTCATTTGGTGACCGGATGCAAAAAATATGTTTTAAGGTTATTAACATCTTCAAATTCCCCACCTAATTCTTTTGCCGTAGCCATATTTGAGGAAGCACCATCATAAGTGAGCGACGTAACTACGATGCCGGTAGAGTGAACAAACTCCAAACACATTTTCACTAAATTTGCTTTTTCCTTCCCACTTATTCCATTAATTAGAAAATACGCAATAGGAATTTTCCAATTGTCGTTTAATGCTACTAACATAAAAACAAGGGCTTCTCTCGCTTCTGGAAGTTCATCAGAATCGACATTATTTCCTATATCAACAAAACCAGTAAATTTTTTTCCCGTCCATTCAGCTTGTGATTTTATGGATATTTCGTCCATCACAAGATTACACAGTATTTTTTTGTTAATGTTAATTGCTTGTTCAACTTTTTTATTTAAAGCATCCACAGATTCTTTTAAAAATCGTGGCGAACCATCTACTGTTTGTAATCCTTTTGATAAAGTGGTTGGATGTGGCAAACTTCTATTGAAACACTTCCTTACGTAGCAGTACGCTTTTGGAAAATAAAAATGTAAAGTTAATGCAGGAGTGAACTTTTGAGTAGAAGACCATTTTAGCATTCTATTAAACAAATCTGTTACAGAAGTGCCAACTGGTACCAAAACACAAAAATAAGTAGTGGAGTATTATTAACATATACAAAAACCACATACCTCCAGAGCACTCTCTCCAGCATCAGAAATGTGGAATTTCGGTTTCAAATGTTTTACCAAGGATTTCAAAGTATTCACTCTTTTTTTCAACCTTTGTACTGAAGTTTGAAGAGTAGATATTTGTTTACGCTGCTTTAATACAAAACTTTTCGCAATATGGAAGTACTTTCTTGATTTTCTAGGAGTATCACGATCGCTGGTCTCAATAAAATCTCCAATAAAGTGTTTCCTAAAAACAAATAATTTTAGATGAAGTACATAATATTTGTTAGATTTTATAAAGTAAAGTTCGTTTTCATATTGTACAATTTTTAATGTGACTATAAAATAGTATAGTATCTATGTATCAAGGCACTAAAGTTTGATTTTTCTTGCCGAATGTGTTTTAGTTTCAGAGGCGATAGCCAAAGCAAATAAACACGTATCATGAAAAAAGAACTTTAGTAGCGAGATACATATTGTATTTTTCCGAAATTGCAAATTTCAACAAAATCGCACTATTTTATAACGTTCTTTAAGAGCCTACACTACCTTGCCAACACAAAGTAAGTTCCCATTTAATTCAATGTAATCGCGCGGCATCATAATTGCAATACTATTTATTTTTTCTTAAATTTGTTTTCAGGAATAAGATGCTTAACAATTAATCTACAGATTGTCCGAACAGTTTTTCTCTACAATGTTTAATAAAATCAATATCAACAAAATTAATTGTATAAGTGTTTTTAATTAAGTATTTAGAAAAATCTTTCGAAGGATTTGTAGCATTTTTTTTTCTCGTTTTTACGAAGTAAAAATAAAAAAAATAATTAATTACGAATTAAGTTATATTGCCACCAAGTAATCAAATTCCAACTAATTTGAGTAGTGTGTTTCTTTGTTTATCTCTTTGGGGCATTTTCAGGTAAAACCTTTTAAAGATAAACTTACAAGCTTACTATTGTAGTCAATGTTACTTAAGTACCTACTTATCTGCTTAACTAGTACCTGCAGGATTTGTCATTGTGCTATTGCGCGCGTTTGAATATTCGATTGAATTGTTACTGGATTTTGATTTTTCTATTTATGTCTATCTACTGTAAGTGAAGTTTATGTTCTGGTGTTGTTTACGATTGAACTGTGTTTGAATTGTTACTGGTGTATTTTGCATTTAGCACGGGAGTGTTGGAAATCTGAATATAATTTTTCTCTTCACTTTTGGATTGTAAATAATTATTACTACTGTTAGACTTTTTACGTTTTATTGACATTTTCAACTAGTTTTTTGTATTTATGTGTAACTACTGTAAGTGAAGTTTATGTTCTGGTGTTGTTTACGATTGAACTTACCTTTTACTGACATTTTTGAACCGTGTTTTTGTGATTTTGGTGTATGGTATTGAAACCTAAGTATACTATCTATTTGGAATAATGGGAAGGCCAAATGTCGAAAACCGCAAAGTTACTTCTCGCAAACGCATGCGAGGAAATATAACAAATTTTCAAAGAAGAAAAGCAGCTACTGAAACTTCGAATAAAACAAACTTTGAAAACTCTAACTTGGTAAGTGTACTTATATGGTTGTGATTAGTAACATTTTAGAGTAATCTTTTGTCGATTTCAAAAAATTAAATTTTCAGTCGACCGTAATAAAAAATAGAAATAATTTTGCTCGCTTATTCGGCATTTCAAGTCGCTAATTTTGTGTTGCAGTAATCCGTTGGAAACTGTCAATTTTGATTAGAAATCGTAGGAAAAGCATTTTTTAATTTTTTAATTTATGTATCACTTTTTTTCGTTTTGTCTCGGCCGACGCCCTGTCAGGTCAATTGGACTAGTAACCATTCTGTTCTTTTTTTTTTAGAAAAGTATGAAGAAGTTGCTTTGACCGGCAGAAGAATTATTGATATTGACTATTTTCTGCAGCAATTGAAAAATTTCAACGAACATGGAATACAATTTGGATGCAGCATTAACAACCTCATTCCTTTTAAAGAAATATCGCGGGGATTAACATCTGTAATACATTATCACTGTAACATGTGCAACAAAAATTTGAGCTATGCACCAGTGCTAATAGTGACAATATAATGAGTTTGAACATAGCTGCAGTAACTGCTGCAACTAGTATTGGGATTGGATATGATAACAGTAAAGAACTGTTTTCTATTTTAGATGTTCCGTACATGTCTTCTGATACATATCTAAGAACAGCTTCAAAAGTAAATTCTATATGGGAGACAACAGCTGCAAGAAAAATACGGGATGCTGCAAAAAAGAAGCTGATTATGCTATTCAAACTGGAAATGTTGATGAAAACGGTATTCCTTTGTTGACTGTAGTAGCAGACGGTTGTTGGTCGAAAAGATCTTACAAGTCAAATTATAGTGCTCTTTCTGGTGTTGCTGCCATTGTTGGTAACCATTTTGGTGAGGTTTTATACTTTGGAGTTAAGAACAAATATTGTAAAGTTTGTATAAGACCAGACTATTTAAAATCAAAAACCCATGTATGTTTTAAGAATTACACAGGTCCATCTACAGGAATGGAAGCTGCTATATTAGTAGAAGGTTTTAAGGAAAGCGAGAAAATGTACGGAGTGAAATATGCCAAATTAATTGCTGATGGAGATAGCAGCACTTATAAAAAATATTGGAAAGTCGCCCCTACAACAACATTAGTGTGGAGAAGATAGAATGCAGAAACCACATTTTACGAAATTACTGCAATAAACTGAAAACTTTGTCCCAAGATACCAGGTTTCCTTTACAATTAAGAAAATTGATATCATGTAACATATTGCGCTTACGTTCTTCTATTATCGGAGCAATAAAATATAGAAAAAATCAAGAAAACATAGAATTAGTCGATAAAATAAATAGTCTTAAAGAAGACATTCAGAACAGCATATACCACGTTTTCGGAGAACACGAAAAATGCAATGAATATTTTTGCCACCGGAAAAATGACAAAATAAGCAACATACCTTCGTTAAAGTCGTGCGAGGAACTTTTCTTCAGGTTACAACAGCATTTAAAAATGGTTTGGTTAAATGCAAGAAGTTTAATTGAAGATGTGGACAGCAATGTTGTCGAACATTTTAATAGTGTTGTAGCTAAACATATTGGAGGAAAACGAATTAACTTTAGCTTAAGAGGATCTTACCAAGCTCGCTGCGCTGCTGCAGTAGTCCGCTTTAATACTAAAACTCCTCTTACGGAATTTTATCACACCCTTTGTGGTACTAGCCCTAGTAAAAGACTTCAAAAATTTGAATTACAACGACAAAGAAAGACTGAGCAAGATTTATTGCGTGTAAAAAACAAAACTGTAGTTAGAAGACAGCGGGCAAAACCACAAAAGCAAGATAGTGAATATGGAGAAAGCTGTCAAAAACCAGACCTTCCAGAAGATGTTTTAGCCGAAGAAATGCAAAAATTTTTAGAAGCATTGAAAAAACGGACGAAGAAAGAAATATACTACAAAATCAACAGTACTGCAAGCAGGATGTGGAAAATGGCTAGAGGAATGGAGAAAACTTTTAACTGCTTCTTCATTTTACAGAGTGTGTAGAAGACGACCGACTACATTATCGAAAAACTTAGTAAAGGATTTACTATACAATACAAAATCTTTAAATATATTTTCATTGAAGCACGGACGAGATAATGAAAATATAGCAAAACATCAGTTGGAAGCACAGGAAAACATTAAAATTTTGCCATGCGGTCTCTTTATTCACAAAGAATCTTATTTTTTTGGGAGCATCTCCTGATGGGCTAGTAGACAATAATTTAATTATTGAAATAAAGTGCCCATCGTCAGCCTACAATGTTTGCCCAGACAAGGCAATACAAAACGGCAAAATAAAATTTTGGAAATACAATATTGAAAATGATTGTTTTCAAATTAACATGAATGATCCATGGTATTTCCAAATTCAAGGACAACTTTTCGTTACGGGACGAAAAGGGTGTATTTTTGCTGTTTGGACAGGATTAAATTTTCCACTAAAGGTTGCTTACATTAATAAAAGATCAGACTTTTGGAAAAAAATATGGAAAAACAATTAAGAACTTTTTATATGAATTGCATATTGCCGGAGTTGGTGGACCCACGGTACACGAGAAATATGGAGCTTCGTGAACCGCAATACATATTGGACGCACAAAAAACAAAAAGAAAAAAGGTGCAAGCTGCAGCGTTTAAAATAAATATATCCTACCATTGTAATGTTTTGAATATTACTGTTAATTTGTTATTTTCAATAAGAAAGTCTTGACTTTGTAATTTACGATAGGAAAAATTTTACGATTATCATATAAGATGACACTGTAAGGTGCAAAAACATTCAAACTGATGTTTTTTACATATAAACTCAGCAGTCAGTTTTCATGTTTTTTTGCGAACCTTAAAAAAATTCAATTAAAACATTTTTTGAGTTACACTTATTGTTCCTGGTTTAAGAAATGGATTACTTAATTAAATTATTGATTAACGTTAGATTAACTTTCACAACTTCTTATAGCAGCTTGTAGTAAATGTTGTTTCTTTTTTACACAAACAAGTAATGACATGAATCTGTAACATCAACTGCGATGATAAATTGATATAAATGTATTTGTTCAAATTCAAATTAAAAAAATTTAATTGCGTACCTTATTGCTACCTTTTTATTGAAATAACATTCAAGTAAAGAAAAGGATAAAGTATGCACTAATCCTACTAAGCTGACCGCAGGAGGGAAAAAATTTCAAAAAAATCTTACCTACGTGACAATTACTTATCCCTTATTCTACGTGTAGTTTTTTTTTACAAAATATTGCCGTTTTGAAAGTCTTCGAGGTAGTGTAGGCTCTTAAGGAGTAAATGTAATTACTGTTTTCATTTTTACGATAAATGTTTGCACCGCGCATGCACGATTCTAAAATTTTTATACATTTTATCTCTATGTCTACTTAGATATCATACTATAATAAATTCGGTATTTCGGCTACCGGTGAGGGCGCTGGCGTAGGACAGAGCGTGTAAATCATACTGTTTGCGATCTGTGTATCACTCGTTACTTTTATTGTACAACAAACTAGGTTAAAATTGATCAACAAATAATTGTGCAAACAATAACACAACGTGTACACAACCGATCTTAAATATGATTTGGCTTAACTCTCAACGACGTCACCAGGTGGTGCATTGAAAATGAAATCGCGAACTACTTTAGTGCCGGTTTTATTTTATGCACTCCAGAAACTAAAGTATCATCTTTAGTCCATCTTTCGAAGATTAAAGTACCATTTTAAATCTCAAGGCAATTAAAATGCTGTTTCTATAACAACATACGAAGTAAACCACTCGTTCTGCATACACTTAATAGTATATACGTAACAAGGGAATAAAATGTTTTATTAATCCTGAGGACGAAGTTAAATCACCCCAGGGATTAAGGCACTTTAGTCCTGTGTTTCATACATTGTTTTATGCACTCTAGTTCTTGCTAAGTGTAATTAAAAATTTTAAGTGGAGTGCATAAACGTATTTAACTTGACGTCTTATAAAATTCATTTTTTATTATGTAGGTAATTATAATTGTACCATGGTCTATATTAACATTTACAAAAGTGTGTTTTTTATTAAACAACTGTAAAATTTAAGTTACACTAAAATTCATTTAGTTATGTATCAATTTAATTTTTTTCACAGTTCTTAATTATAGCCAGCAAGAACTGGAGTGCATAAAACAATGTATGAAACACAGGACTAAAGTGGTTAATCCCTTGTTACATAATATACTATTAAGTCCAAATCATTAAAATTTTGAATTTCTGAATTTAATTAAATGAAAATATTACCTTTTCTGTGTGGAGGGGTCCGAAGTGCACTCAATTTATTAACATTTTTAGGAATGCTAACATTGGCAATACTTTCAACTAATATTTTTGGTGATTCCGTAGTTGATGTTGAACTTCTAGGTTGAGCATCTCTGAAAATATTAACACATAAAAAATTATCCAAATAAAATGCAAATGATGTTACCTATGAAAATCTGTAATAGGTAAAAATTCCTATCTTACACTTCTAGGCAGATGTAATTCTTCTTCAGATGCAGTTAAGTTTTCTCTAAATCATCTACTGACATCGTTCCACTTAGAGACTCAGAAAAAGTAGAAACAACCCCTAGCTTCTGTGGGGATTTAGATAGTCCTTCATTATCACTGTCAATACTATTAAAAAGATACAAAAAGTTATGTAAGAATACATCATAATTATAAAGTTCAAATTTAATACATATTACCTTTGAACCCTTGTAACAGGTAGAAGCAATTGTCCCGAGTTTCCAAACAAATTTACTCCTTCCTCCGATGCAGTCAATGTTTCTTCTAAATCTTCTGCCGATACATTTCTGCTTTATGACTCAGACAGGTTAGAAAAAAATCTTTTATTTTGTGAAGTTTCAGTTGGTGTCGAGGTTCTGCAATAAGCAAATAACGTATATAAACTGCATATTAGATAAAACTGAACTTGACTTTGCGGTAGGTGTAAGTATGGGACAGCATCAATCGACAAACTCGGTTGCTTCTAGAATTAATTTGTATGTGCTCAGGCAAGAAATGGCCGGAACCGTTGATTGAAATATTGGTAAAGATAGTCAACCGCTTGTATTTGCTTGTATCACGGATGCAATTCACATATGCATGTTGGGTTGCGTTTTTGTTTACTTTTTTCACCTGTACTGAAGCGCTAAGTTATAATGTGTACGATTCTTGAAATAGAATAGTTCAATTTATTCCACCGTTGTAAAAATGGCGCAACATACAATCCGTAAAATTTACTTTTGTCAATACAATGTTGCAACGTTTTCAAATATTTAGTAAACGTATTAACTAGTAATTAAAAGTGACGAATTTTTCATTTATGAATAATACCATTGATGATACATATCTTGGATTTTAATGACAATGTTTTTTTAATAATTTACTAAAATACATGCGAAGCGTTATTTGTTAAAACAGTTTGGTTTGGTCGGTGTTAGATAAATAAGAAACAATTATTTTACAAATTATGCTTGCACTTTATTTTTTAACTTGCAAATAATAATGTTGACATTTGTTTGTCATTTAATAACTTCGTTAGGAATAAAGTAGAACATACTGGGAGAAATACCACTAGAGTTCAGAAACGCAAAATTATTGGTTTTTGTATCTACTTGTTTTTACGTGTTCAGTTGAAAAGGATTTTAAATAAAAATTGGTTTTCAAATTTTTCAATTCAAAAGGCAACAAGTTACCGTGTTTTTTAGGGAAAGTGGGTTCCACTAAACCTTCAAATTTAAATTCACTTGGTAATAAAACCTATTCCTATTACTTCTAAAAATAAAAGTACTAGATTTTAGCTTGAGGTGTGTTGTCTCCCGACGCGGTGCGGATAATTCGTGTATAATACACTATTCTTTTCTGTGACGAAATAAATGACGATTTAATATTGAAAAATCATATTACAATAGAATTAGAAAATTATTGAGGGAAATTTGGTGTTAAAAATAGTACTCACTTTTTTTCCCGAGGGAAAAAATAATTTACGAAAAGTGACACTTTGTTATCTGTTAGTAGAGATAAAAAGTTAGGATTTTACTCTTTGAAACTGTATCAAAATATCATGGTTTCGAATTAAAATAGTTTAATTAAAGTAAAAATAGCTCATTAATTATAAACATTGTTTCAAAAATTACAATTCCAACTGATCTAAAATAATAGTAATAATTTACAAACAATTTACACATAAATAATAACGTACCTAATACAATGCTATACATAAAACATATCCAAACATTTACACTTATTTATGCAGATAATATTCTTATTTTACGGTGTGGTTTTGTGACATCACTGTAATTATAGCTATTGGAAATATGTTTATTAGCCTCCCACTTTAAAGTTCGATATAGTTTTATTTTAACCAACTGATTGATAATTAACAGTTTATGAGTGTCGCATTCTCTGAACCATGAATTCACACTGCTGTTGAGACAAATGTATTACGAGGAGTCTTCCGGATTATTGTTTATGAGTCACATTCCTTATCGGCTTAGTCAGAAATTCTACAATTGCATACTTTTAGCAACACCTTTAGTAAATGAGTAGGCTTGTTATAATATTGTTTAGATGCAAACAGTTGAGTACGTTAGATTGTAATATAAGAAAATTCAACATTCGTTCCAACATAAAAAGGGATAGCGTTTCTATGTTAAAAATTTTAATTTCAATGACCAAAATTTAGAAATTTACTTGCGTAAGCCTAATAGATTTTAAAACATTTTCAACGGATAAACGATGTTAATGTAATAAATATATGAGTATGGAATTTTCAAAAGTATTTAAAGAAATTGTTTTTTTTGGGAGAACGTTTTTCAACGATTTCTTTACGAAATTAATACTTTTAAATCTGCAGGTTTTTTTTCATAATAATAAACTTTATTCACATGTGTATGTATACAATCTTTGTACATATATGTGTTTGTCATGATGGTATAACCATTGTTATAACCTTACGTAAGAAAGATACAAATAAATATTATTACATTGAACAATTAACAGACAATAGAAAAAAATATATAACAAAGGACACACATTTAATTAGTACGTCGACAAAAATCAATAAATTCTTGTATATTGTAGAACGCATGTTTTTGTTTGTTTGTCAACATTGACTCAATGCACCAATATTTCAATCAACGGCATGATGCATTGGCAACAATGTCGTGCCTTAGCATAAACTATCAGCAAAATTACAGTTTTCTATTTCACATTTATCGGCAATACTGTTCTGTAAATTCTACAATACAATTGACGTATTTTCTTAGCACAAAGCGATACTACCGACCTCTGATGTTTAGAACAAATTTCGGGGTCGCATAATCCCGTAAGGTTGACTATCTTTACCAATATTTCAATCAACGCCGGAACATATACAAACCTCTCCCTCAATGTTTCGAATATTTAAAGCTTGTAGCCAAATCTTCCTTTTCAAATCATTTTTTGGAATCCTCAAATACAAAGAATAAAGTTGAAGAGGTACAGATTGGAAAAATAAAGTTAAGCATTCTGATAAAGCATAATAATATTGTATTTTACAGATACGACGTATAGAGAACGTCTCGCTTAATCAGTATTGTGAATTTCATTGAACAACGTTAAAAAAAGAAAAGAATTTAAAGTTCGTTCACTATCGTAAATAATTATGCGAACATAGATACGTGAAGCATGCTGTGTCCATTATTATTTATTTGTCTGAGGTGCCATGGTATGTTCCAATTCAGGAGTTACACTATTATTCGAAGGTTTGTAGGTTAATATAAGGCTTGCCTCATTCAGCCTACGATGCAATTGTTGGAGAGGTTGAGTAGGAGATCGTATCATTTTTTATAATAGGCCTAAATAATTTTCAAACGGAAATGCAGAGAACTCATCTAGAGTTCCATACATATCTGCATCACTGCTAATGTGTGATAACATGTGAATGTTGTAGACTAAGTACTCAGCTCCATACAATTGTTTTCAATGATTTACAAAGAGACCTAATAAATCATTCGCATAACTACAACTAAATTTTGAAATGTGCTTTTCTGATATAAGAATTGTAATTCCAGTATGTAGTAACAGAAAGTGTTCATAAACTGCCAAATCTACTACATTTTTGAGCACCACTGGACCGATGTATAGTAAGAATGTTCTATACTCAGTGGCTTTCCAACGATTCAGTTCAGTCAAAGATCTTAGTTTCCTATTGAATTCTGAAGGTATACAATTTTTAAGGATACTAACTGCTCTGATATGGAGTTGACAGAATGACTGAGTAGTCGTGTCCGTAAAGGATGACCTCCTAACCAAAAATTCAATAATTTTCAAACCACCCCCAAACGCACACAATGCATGTATAGTCGACAGGAAATTTAGAAAGTGATGTTCACTGTCTGATTGCTCTACGAATGATTTGTCACTTCTTTTTGCTGCAGATATACCTGGATAAATAACTCTATTCCCTACATACTCTCCAACCTCCACACACTTGTCACAGGACGAGTAACCTCCATGTGATTTAGTTTGCTTTATGAATGCTCGCGCCGGAGCGTCACAAACAAAACGATGAATCTTAATAACGTACGATATTCCACTAAAAATTAATCCTTCCTTCAACAAAATAAACAACTCAGTTATAAAATCGTTTAAAAAACGATCAATAGGTTTTGGCTTCGATTGACCACAAAACACACCCACTACAAAGAGTGTACTTGGGAAGTCCTTTATCAAACCTAAAATTGGCCAGAATTGCTTGTTGGAACTATGAAATAAAGGTAACCCGTCAATATTGAAGCTGATTTTGATTGTATTAAGTGGATAACTTGAGTGAGATGACAAAAATAATTTCAACGCGTTAGCTAAGCCTCTGTGATAATATTCACCAAAATTTTCTAATTTTTTTACATTTGTATAATCAGGTGTTCGTAGTATTGTTCTGCTGTCTAAAGGTAAATTTAGATAAAGTGGAGAAAGAATGTGCAATAAACTGGTAACAGCCGATTGTGATACATTATGTTCTATTGCCCAATGTCGTAACTGTAATAGTAAGTCAATATTTAACTTTTCTAAATTAGGACATGGTTCCATGTTATCTGGCAAACATAAATTTTTAACATTTTCATCGACTGAAAAATAATCCGGGAATTCGCTCATTACGTAAGTACTGTAATTTTAAGTAACATTAACGATTGTGTGGTCGTGGTTAGGCAAGTTATTTACAGCTTGAGATATTCTTCTAAAATATTGTCGCCGTCCTACCGATTGTTTTAATTTTGATTTTGTATACATGCTGAATATAATTTCATATACAAAGCATAATAATAAAATTATAGTCTATAAATGAGTCAAAATTAAAAAACTACAAAACTTACATTAAATTAGCATGTTTTAACCAAACTTTAATACAATCCTCAACATCCTTTTTAAAGGTATTTGGTGAACATGCTTTCACTGCCTCTATTATAAAAATATTTTTAAACTTACTTTATAATTAACGATTATAGCTTACCAACAATAACAGATTTTAAAGTTAAGTTGACAAAAGCAATTTTATTTTGCCTCTTTCGATAAAGGCTATAATAAAGCAGCAATATTATCTTCCAATAGAGTTTTTAAAATACGATTCGTATTTGAAGAAAGATCACGCCCTCCCAGAACTGACAAGTAGGAAACCTACAGTTTCATTCAATTAATTACAGATTAAGAACCAAATACCTATACTTACGAAAGTAGTAGAATTATTATTAAACTTGAGGTACACTCATGAAATTTAAAACTTGGACACCACAATTTCTGTAAACAAAAGTTTGCACATTGTGAAGCGGGCTTAAGGGTATCATTTACAATTCTAACAGCAGGTAGTCTCAGCAGGGGTTATCTTATAGAAGGACTGTAGAATGAATCATTACACTAAGCACGTTTTAGAAAATAGGTAATTTACGTTGCTTACTTAATTTTTTCTTTAAAGAATATATTTGAAGGTATCGCTAATTAAACACCATAGCTCGATTAATTATCGAATCAAAATTTTGTTTAGGAAATGTTTACAAAATAAAATTAGAAATAATTTTGATTTAAAAACGTCTACAAGCAATAACTTTTAAATTAAATCAAAAAACTAAACATGGTTATTTGGGTTGACTGATTATTACTTATTTTTAAATAAATCTAACCTACTAATTATTGTAAGTTATTAAAAAAAATCATTAAACTCTCTATTCATAATATTTAGTCCTTACAAAATGTATATTTTATGACGTTTCATTTTTTCTGTAGTTAATATAAAAAGTGAAAATAAAAACTAAGGCAATTCTTATTGTCAACGTATATATTTAGTTTTTTGACAAGAATTTATTACATAATTATAATTAAGATACCAAGTTATAGTTTAAAATTAAATGAAAACTTTTTTTAAATAAAGGTATTACTATATAAATAAATATAAGAAATCAATAATGGGTGTGACCTCCATTATTATTGATACATTCTTGGAGGCGTCTGCTCATTGACGCTATCAAGGTATCAATATAATTAATATTAATCGTTTCCCATGCGGTATCAATGGCTGCAATTAGTGCATTACGGTTTACTGGTATAAAATTTGGCCCTTGTTGTCTTCGGATAACAGCAAGTATTCGAGCCCAAACATTTTCGATAATGTTAAAATCTGGGCTTTTTGCTGGCCAGGGTAACAGCTCCAAGTTATTTGCTTGTATCCAGTTGCGCACAACCTGCGAAGTATAGGGTCATCATATCCCGATAGTTAATTATCGAATGTTCCAAGAAAATATGTGTAAATAGTAAATGGAATCTACTAACGTAACGTTAAGTCGTTAATTATAGTTACATAACTCTCCTTTCATAAGATATAGTTCATATTAATATGCTTATTGTAAAGCTTCGTACACACCTGAACAACAAACCGAGAAACAAACAGAACAACGAACCGAACGGCAATCGGAACATTAATTTGGACGGTGCTACGTACGAATTTTAGAACAGATTCGCAAGTCCTGATTGTTCCACGAACGGTTTGCGGCGTTCCTGCAACTTGTCGGTTTTTTCTCCGACATCAAAGAAAATGCGCGCGAATGCGTTTGCAGGTTTGGACGAATCTAAACAAAACGGCGAACAAACTTATGCGGGAGAATTAAATTATTTATTTTTGTCCTCCCTTTTGTGGGTTTGTTGTGTTTTAGGTAATATTATGGAGTTGACAGAAGAAAAATGTTTTAAATTAATCAGTGTTTAAGAATGCAAGAAAAAAATGATGTCCCTATTAGCATCATTTGGGCGGGAAATTTCCAAAATAAAAAAAGCGAAGTAAATTATAATATTTTACTCTTCTTTGTGCGTAAAAATTTGGTTGGCACTATCTTCTTGTTTTCCGCAATTTTCTCTTTTCAATAATAAATATATATGAACTGAAAACTACTGAAAATAATTATGGGAACAGCACAAACGTTCCGTTTGTTGTTCGGATTGTGAAAATCATAAAAGATCGTTTGTCGTTCTGTTTGACTTTCGGTTCGTTGTTATGTTTGTTGCTCGGTTTGTTGTTCAGGTGTGTACGAAGCTTTACAACTTAAGCAACAATTTTTGGCGAATAAAGATTAGTTTGTGATGTAATATTAGAAACACAAATTTATATCATATCAAATTTATGACAACTTAAAACCAAGAACGTGTATGTTATTGCTAAGAAATTATTAAGGAAAAAGCGCAATTGCAGTGTAAATATTTATAATTAGATATTTTTGAAAGATTTATAAGTCCTCTATTGTAATCTTAATACTTAAAAGAAAATCCTGTCCATTAGCATTATAAGGAAATGGCTTTTACTTTATGAATAAGTTTCAATAACAATAGAATATCCTTGCTTGTTTAATTTACTTCCTTTGAGTCATATTGCTCTAAGGGTTGTTACATTGGTCATTAGAAGTGTGTAATAAATAAACAATTACCTACTGTTTGAGAAGGGGTAGTGTGAACCAATAAATAAAGTAAGAAATGTAAATTCCATTTTAGTTTAAAATTTCAAGTGTTGTGAAAATGCCACCTCATCTCGGTGCTGATTTGAAAGCGCGGATTGTTTCGGAATTAGCGGCGGGCCGTAGCGTGCGTGAAATTTCACGTATGTTAGATATACCAAAAAGCACCGTAGGGCATTACCGAGTAAAATGGAATCTTGAACACACTTTGAAAAGACCCTTCGGAAGTGGTAGACCTAAAGTATAGTAATAAAGAAGTGTAATGCTGCTGCGAAAGAAGTTCTCATTGACGAAAATATGAGACGTCGTCTGGAATTTGCAAGGCGATATGTGAACGAACCTTTGGAATTTTGGAATCGAGTGATTTTTAGCGACGAAAAAACGTTCAATAGCCTCAACGATGGACCACTAAAAGTTTTTAGAATGGAAGGAACTCGTTACGAAAATAATCACATATGTCCTAAAAAACGAAGTGGTTATTTTTCTGTGAATGTGTGGGGTTGGGTTAGCGCGCGGGGTCCAGGAGTTTGTTGGGCTATCGATGGACGTCTTGATTCTGCTGCGTATTTAGATATTTTGGAAACTATTATGAAACCTTCAGTCGAAGTGTTTTATCCAGACGAAGATTATATTTTCCAACAAGTAAGTATTCTTATTTCACTATACTTTCTCCAAAAAATAGTTCGGGATCTGTTGAATTAACATTTTCATAATGTATTTTTGTTGTTAAAGGACAACGCCCTATTCATACTTCGCGGGTTGTGCGCAATTGGATACGAAAAAATAACTTGGAGCTGTTACCCTGGCCAGCAAAAATCCCAGATTTTAACATTATCGAAAATGTTTGGGCTCGAATACTTGCTGTTATCCGAAGACAACAAGGGCCAAATTTTATACCAGTAAACCGTAATGCACTAATTGCAGCCATTGATACCGCATGGGAAACGATTAATATTAATTATATTGATACCTTGATAGCGTCAATGAGCAGACGCCTCCAAGAATGTATCAATAATAATGGAGGTCACACCCATTATTGATTTCTTATATTTATTTATATAGTAATACCTTTATTTAAAAAAAAGTTTTCATTTAATTTTAAACTATAACTTGGTATCTTAATTATAATTATGTAATAAATTCTTGTCAAAAAACTAAATATATACGTTGACAATAAGAATTGCCTTAGTTTTTATTTTCACTTTTATATTAACTACAGAAAAAATGAAACGTCATAAAATATACATTTTGTAAGGACTAAATATTATGAATAGAGAGTTTAATGATTTTTTTAATAACTTACAATAATTAGTAGGTTAGATTTATTTAAAAATAAGTAATAATCAGTCAACCCAAATAACCATGTTTAGTTTTTTGATTTAATTTAAAAGTTATTGCTTGTAGACGTTTTTTAAATCAAAATTATTTCTAATTTTATTTTGTAAACATTTCCTAAACAAAATTTTGATTCGATAATTAATCGAGCTATGGTGTTTAATTAGCGATACCTTCAAATATATTCTTTAAAGAAAAAAATTAAGTAAGCAACGTAAATTACCTATTTTCTAAAACGTGCTTAGTGTAATGATTCATTCTACAGTCCTTCTATAAGATAACCCCTGCTGAGACTACCTGCTGTTAGAATTGTAAATGATACCCTTAAGCCTGCTTCACAATGTGCAAACTTTTGTTTACAGAAATTGTGGTTTCCACGTTTTAAATTTCATGAGTGTACATCTAGATATAACCTAATTATAGCAACTTTTTTTTGAAAAATCAACTGCTTTTGTTGGGAAACGTAAAATATCTTCGTTCTTTGTTTTTCCAACTATATTGAAATAATTTTTATATCCATATGTTGTTCATAATCACTATTTCAATAACAATACATATCCACAACGTTTCTTATTCAAATTGATAATAAGTAATAACTGTATAAGCCCTCCTTATATATACTTACCACATTCGAAGAACCTGCGTCTAATGGGATATAAAATCTAGTCATCTTCTGGCACTTGGCGATTTTTTAAAGTGCGGGTGAAGTGAACTGGTTGTTTATAAGGAGGCCAGAACACTTGTTTTTTTTGGGTTAACCACTGATTACTTACAATTGCAATGCTACTACCATCCTCCTCGTCAGCAGTAAATTCAACACACCTACGAAAGCCATCCTAGAAAATTATAATTTACAAGCGTGTTTCGAAGTCAGCACGTAAATTTTTACAAAATAGCTACAAACAATATTTTCTAAACTGAAGTATAAAACAAAACAAGCAGTGAAAATAGAGAGCAATTGAAAATAATGAAAAAAAATTAACATTAACATATTTTTAGCAATTTTGTGGTTATTCGAAATAATTCAAAATAAGTACCTATTATCACCTTACCTACCCGATGTTTCTGTGCCTACACGATTGTTTAAAAACAAGGTTTTACTATTTATTCTTTGGTTTTAATAAATGGACCGAAGGATTGAGGTTAAGAGAACTATAATTTACCGCCGGCGTGTAGTCTTGCGCTTGCGCAAATGGTCGCGGTGTTATTTAAAAATCGAGTTGGTAAACTTTTAAATATAAAATTGCATTTTACGTGTGATGTAATAAATGCAGTCTATTCTACGATTCTAACTAACCATAAAATTTAAATTGAATAAACAGGAAAATTTAACGAACTACCTAAAAAAAAGGAAACAAACATAAAATAATGTTCATAATGATAATAATACGTCGGTCATTGAATCGAGCGCTGTGATTAATTTTTCGCCTATAATTAATCCAAATTTGGAAGGTGTAGTGATTTATTAATTACATCAAGTAATCAAGTGTTGATGTTAACAGACATATTCAGTGCTGTGATAAATTCTAGTGCTTATAATCAGTAAGATAAGTGCACACAAAGGACAAGGAGTATTAGAAACGGATAATAAACACATAATAATTTACAGTGGAGTGAAAGAAGAACAGAGAGCAGCCACAAGGAAGTAGCTTGTATTATACATAGAAAACTAGAAAAAGAAATACACAAATGGGAAGCAAGATCAGACAAGATACTAACAGTAAATATGCAAAATAAAAATGAACAAAAAACAATAATAGTAATATATGGACCGAATGAGGACGAAAAACAGAAAGTAAGGATAGATTTTGGGAAGAATTAACAGAAACAGTAGAAGGGGCAAAGGAACTATATATATATATATATATATAAATGATAAGTTTTTCGACACCTAGTGTCGACTCGATTAAAGCGTTCACGTACGAAAATGTTAGCAACTTTGCCGACAGGTATGTAAAGCAGTTACATAGTCGATTCTTCAATAATTATAGCCAACCTAACAGTTGGCAAGTATAAAGTACTGAATCGCCTGCAGTAAAGTACGCAAGAGGTTGTACAATAGCAAACAAACACTGAGAATCACCTTGACAGCTGTTTCGTCCTTTTTGGGACTCATCGGGAGTGAGAGAACTCGAGTGTAAGTTCACTATTGTACAAACGTGCGCTGTCGACTATATGCCCTACTGGAGGGATCACAATATTTAAATGATAAGTTTTTCGACACCTAGTGTCGACTCGTTAAAGCGTTCACGTACGAAAATGTTAGCAACTTTGCCGACAGGTATGTAAAAGCAGTTACATAGTCGATTCTTCAATAATTATAGCCAACCTAACAGTTGGCAAGTATAAAAATTTCGAATCGCCTGCAGTAAAGTACGCAGAGGTTGTACAATAGCAAACAAACACTGAGAATCACCTGACAGCTGTTTCGTCCTTTGGGACTCATCGGGAGTGAGAGAACTCGAGTGTAAGTTCACTATTGTACAAACGTGCGCTGTCGACTATATGCCCTACTGGAGGGATCACAATATTTAAATGATAAGTTTTTCGACATCTAGTGTCGACTCGTGAAAGCGTTCACGTACGAAAATGTTAGCAACTTTGCCGACAGGTATGTAAAAGCAGTTACATAGTCGATTCTTCAATAATTATAGCCAACCTAACAGTTGGCAAGTATAAAATTTCGAATCGCCTGCAGTAAAAGTACGCAAGAGGTTGTACAATAGCAAACAAACACTGAGAATCACCCGACAGCTGTTTCGTCCTTTTGGGACTCATCGGGAGTGAGAGAACTCGAGTGTAAGTTCACTATTGTACAAACGTGCGCTGTCGACTATATGCCCCTACTGGAGGGATCACAATATTTAAATGATAAGTTTTTCGACATCTAGTGTCGACTCGTGAAAGCGTTCACGTACGAAAATGTTAGCAACTTTGCCGACAGGTATGTAAAGCAGTTACATAGTCGATTCTTCAATAATTATAGCCAACCTAACAGTTGGCAAGTATAAAATTTCGAATCGCCTGCAGTAAAGTACGCAAGAGGTTGTACAATAGCAAACAAACACTGAGAATCACCCGACAGCTGTTTCGTCCTTTTGGGACTCATCGGGAGTGAGAGAACTCGAGTGTAAGTTCACTATTGTACAAACGTGCGCTGTCGACTATATGCCCTACTGGAGGGATCACAATATTTAAATGATAAGTTTTTCGACATCTAGTGTCGACTCGTGAAAGCGTTCACGTACGAAAATGTTAGCAACTTTGCCGACAGGTATGTAAAGCAGTTACATAGTCGATTCTTCAATAATTATAGCCAACCTAACAGTTGGCAAGTATAAAATTTTCGAATCGCCTGCAGTAAAAGTACGCAAAGAGGTTGTACAATAGCAAACAAACACTGAGAATCACCCGACAGCTGTTTCGTCCTTTTGGGACTCATCGGGAGTGAGAGAACTCGAGTGTAAGTTCACTATTGTACAAACGCGCGCTGTCGACTATATGCCCTACTGGAGGGATCACAATATTTAAATGATAAGTTTTTCGACATCTAGTGTCGACTCGTGAAAGCGTTCACGTACGAAAATGTTAGCAACTTTGCCGACAGGTATGTAAAAGCAGTTACATAGTCGATTCTTCAATAATTATAGCCAACCTAACGGTTGGCAAGTATAAAATTTCGAATCGCCTGCAGTAAAAGTACGCAAGAGGTTGTACAATAGCAAACAAACACTGAGAATCACCCGACAGCTGTTTCGTCCTTTTTGGGACTCATCGGGAGTGAGAGAACTCGAGTGTAAGTTCACTATTGTACAAACGTGCGCTGTCGACTATATGCCCTACTGGAGGGATCACAAAAGGACGAAACAGCTGCTCGGGTGATTCTCAGTGTTTGTTTGCTATTGTACAACCTCTTGCGTACTTTACTGCAGGCGATTCGAAATTTTTATACTTGCCAACTGTTAGGTTGGCTATAATTATTGAAGAATCGACTATGTAACTGCTTTACATACCTGTCGGCAAAGTTGCTAACATTTTCGTACGTGAACGCTTTCACGAGTCGACACTAGGTGTCGAAAAACTTATCATTTAAATAGTGTGATCCTCCAGTAGGGCATACAGTCGACAGCGCACGTTTGCAATAGTGAACTTACACTCGAGTTCTCTCACTCCGATGATCCCAAAAGAACGAAACTGTCGGGTGATTCTCGGTGTTTGTTTGTTATTTATAACCTCTCGCTACTTTTACTGCAGGCGATTCAGCCTATGCCAACTGTTAAGTTGGCTATAATTTTTGAAGAATCGACTATGTAACTGCTTTACATACCTGTCGGCAAAGTAGTTGCAATGTTCGTACGTGACGCAGATCGACACTAGGTGTCGAGAACTTATCATTTAAATATTGTGATCCCCCTCAAGTAGGGCATACCTCGACAGCGCACGTTTATACAATAGTGAACTTACACTCTGTTCTCATCCCGATGAGTCCCAAAAGGACAAGCAGCTGTCAGTGATTCTCAGTGTTTGTTTGACTATGCAACCTCTTGCGTACTTGAGCTTCAGGCGATTCGCTTATACTGCAACTGTTAGGATTGGCTATAATTATTAGAAGAATCGATATGTAACTGCTGCACATTCCAGCAAAGTTGCCTTGCATTTTTAAACCGTCATGAGTCGATTCTAGGTGGTCGAGCACTTACTATTTAATATTGTGATCCCTCCAGTAGGCATATATGACAGCGCACGTTGCTGACAAGTGGTGAACTTTGCACTCGGTTCTCATCCCGCATCCAGATGATCCCAAAGGAAGACAGCTGCGGGTGATTCTCGGTGTTTGTTTGCTGTGACAACCTCTTGGTGCACACTGCAGGCGATCTCAGAAACCATACTTGCCAACTGTTGGTTGGCTATCATTGTTGAAGAATCGACTATGTACGCTTTTCTGTCGGCAAAGTTAACTGCACATTTTCGTACGTGAACTACAGTCGCACTAGTGTCGAAAAACTTTATCATTTAAATATTGTGATCCCTCAGTAGGGCATATCAGTCGACAGCACGCATTCTGTTACAATAGTGAACTTTACACTCGAGTTCTCCCTCGATTAGTCCCAAAGAACACTGTCGGGGATTCTCAGTGTTTATTTGACTATTGTACAACCTCTTGCGCACTTACTACGATCGAAAATACATCTTAGCTTGGCTATAATCTATTGGAGAAACTATAATCAACTGCTTACTACCTGTCGGACAAAGTTACTCTCTATATATATATATATATATATATATATATTTGGGAGATTTTCAACGCTAGAGTAGGGAAAGAGATGATGAATACAATGACGTACTAGGAATACATGGAAATCGAAGGAATAATAACGGTAAAAATGTTAGATTTCTGTCTTTTTTTTTACATGAGTAAATACAGAACACAAATACGTTTTTTCAACATAAAGAAATCCACAAATACACAAGGGAAATGAAAAGTAGAAGCGAAAAATCAATAATTGATTACATACTTGTACAAAAAAATAATAGAAAAACAGTGATAGATACAAGAGTAGAAGAGGGCCTGAAATAGGAAGTGATCACTATATAGTCATAACAAAATTAAATGAGAAAATTTTAAACAAGAAATTAGAGAAAAAAAATGTTCAAATAATGAAACCAGTAGAACTACTTAGAGCATACAGTAAAAAATTGAGGAGTAAATAGAAAATATAAGAGTAACAGAAACAAATAGTGATTTAGAAGAAGAGTGGAAGGTATTTAAGAATATTATAATAAGCACAACTAAAAGAAGTATGTGAGTATAACATGGTGAACAAATGAAATCAAGAAACATGTCAATAAAAATAAAAAGCATGGAAATGTTATTTATCGGACCAGACGGTAGGAAAATATGAAGAATATAAACAAGAAAGAAAAACGGTTAAACAATTAATAGCACAAGCAAAAATTCAAGCGTGGAAAGAATTTAGGGATAAAATGGAATACAATAGCAAGGAAAATCAAAAAGTTGTTTTATAAAGTGCTGAAATCGACAAGGAGCGAAAATTACAAGAGACACTGCGGAATTACATACTAAACAAACAAGGAAATATACTAAAAGAAGAAAAAGAAATAGTACACAGATGGAGAGAATACTTTCCAAGAATTACTAGGTGGAAGAGTAGACTCAGAAGAAATTCATGCGCAACAAATAATAAGAAGCGAAAATGGAGAAAAAGAAATTGGAATGACTGAATTAGTAGAAGCAATAAACAAATAGGAAAGCATCAGGAATTGACAGAATAACGTCAGAAATGATAAAACACATAGGACAGAAAGGAAGAGAGATGCTTCTGACAATATACAACAAATATGGAACGAAAGAAAGATTGCCGAAAGACTGAACAAAATGCTTAATTGTACCTGTATACAAAAATAAGGGAAATAAAAGTGACTGTAACAATTATAGGGAATAACATTATTATGCACGAATATGAAAATATGGGAAACGATACTACATAAGCGAATTAAAGCCAAAATATAAAATGAACTACATGATGCACAGAGCGGATTTAGACCAGGAAGAAGTATTCAAGACCACATATTTTCTATAAAACAAATAATACAGAAAGCTTGGCAAAAAAAAAAAGTGTATTTGACATTCATAGATATAGAAAAAGCGTTTGATAGAACACCTACGACAAAAATGTGGGGAAATTCTAAAAAGAAAGTGGAGTCAATGATAAGTTAATACGATTAACAAATTTACAAACTATATACAAAGATAATATGAATACAGTTATCGTGAACAACAAAGAATCAAAATGTATTTAAAACTAAAGAAGGATTAAGGCAAGGGGAAGTCTAAGCCTAACACTTTTTTATAACGTATATGGACAATATAATTAAAAATGTACAAACAAAACTAAAAATACAGGGTAATCCCAATATTGCGTGGACATAGAGCTACAGTAGCTTTATGGATCAAAAAAGTCGAATGGGCTAAACTTACCTATATACTAAGTGCTTCGTTAAGCCGTGAGAGGGGCGTCAAAGTTGAAACAATATTTTTATTTTTTTAATAACTCGAGAATACTTAGCTCGATTTTTGTAAAATTTAGTTTGGGCACATTTCTATGAAGGAACTACGCTTTTAATAGATATCAGTTTAATTGAATTCCAGGAAGGGTGAAAACCATCCCCACCCTTTCATAAATTTAATGGTAACTTTTTGGGGTGGTGATAGTGCTTTTACTTTTTTTTACAAGAAAGATACATTCATCTGCTGTATTTTTTGTCTCTTACAAAATGTTGTATCTCTTTTGGTTTTTGAGCAAAAATAGACAAATTAATAAGTAAATTTGCAATTATGATTTATTTACATTACAATAAATGTTCAATATGACCACCACCTTCGGCCCCGCGTAAATTAATTCGACGCAGAAAATTAAAATTGACTCTTCTCAACAGGTGTTGGTCTCGCAAAGAGTTCGCAGCATGTTGAATCCTACCCCACAATTGTTCATAGTTGTCAATTGGAACTTCGTATTTACTTTATTTTCAACATTCCCCAAATGAAATAATCACAAGGATTAAGGTCCGGGGAGCGAGGTGGCCAATGAATTGGGGCATCTTGGCCTCTGCCAATCCACCTTTCTGGGTAATGCACGTTTCAAGTAGTTTCTAACAAGATGAGAATAATGAGGAGGTGCACCATCGTGCATGAAAAACATTTCACGACGTAAATTAAGAGGCACGTCTTCTAAAATCCAGGCATACTTTCCTGAATGAAATTCAAGTAATTATTAGCATTAAGGCGATTTGGTAATCTAAATGGACCAATTAAGTGAGTATCAATTATACCCATCCACACATTAATTCTGAATTCTGTTGAAAATGCCTCTCTCTAACAGCGTGAGGGTTTTCATCTGCATAAACATGCTCGTTATGAAGATTTGTTAAACCTCGTCGTGTAAAGCATGACTCGTCCGTAAACAAAATTTTCATATGGAAGTATGGATCGGCCGCTCTGCGCTCTTGCATCGACTGAGCAAAATGTATACGAGATCCGTAATCAGGAGGTATGAGTTCTTGGACGCACTGGATATGAAAAGGATAAAATTAATTGCTCTCTAATAATCCGGTTAACTGTGCTTTTAGACACCCCAGTTTGACGTTCCAATATTCTTGTACTAATTCCCCGATTATTTTGAACAGTTTCGAGAATCTCTTCTTCGACATCAGGAGGTCTAGCCTGTCGAGGTCGCCCAGCATTAATTTTAATGGGTTTTAATCCACCAGTTTCTCGAAGACGCCTCTCAACATTTGCGAAAGTCTGACGGTTCGGAATCTGTCTATTGGGAAACCTTTGACGATATACGCGAACACTCTGCGACAGTTACCGTTACAAAAACCAAGTACAAGCAACATATCAGTTTGTTCATTAAAAGTGTACTCCACTAACAGCCACAAAATTAACGAAATTAACTTATTTCAAATGAACGCCTACAAACACAAAATTAATTCATTGTTTAAAACAAAAACAAGTTGTCGGATATCCGAGCTTGCCCGAAAGTCGTCGAAAGCAACCCGCGTTATTAATCAGAATTCATTAAAGTAAATTTTTTTTTACTCAAAAAACTAAAAGAGATACAACATTTTTGTAAGAGACAAAAAATACAGCAGATGAATGTATCTTTCTTGTAAAAAAAAGTAAAAGCACTATCACCACCCCAAAAAAGTTACCATTAAATTTATGGAAGGGTGGGGATGGTTTTCACCCTTCTCTGGAATTCAATTAAACTGATATCTATTAAAAACGTAGTTCCTTCATAGAAATGTGCCCAAACCAAATTTTACAAAAATCGAGCTAAGTATTCTCGAGTTATTAAAAAAAAAAAATAAAAATATTGTTTCAACTTTGACGCCCTCTCACGGCTTAACGAAGCACTTTAGTATATAGGTAAGTTTAGCCCATTCGACTTTTGATCCCACAAAGCTACTGTAGCTCTATGTACACGCAATATTGGGACACCCTGTATATAGTAGGACACTTAAATCTTCAAAGAACTGAAATATCTGAGGGATCGTTTGCAGAAGACATAGTACTTGTACCAGAAGTTAGATGAATTACAAAGAAACCTAAACATATAGAACATAGTTTTGAGAGAAAACGGGATGAAGATAAATAAAAAATGAAACAAAAGTAATGGTGATAGGTGAGGAAGACCGTGAACCAAAAATTGATATTGATGGAACAGGATTACAGAGAGTAAAGACATTCCAATATTTAGGGTAATAATAGACGACAATGGAACACAAGAAGCAAGATTAATAAGGGAATAGAAAGACAATGGAACTATACTATGCCATGAACACCAAATTCTTAAATAAAAGGAAATATCCCGTAAAACAAAAATAAAAGTCTACAAAGTTGCTTATATATAAATGCATATTCGTGATTTGCAGTGATCCAGGAAAGTGTATAGCTTACGATAGTGTAGCGTATGTTATGGCATTTCAAATAATTGTACACATTGAGCACAATAGTTTTTTCGTTGGCAGAAAGCGCAGACCTCTTCACGCGTTTCCTCTAGAATAAATTCAACAAAAACGTCAGTTTTTTGAAATTCGATGATGTTTCATCTAGAGAAAGCAATTTACAAAAAAGCTGACGATACAATTGCCAATGCACATTTCAATGAGAATTGTATGGGCTTAGACGTTTGAGTCTGGTACAAAACGTCAGTTTTTTTGCTTTGGTAACTAAACCATACCTTAGAAACCTGTCTGCAAAAAGCTGACGTACAATTTAAAAAAATATATTGCATTTAATATTGTATGAGCCCAAATCTAACGGTGAATTTTTTTGGACCTTATGTCGCGGATTTGCTCGTTTCATAGCATTCTACACCTAAGATCTAAAAACCGGCATACAAGTTTCCCGACACATTATGTCACGGGCCCACGGACTATATGGTTAGAATAAGCTGCACTGTTATTAAAAGTTACATTTCTTTAATTAAATATTTTAATAAAAAAAGAATCGCATGGATTTAGAACTTGGGCCAATACTTCAACTGATGTCGGCGGAACTCTGACTGAGAGTTATTGATTGGTTCTTCTTGACTGTTCAGTCATGACTTATCGACTGGTTACTACCCATGACTAGTGACTGTGACCTATTGACTTCTCGATTAATTTCTGTTATCGTACCTACTTCGTTTTATACGTGCGAAGTAGCTTAGTTTGCTTTTGTAAGCAAGGTCGTTAAGAAATGCTGTCAATGTTTCCTTAATTGTATTCGTTTGTTTGATTTCCCGTCCCCTTCGTAATATGCGGATGTAGAATTTGTGTTGATTGCGATGGGGTTGAGACGTCAACCCCACATGGGTCTCTCCTTAGTGGATTGCTCCACGATAAAGAGTGTCGAAGATTGTTACCCGAAGATAGGCAAAAACATTGTTTTGCGGTTGTCTTCCTGTTGCGTTGTGGGGCGTTCTTGTTGGCGCCATTGCAGATGATTTGGTTTGTTGCGCTCACGTTAGCGCTCTTGCTGATGCTGCGGTTTGATGCGTTTTTGTTGGCGCTGTTGCAGATGCTGTGATTGAAGGGGGTTTGTCGTTGCTCATTTTTGTTTTGTTGCTGTTGCTGCACCAAAGCGAATTTGTGCGTTAAGTGTGCTGTATTTGACAGCTTGTGTGTGCGAGTTCGTTGCTCTGCGCGTCCTGTATGCGACAGGCGAATGGACGTCAGAGACCAGGTGTCTAAGCTTTCGTGACGTATATGGGCGAGAATGCGGCTCAAGCGCGAATGTACGTCGAAGACTTGGGCATGTGGGTTCCGTGATGTATGTGCGAGTGTGGTTGATTGTTGACGGCTATGTCGTCAAAACGTAGTGCGCGTCGTGATCGTTTATTCCTCTAAGCAGCGGTCGTGGGGTTCGTCGTTGTTGCAGCGTCGTTGCGTTTTATTTTGGCTGGTTGTTCTTGGGAGAACGTTGTGTAGGCGGGCGTCGTCATGACAGGCGTGATGTGGCGAACGTGTTGTTGTTGACGGGCGTGTTGTCGGGCGGCGGTTGGGGCGGTAGCGAGCATAGCGTAGGTATAAAAAATTTTTTTGCGATTATACCTGATGTTGTTGCCGTGTTGCTTCTCGTCAAATATTTCTCTTTCTCTGATTAGATTACGTCGGGAGTCACCACTGTAGCATTTAGCGTGTATACTCTAGACGCCGAGTCAAACCAGAGAAAGAATTCGGAATCGAGTCGGTTTTTTACTAGCGTTTATTATTTGCACACACTGTAATCGAGCTTGACTATTTACAATTATAAATGAAAGCGGCGTAGGTCGGCAACATAGTAAGTCGCGTACTATACGTTGCGTGATGATTCACTACACCGTGGTATTATATGACGAGCTGAAGATCGCAGGCCGGGTTGAACTGGACCTACAGATTCGAACTCAAGCTAATACTTTAACTAATTTCGGCGGAACTCTAACTGAGAGTTATTGATTGCTGCTTCTTGACTGTTCAGCCATGACTTATCGACTAGTTACTACCCATGACTAGTGACTGTGACTTATTGACTTTTCGACTGATTTCTGTTCGTACCTACTTTGTTTCATAAGTGCGAAGTAGGTTAGTTTGCTTTGTAAGCAAGGTTGTTAAGAAATGCTGTCAGCGTTTCCTTAATTGCAATCGTTTGTTTGATTTTTGCGTTTCCTTCGTAATATGCAAATGTAGAATTTGTGTTGATTGCGATGGGGTTGAGACGTCAACCCAACAATCTCATAACATTCAGAATGTGCAAAAACATATTTTTTTCCAACCGTCACAAAAATGTGACATTTCTTTACTGTAAGGAGTCTCTAAGGTTGACATTTTCTTTAGTGAGAAAAAAAAAGTTATCTTAGCAACAAAAGTATTCATGTTTAATCCTAAGAGCTAAAGTTGTCACTTTTAATCATCAAGATTAATAGTGTTGATTTAAGATTTAACACTAAAGACTAAAACTTGGTACTTTTAATTTGAAATATTTACAATTATTGTGTATTCACATTTATTCACATTTGTAAACCACTGAAACTACTAGTACCTTCATACTTGAAGCAATATTGAAAACAGTCCAACACGTTTTTCATTAATAGTTATGTGATTTTTAGTTGTGTAATTAGAAATGACAACGGTGCTTGTTTATCATTATCACAATCAACTTGCAATATATTTTTAGGAATATTTTTTTTATTCAACAGTGAGTCTTCAATGTAGCCTTCCGCCATGAAGCGGTTGATCTGGGTAAAAGTATATTCTTGGAAGTTTGTCATCAATTTCGACGTCTTCGTCATTTTGAGTCTTCTATATCTTCTTTCGCGGTAGCGCAGAGATTTCCTCGGCAAATCTTGCACAAAACAAAACTTTTTAATCTGCTTTTCGACATCCACAAGCCCTGCTATAGTTGGTGGTACATCCACAGGATACAATGTTCAGAATTTTGCGTAGTTTCGATTTCTGATCGGTTGTGATTGGCCCCAAGTGCATTTTTCTCTCCACCGATCCACTTTTGCACTTGATGATATGTTCGATTGTCTCGCTCCTTATTTTCGCAACCTGACCTGAAAACCAAAACTGACTTATCGCATTTACCTCCCACGAACTTAGCAGCGAAGCAACATTTCCTTTGAACATATCATCAAATGCAAAAGTGAGTGGGTGCAGAGATAAATGCATTTGGAAGCAATGACAACCAATCAGTAACTAATACTTTGGATTTTGTGAATAGACAACCAACTGTAGAAAGGTTTGTGGATGTCGAAAAGCATGTTTGAAATGTTCTGTTTTGTGCAAGACTTGCTGTGGGGAAACCTGCGCGACCTCGAAAAAGATATAGATGACTCAAATAACGAAGACGACGAAGTTGATGACAAACTTCCAACGATAGACTTTTACCCAGATCAACCACTTCATTGAAACAAAAAAGCAAGCCAATCACCTGTGACAAGTGACAATAAAAATGACGATGACTATCAAAGTCATAGCAGGGTGAGAAATTCACTAAAGAAAAAGTGAAAACTGAAAGTAAGTCTATCGAGAAAACTATATGAAAAAAAAACGCGCCGTAAACTGAACTTCAAGGGTGGTACGGAATTGAGTTTAAAAAAGCAGATAAAAATTTTTTCATAAAGCTAAAACCCGTCGAAATATTAATTATTTCAATATTAACACAGTTCTGCGTTCAAAAAAAAAAATTTCTTACTGTACCAATAAATTAGTAAAAATAGCAGTAGTGTAATTGAATAATATTTGGAAAAATAAAGTCATCATTAAATCCATCGAAATGTTCATTTTTTAATAGTAACTTTGCGCGTCTATTGACGGGCAAGAAATGGTTGATATAGAGATAATTGTTATTGTAAAAACTATAAATTACTTTATCTTTAATAAAGTTCTGTTACAAAAAAAGCGTCAGGTAGACTGAAAAAAGATAGCAGCCGAAAAGAAAAAAAACTTCTGTCGCCTTTGAAAAGCAATAACTTTTTCCCGTTAAACGCACAGTTTTTTGTCATATAGAATTTTTGAAAATATAACTCAAAAGGAATCTAAAAACCAACGCGAGATATAAAAATTCCAAAAAAACACCAAATCAAGATGGTGACGAAAGGGTTGGTTTTAGGAGTGCCCAAACTAGAGTTAAACTAACCGAGAAAAACCTTTTCAAATGGGAGGTAAGAAAAAAATGTATACAAAAATGGTAGGTCAATTCCTAAAAGTACTGTACTATAAATTATCAGGTGCACTATTCAAAAGCGATTAACTTGCTTTTTTGTAAATATTTGGGATTTCTTCGGTAAATATCCTTTGTTTTGCCTCTTGAGAAAAACACGTAAATTTGAATATTTTGTCACATCAATCCGTTCTTTATATCCAACGTTGACCTAACATAGAATATTGTGACCAAAGCGTTGACGGCTTTATTTTATTAGCTAATTCTGATACACCATCAATACATCTTTCTAAATACAATCAATTTTGTTTTGTTTTGCACTAATGGGTTAAACCCTGGTACACACATTCATAAATTTCTCGACATTTCTTGGGGAGAAGATTCAATGAAACCTTTTTCGCACACTCCTTTATCTCGTAAGGTACACTTAAATTTCCATTAGATTCCATTTTTACAGAGTTTTTAAAAAAATTGGATCACAAACAATCACAAATGAACTTAATTAGCAATATGGCGACTAATGTTTGACAAAGTATCAATGACTACGACTATATATCCTAATTAACTACTTTGTTTTATTGTCCCAATGTGGTTTCAATAACTTCAAATCAAAAATTAATAGGTAAATAGATGATTTCGGTTGGAGAAAAAAATAGCATGTTTTATTCGGATTTTTGGCAATTTTTGCATCAGCTCGGTCACGCTACACTTTGCCTCACCAATACAAAATTTTCTCGCCAAAAAAACAACACTTTTAATCGTAATAAAACAATATACAATTTTCTATAACTAATTCATATATTAGAATTTTACTATCTGCATTATAATGAAATTCATTACGATACAAATTTTTATTACGATACTGATTTAAAACCAATAGAATTGCGACATTACGTATTTATCAAATGTTTCATGAGTAGGATACAAATTCAGAACAATAGAAATACACCGTTGTTTATTGCACTTATCTACTGGTGCTGTGGCTAAAAATCAAACATAAGTTTAGCAAATTTTACAATTCGTAACTATAGTAGATGCTCAATTATAAAATTAGCGTTTCTATTTAACATTATGGGGTCAAAAAATAGTGTATGCAATTTGCATGTATTGAAATAACTATTAAGACACTCGCAACGTGAATTATGAAATTCGCTTTTGCCTAATATACTATTACAGAATTTTAGGTGCGTTTTTTATACACAAATCTCAGATTGTTTTAGTTTACGGTGCCTCAGTTCAAGATACGTTTTACTTTAAAAACTCACTTAAAAATAAAGTGAGAGTATTTACCTCCTCTTTGCCTGCATTACTAATAAGTCAACGCCAGCACAGAAAGCGGATGGTTTTTTGTTGTTCAAGCTCAGACAAGTACTCAGGACCTGTCTTAATATACGAACCTTATACACTTTGTCTTGTGGACTTGGACTTGGACTTGGGACCTTTACTTGTGAAATTGTCGCTTTGCAAATTTGAATTGAGACAACAGTGAATCTACTTGAGCGGTTTCTGGTGGTGGACTATGTAATTTTCTCGGATTCCTGTCAGAAGTTCAAAGATGGACGCCGAAATCGTGTTTATGTTCCTTGTTTGTCAATACTGTACCATTTTAGCTTTAAGAAAGAAGAATCGAAGAAGAATGATGATGCTCAGAGCAACATTAAATGTAAGTGCACATTTGGCTTATTATTTTTGTATTTTTACTTGAAAGTTGCAACAACATTTCAACTTGGACTCACATAACCCAAGCTTGCCTTTACATGCCAAATATAATGTAAATCAACTCTTCAGTTTTCTTTCAAAGAACGCTTTAAATAATGTGTGTATATATCTTTCAGCAACTGAGGCGTCCTGCAACTCGACCGAGATACGCGATACTCGGGATTCAGCAGGACAACGAGATCTTTCGTCTTCTTAGTGGCTGCCCGCTGATGTCAAGAAAACACATTCAAGTGCTGCCTCAGTCCGTCAACATACTAGTGGATTTGCTGCCAGTGAAACCGTGGAGATGGAGTTTGCACTTCTGTGTGACTGTTTTTTTATTTTGGTTAGCTTGTGGTACATCATTTCGTGTGGTATCTGTTGCGTTTAACATTCCTCGTTCATCATGCCACCGAATCTGCACTAGTGTTTTGGACAGCGTCATTCAACTGATCATCCGACTACCAGAAAACAACGTAACCATGCTAAGAATGGGCGAGGGGTTTGCTTACAGTAGTCGGAGCAAAGTGTTTTCCAAGGCAGCCGGAGCAATAGACAGAACACACATCAGAGTTTAGTGTCCATCACGACTGCACGACCAGTACATTTGCCGCAAGTTTTTTTATTCTGTCTAGCTGCAGACGGTGTGCAAACATGTCGGTGAATTTATTGACATTATGACGGGATTTCCCGGATCTGTCAATGACAAGCGTGTGTTAAGATATAGCAAAATCTATCGCAATGGGGTGTACCCACCGCAAGGCTACTTCCTTTTAGGGTATGGTCGCTATAACAACATCTGGCAGCCAATCACCATTCTTACCCTTTATAGAGACAATAGTCATTTAAACCCCATCAATGATTTGATTCAACCATCAACACAGCAAAGCGAGAATAGTTGCAGATTGCGCTTTTGGGTCAATGTGCCAACGTTGGCAAAGTATTTTCCAAAAATCGCTTGAAGTTAAACTAAAGAAGGCAGTTAAGGTTATAACTGCATGCTGTATCCTGCATAACATTTATATAGGTGCTAGTAATGTCATAACTGGTGCCCCTGAACGAAGGAGAGCGCATTTGCCCCCTGCGAATGTCGCCCGTGACCAAATTCCCCAGACAATCTCCGAAATGAACTATGTGGATTGCTAGCCGCTGAGCCACCAATAGCGCAGTGAGATTAGAATTGAAGCACTATGGCATTGCAGCCACGGTGAAAAATATTTGTTGTTATGATTATTTATCACCATAAATGTACCTTCTAGGCTGTAAAAAAATTACCAAACTTTACTTATTGTCATTAAATTCACTCCTTTCTCATATTGGCATAATCTGATCTAAAATATGTATAAAGGATATGGGTTTGTTTGGATGTGTAGTGAAAGTCAAAGAATAATGTTGAATGATTGAGGTACAATTATCTCAGGGTTGCATTAATTCATTTTATTGTATTAACTCTTCTTATGTAGGTACATGTGAAATGTAATTGTACAAGTGCATGTGACGTGAAATAATTGAAAACATTTTGGAGAATGAATTTACTTGAGATGGACTTGTAAAATACGAAATAATTGTAAATAATTTTGAGATCAAAAATACCTATTCTTTTTTCTTTTTATACTCGTTTAAAAATTTTTTCATGATGTCCAGCATCTACTGGCTTTGGGAATTTAGAATCTTATCTTGCTTTTTGAAATAGGTCATTAAGTCAGTGTCATCATTTTTGCGCTTCACTGCATTCGTTTCACCCTTTGATTCTTCCGATCTTTACATGAGCGTTATGTAGAGGGCTTCGGTAGGCTAGGCTGGGCTGAATCGGATAACTGGTCGATTGCTTCATCGACCGACTCATTGGCCAACTTATCAATCTTCGGTGATACTTTGCTGCAGGTCCCTGAAGAATCTATAATTATTGGTGGCACAAAATTCTCATTTTTGCGAAGAAAGTTGTCCATGGCATCAAAATATGGCCAGCTCATTGGGGTAATTTCCAGGCCATCAGTCCTCGTTCCTGTAGAAGGATTCTTGCACTCCTAGAGTTAAAAAAAAAGCATCAATTGTAAGGAGTATTTTTATTGCTATTTTGAAAGAAATGGCCCTACAAGCCAAGCAAACTTTTTATGACTACGTTTATTTCTACCAACATTAACTCACCTTGTATTTTGTTAATAAGTTGTTCTATTTTTTTTGCCCTTTTTATGGTCGCAACCAGCAATGTTGAGTTTCATTGCCATTGTTATGAAAAACATTTGCAAAGAGTATAGTATAATTCGGAATCAATCATCGAAAGATAGTTTTATTTCTACGATATATTTAGAGTGATATGCAGAGTGTTGACTTACTTCCAGCCTTTGGCTGCCGACTCCCTTCTTCTCATTAAATAAGTGGCTCTCGTCCTCTCGAATTGTTATTAAGTTCATGACTTGATAATCAGCCCCTGCAAGAAATACGAGATAATTTTTTTTATACTTACAAACCTAACCTAATATCTTTTATTTCCAACAATGTAAACTTAAAATAGCAAAGAATTCCTAGAACGGTATATATGAAGCGAGCTATATATATTGTACATATATAGTACATAAAATGTAAGAAGTCCGTTTTCAGATTAGCGCATATATTCTGCTAATACGTACGAATATACTTTGGTCTTTGTTACACGTATTGTATAAAGAAGACAAAAGATATATAGAATGTTTGTTAGCGCTGCGGGCGGTGAACTAACACATACATCCTACGTTGAAATGGATTTTCCATTTAAGTACCTGTATTAGAAGAAGACGGCATTATAAAGCGGCACGTTGCACCTACTTACAAATATCGACCGCAAGTTATGATGATCCAGTGGTACTACAAATTTTATTTTTATTTTTCTCAAATCGTACCACATAAATGTTACGCAGGTAAGTAACCTGTATATCTATTTTTTAAACAAACGAATTAAAGAAAGAATCATTTATTTAAAATATGAATAAAGCTATTGTTACAGCAAACATTAAAATAATTATAATGATATAAACATTAAACTGTCGTCATAATCCGAATAACTGTCTTCTGTATCACTACCACCGACAGAAATTATTAACGGTTCTACCGATACATCTAGCACTTTTTCACGTGACCATCCATCCGATATAAGTTTTTCAGCATGCAAAATTGTTTTTTCCAAATATCACCGTCACACTGTTTTAAAGACTCTTCCCACATTTGTAGTACATTATTGTCAGAATAGCCATCTCTATCAATAATCTGAAAACGGACTTCTTACATTTTATGTACTATATGAACCTAGAATATTTATCATTATATATTAATTATTATTATTTATATTACATTATCATTGGTAATATAATTGATTGCTTTACTTACACTTGAAAATCTTTCCATTTTTGACAACTTAAATTCTTGCGTATTTGGCGGCGAACAAAATGGCGTCCTAAAGTCAACAAGTGAAGATCGCGGGACCGAATGTTCGAGTACTTGTGAACTTGCTGATTTGGACTTAAACACTTTGCTATTGAGACAACGTGTGTGACGTCATATCCGTACTTTTTCAAGGCCAAGTACGCAAGTTCACATAAAATCTCCTACTGAGACACGTCCTCAGTTCTAATAGAGTCGGCCAACTCAGTTGGTTCAAAAACGCACCATTTGAGTAATACCGTAAATCTATTAATATTATTTTATACTAACATTTTTTAGGTCAGTGCACGATTGAAGAAGTATAGTTATTAACGACATTAGAACGATGTGTATCGGTTGATTCAACCTCGCCTGTTATTTGCGTATTGGCCGTGTGTCGTTGGATATTTTTGTAATCCTATCGAAAACGAACTTTCTTGAGAAGAAAAACGAAGCAACACTAGTCTCATAATTTGTCAAAAAATCCCAACATCACACTTTTATTTGTGTTGTTATGGATGAAGTAATATTATGGCTTACGAATCTGAAGGGACATCTGAAGTTCAGCAATATTTTGTATTCTTGTCTTGATTATCTGTTTTTCCATACTTTGTTTTGCTATTTCTTTAACCTGCTATTTTTTTTGTCATTGTCGTGACTGGCGCTTGGACCGGTCCATTATATGTCGTCATGCAATGGCTGTGTTGTTATATTTTATGTTCTTGTTTACCTTCTATAATGTTTACACACTTAATTAATATTATTACACGTGAGTATTAGGGTGGGTAGGGTTGACATGTTTAGGTTTTAGTGGTTTTCCTAAACATTGAAGTAAATGCTTTGCCAAGACGAACCAATCCACTATTCACACGGTCACCACACTATACTATACAGGTTTATATTGATCTTCTGGGCCACCATACATTACACTTACCTCACAATACAATATTTGTATAATGTACAATACGAATAAATAAATAAATAAAATTTTTCGTTAATTTATTATTAGTATTTATAGAGAAAAGTAATTTTAACCGGCGGCCGTTATAAGTGAATTTTCAATTGTGATTAGATGCTGTTAAATCAAAATAACAGTCTGAGATTACGAAAATAATTATATATAATGTAAGAACAGAAAAAAAATCTCAAGTTTAAGGAAAATGTTTTTACAACTGGAATCTGACTAAACTTGTAAGACAAAAATAAGCACTAAAATTCTGAACAGTTGTCCATAATGCTAACTTTATTTTAAATTTTATTGAAGCATAAAAACTAGGATAAACATAATAAACTTTATGGGAAATGCTAACCTTACATCTATTAAAGAAATATATTGTTAAAAAACACAAAGTTTGAACAAAAATCTATGATTTTTAATGAAATTTTTTACGTTAATACAAACATTTTAAAAACGGCGTGTCAAATTGAAAAATAACAAGTATGATGTTAAATGTTCAATCTACAAAAATAATTTTATTCCATAAAAAGTAGAGACGTAGATATTTTTTTTACTTTAAAATACTCTGGATTAAAATTTATGCGATTAATTGTAATAGATTAAACATTTACGTGTGCCAAATTTCAGCTTAAGATCTTTATTTATTTTGAGGAATATTAAAAATCCTTAAATATATTATTTAATGACCCTGTATCTCGGTAAGGATAAGTTTTAAGAACACGTTTATAAAAATGTTAGGCTTATTTTAAAACACAGTATTCTCAGTTTTTTATGTCGGCGATTAATAAGCCTAACATTTTTATAAACGTTTTCCTAAAAACGTATCCTTTTTAATATTCCTCAAAATAAACAAAAGATCTTAAGCTGAAATTCGGCACACGTAAAACAGTTTAACACCCTACATATAAATACTGAGGTGGATCAGGTTGACATCTTTACGTTTTAGTAGTTTTTCTAAACCCTGAAACAAATGCTTTGCCAATACGAACCAATCCAGAATTGCACACGTCACCAATAATAAAAAATAATGATGTACCATACGAATAAATAAATAAATTTAGTCACCATCGTTTTTGCTATCTAATAAACTATTTGTATTCTAGCATCGTCTAAGTACGTTGCAACATTATACAAAGCTGCTAATGGAAAATAAAATAGAATACTCCACCGATGAAGAGGAATTAGCAACAAAATCAGAGAGAAGAAAAAATTATATGTGAAAAACACCTGTAAAGAATTTTTTCCACAATGTAAAAATTTGTACAAAATCTAAAAACTGTATAATTGTTGCTATATATTGTCTACCTAGATACACACTGAAAAAGATTATCTTAAACTTTTTGAAAGACTAGGAAATCACTTCATAACTGGAAGTAAGGGGTATAATGGTAAACATAAGACTTGGGGATCAAAATTCATCATAACTAAGAACGCTAAATAACCACGCCAATCTATTGGCAAACTAACGTATTGGTGAACAGATACCAATAAGATCTCGTGTCAAATTTACTTCTTCATTCTGAAAGGAATACTTAGTTACATTAGCATTGCAGATAATTATGACCTGTCTTAGACCATTCATTAATTATCTTAGCCATACAATTAAGCAAAGCAATCATAACAAAGTTGCTACCAACGGTAACGTTACTTTCAAGTAAATGAACAGACAGGGATGATTATAGAATAAAAATTAAAGAACGTATTAAACTAAGTGTTCCGATTGAAATACGATTTAACAATTAAACAAGGAAGCACAGCTGTTTATAGTAGATCTTCAACAAGCTGAATAAAACAATTCTCCTGCAACTAAAGGCCAAACACTGGAAACAATAATTCTTGGGATTTTAGAGAGCTTATTTTATCAAAACAAAGAACCTGAAAGAGATGAATAAACATTTAAAGAAGAAATTCATATTATTTAAAAAAAACGTTTATCAAGTTTCTACAAGAATTAACCCAATACTCTATTTGAAAATCACCAAGAGCTGAAAACCCAAATCCACCCATTTTTAAAAGTAATAGCAGATGGGCAAGATAAGATGTAGAAAAAACTAAAATATTTGATGAACATGTAAAAACACATTCCAACAATATATGATGAAGGTAACGAAGACCTGCCAGAGACTGACAAACGATCATACTACTAAAAATAAATACTTAAAATCCTACAAAAGAGTAAAATGCAGAAAAGTTCCGGACTGAGACCTAATAAGTGAATGCATGCTAGAAATACGCACCATACCATTGTAATGAAAACTTGCACAAGTTGTTGTGATTCCTAAGCCGGGTAAGCAATAAAATTTAACCTTCAACATAGCTCTCGAAAATGTTCGATACCGAAAATGATTCTAACAATTCTCTTTCTGTAACCGAAAACTTACGTTCAGTAGATGACAAGGTACGACTGGCATATGCTACTAGATGTTCAGAGCCATCGAGAATTTGATAGAGGACGGCGCCGAGAGCTAAATCACTTGCATCAGTTTGAATATAAAAATGAGATTCGAAATCAGGAGATCTTAAAATAGGGGCAGTAGTTATACGAGTTTTAATCTCATTAAAAGAAGACTCAGCTTCTATAGTCTACTGAATGCCTTTATTTTTCTTTTTTTATTTTTAATAAGAGCCGTAATCAGGCAGACAATTGGGAAAATCTGGAATAAAGCGTCTATAATAACCTATTAAACCAATAAGACGTCTGACTTCTGTAGTATTTCTTGGAATAGGAAATTTGATAATAGCCGAAACTTTGTCGGGGTCAGTACGTAAACCCCTGTTATCAACAATAAAACCTAAAATTTAAGGCTAGACCTACAAAATTGACATTTTTCAAAATTAATAGTAAAACCAGTTTCTTTTAAACGATTACATAAAGCTTTTAAGGCATTGTTATAAATTCGAATAAACCTTTCCCAGGTACACAAAAGCAGTCTTTGGTCTCGAAGATTCTTCCAAAGGTATTTGCCAAAAGCTTTACGAAGATCTATACTAGACAAATATTGAGCTTTGTTTAAACGACTCAAAAATCGCATCGGTACGAGGAAAAGGAATTCATCTTTCTTTGTAACACTATTTAATTTCCTAGCGTCATAACAAAGTCGAAATTCACCAGATTTTTTTCTGTCCAAAAGTACTGGACTACTCCAAGGACTATTTGATTTCTGAATCACATCTAATCGAAGCATATCATCAACTTCTGTATGTAAAACTTTTTGCATGGTCGGAGAGAGCAAATATTGACGTTGTTTAATAGGTTGGACATTGTCAGTATTTATAACATGCTCCAAAACATTAGTTCTACCAAGTTTATCAGAAACCAATGTAGAAAAACCATCGATAGTTTCAAACAAAATTTCAGTTTGATTTTTAGTCAAAGATTCTCTATCTACAATATTAAATTTTAACGATTCATCAATAACGAAAACATTATTGTCCGACCCATAATAATATTTATTTTTGCCTAAATCCGGTTTTATTACAAAAATTCTACCAAAATCTATCCCTAAAATAAGCGCATGAGTAATTGATGGATCTACTAAGCAATTTATCGTATGAGTAACACGATTTAAAGTTATAGGTAGTGACACCTGGCCAATGCAATTCTGAGCAACACCATCAGCAGTGCTAACCTTGAGATTCGACGCCAAAATATCAAACTTGATATCATTATTTTTCAAAAATTCTAATCCTCGATTGCCTAGAACTGTAGAAGACGCACCACTATCTATAAGACAAGTCAAAGAGATTCTATAAATCTGAACTGAAAAATAAAGACGATTGTCAAAAAGGAACGGTAGCACAAAGAGGTGATATTCGTTTAGGGGACATAAAAGAATTAACCAAATTCAACCAATCGCTCCATTCTCTAACGGAGGGTTTAAAAAAAATTTGTGTCTAATGTTGAAGAGTGTTTGCACGATCCGTGTTTTCTTTTGGTTGACGAGTTGCCGACAAGTTTGATGTGGGATTCCGATTTATTGAATGTTTCGGTATCGCACCTTGGTTTTGAGTTGGCACGACACCACCTAACAGGATTTTTGTACTACAATCGGGACAGTTTTCTTTTTTTCCACAGCTATAAGAACGAACTCTTTTTGGTTCAGGACAATGCTGATAAGTATGATCTGGTTTTTGACAGTTAAAGTAAGAGAAGTTATTGCCTCGAGTAAAAGTATTATTTACTACCAAAAGAGATTAATCACTAAAATTTTCTTGAATAGACAAACAAGCCAAATCAGGTTCCAATAAAGAATTATTTTTCCCTAAGAGGGGGTGGTCTGTACTTTTCTGCTCTAGCGCTACTATCCTGAATTTTACGACAGAGATTTTTAAGTTCTGAAATAGAAATTATTTCACATAAGGAAACACGATCAGCAAAATATGGATTTAAATTCCGAATAATTTGATCTAAAATTTCACTCTCTGACTTAGGGGTAGGTAACCTACGAAACATCGCTTCAACCGATATAATGTATAAAAATACATCTTCATTAGGGCCTTGACTTCTATAACGAATTTCGTTCAACAAGTCAAATTCATAACCTAAGGAAGAAAATCTTTCTTTAAACAGGTGACCAATTGATCCCAATTGGTAACCACTGATTTGATAGACCGATACCAAAGTAAACCAGCATCAATGAAAAGATCAAGAGCTGATGCAAATAGTTCCGATTTAGAAATTTTCCTCGCTTCGCACATGTCTTCAATTTTTTCTAAAAACGCCATAACATTCTCTTTTCTTTCTGACCACTAAATTTAACATTCCATTTATGAACATGAACTGCTCTATTATTATTTGCAACAACAACCGATGAACTACTACGAACAACATTGTCTAATGAAGTTGATTCATCAGTTAGAATATCCAAAACCTCCAACAACATACCTTGTAAAATAAGTAACTGATTTTCCAAATCAGATTTAATTGGCTCCAGTTTATCTTTGTCCTTTCCTGTAGGAGGTAAAAGAGCAATACAATTTTCTAAATGTGACAACCGGGATTCGATACGTTTGCAAGCTTTTAAAGAAATTACATCACTAGTTTTATTTTCTAAAATATTTAAAATGTCAACACAAGAGTCTTCAAATTTAGGAGAAAACTTTTTATCTTTTGCCAATTGAGCACGAAGTTGCGCTCTCCGAAAGTTTTGATTACTAGCTGGGGTGAGACCACGACAATTTAATTCAAAAATAAGTTCTTCGGATTTAAGATGATTCGGTTCCATTATAAAATACGTAATATCAAATTCAAATTTGTAAAAGACATACAAAAGCATAAAATTATTAATTTATAATTATAAAAGTGATTGCGACTTCAAACAAAATGAATATAAAATTAAAAATATCAAGTGCTAATTTTTTTGTTTACAAATCATACACTACATTGAAACAAAACGATGTCAGGTGCCAGCAATAAAGTAAATACTCAACATGAGTTACACAAAAAGAAAATAATAGCACACAAAAAATACAATAATAATACCTTGCATATACAGAATTCAAAATGTGCCATTTATCGAGCCTCTCACGTTGAGGCGCCAGTGTGTAATCTTTTTTTATTTATTTATTTTTATTTAATTCGGAATTGTGCTTATAGTTTTTACAACACAACATAAAAATTTGCACCGGCATGTAGGTATTTACGGGAAGTAGGAATGGCACATTTTAAATACAGATTAACCACAAAATAGACCAAATTTATTTTACAAAAATATTTATAAATATGTACACTCATGAATTTTAAAACTTGGACACCACAATTTCTGTAAACAAAAGTTTGCACATTGTGAAGCGGGCTTAAGGGTATCATTAACAATTCTAACAGCAGGTAGTCTCAACAGGGGTTATCTTATAGAAGGACTGAAGAATGAATCATTACACTAAGCGCGTTTTAGAAAATAGGTAATTTACGTGGCTTACTTATTTTTTTTCTTTAAAGAATGTATTTGAAAGTATCGCTAATTAAACACCATAGCTCGATTAATTATCGAATCAAAATTTTGTTTAGAAATGTTTACAAAATAAAATTAGAAATAATTTTGATTTCAAAAACGTCTACAAGCAATAACTTTTAAATTAAATCAAAAACTAAACATAGTTATTTGGGTTGACTGATTATTACTTATTTTTAAATAAATCTAACCTACTAATTATTGTAAGTTATTAAAAAAATCATTAAACTCTCTATTCATAATATTTAGTCCTTACAAAATGTATATTTTATGAGGTTTCATTTTTTTCTGTAGTTAATATAAAAGTGAAAATAAAAACTAAGGCAATTCTTATTGTCAACGTATATATTTTGTTTTTTGACAAGAATTTATTACATAATTATAATAAAGATACCAAGTTATAGTTTAAAATTAAATGAAAACTTTTTTTTAAATAAAGCCCAGATTTTAACATTATCGAAAATGTTTGGGCTCGAATACTTGCTGTTATCCGAAGACAACAAGGGCCAAATTTTATACCAGTAAACCGTAATGCACTAATTGCAGCCATTGATACCGCATGGGAAACGATTAATATTAATTATATTGATACCTTGATAGCGTCAATGAGCAGACGCCTCCAAGAATGTATCAATAATAATGGAGGTCACACCCATTATTGTTTCTTATATTTATTTATATAGTAATACCTTTATTTAAAAAAAAAGTTTTCATTTAATTTTAAACTATAACTTGGTATCTTAATTATAATTATGTAATAAATTCTTGTCAAAAAACTAAATATATACGTTGACAATAAGAATTGCCTTAGTTTTTATTTTCACTTTTATATTAACTACAGAAAAAAATGAAACGTCATAAAATATACATTTTGTAAGGACTAAATATTATGAATAGAGAGTTTAATGATTTTTTTTAATAACTTACAATAATTAGTAGGTTAGATTTATTTAAAAATAAGTAATAATCAGTCAACCCAAATAACCATGTTTAGTTTTTTGATTTAATTTAAAAGTTATTGCTTGTAGACGTTTTTTAAATCAAAATTATTTCTAATTTTATTTTGTAAACATTTCCTAAACAAAATTTTGATTCGATAATTAATCGAGCTATGGTGTTTAATTAGCGATACCTTCAAATATATTCTTTAAAGAAAAAAATTAAGTAAGCAACGTAAATTACCTATTTTCTAAAACGTGCTTAGTGTATTGATTCATTCTACAGTCCTTCTATAAGATAACCCCTGCTGAGACTACCTGCTGTTAGAATTGTAAATGATACCCTTAAGCCCGCTTCACAATGTGCAAACTTTTGTTTACAGAAATTGTGGTGTCCAAGTTTTAAATTTCATGAGTGTACAGTTGGGCACCACTCAATCTTATCTGTTAAAGATTTCAACGTACAACGTAAGATTAAGAGAATCGTTGTAGATGATTATTAGCACTATATATAAATTAACGTGGATTATTAACGTGGTAATGTTTTTTTGTTAATTTCCAATAAAGTTTAGCACTTGTGATTCTAATCAAGTTTCACTTAACGGCAGCTATACTCAGTGTACTATTAGCGCGGAGTAATAAACCTGTCAAAATTATTGAATCTCCCGTATTGCAGTGGCGTAGGTACTTGATACGTTTGGAAAATCATATTTTTAGTAGGTAAATATATTATAATAGTAAAATCTACCTTTATATGTTATTTATTTTATTTGTATAGTAGATCACATTACAAATTTTACTTCTTACGTATTATATACCATTATTTTTGTATCTTGGTATAATACCCACATCTACGGCTATGATTCTCGTTTCGTCAGTACCTGGGCTGATGGCAACGTGTTTACACAGATTAATCTATTGTTCTCAGACCCTAGATGGGTCGATATGCTGCAAGAGCGGCACAATGATCGTATTTTGATTAGAATTTATTGGTTTTTACTTAACCGTAGAAGTACCGCTTTCACAAGAAAATAAAGAATTATTTCAAGCTATTATGATTTATTACTCCTTACCAATAGTATACAGACTTTATAATTAAAGTCGTACTCACTTTGGCAGGAATAAAGTAGCCAAAAACAAGGAACCGCCCATCATAATTGAAATGAGTAACAGCAGATCCGAATTACTTCCAATTTAAGTTAAATTTGAATTTGGTGGTAAACCAATTTCTATACAAAAGATGAAAATACTATATAATTGGTGCAATTAAAAAACTTAAATTAACTTACCCCTGTTGTAGGGAATATAATAAACAAAGCAAAATGTGTGTCTGACGACATCTCGTGTAAAAGCATTGACACGTATGATTAGTATAAACTAAGAAAATGCCAACAGTTAAATGTAACGACATGTGTGCGTTTACGTGCATATCGCTATCTAAGCAACAGCTTTAATGCTTGAAACACACGAGTGTCGATAAAGCCAATAAAACTTGTACAGAAGCATAACACGCAACGAAAAGAACACCTGATGCCGCATTTCGCTCTTATTATGAGCTCATCAGAGGTGTATACTTAAGTGCGGTATACAACTGTACAAGACGGCGGTTGGTCTTTTAAACTCTGTTTGGACCCGAGAAACGAACGCCTATCTCCTGAACTCGCTTCTAATCGCAAATTTGGAAAACGCATTGTGCAGATTAACATTTAATTTATTTAAATACATTCACAAAGCATATATACAGTGTTTAAAAAAAAGGAACGTTACAATCTGTATGGTAGAATATTTACAAATTATAACAAAAATATGATCAATATTAACGTATTGTTCATCAATCATCAGAATTAACATTAACATTAATGTATTCTGGAAGATGACATTTTTAGCATAATTTAGTATTGATTCTACTGTAACAAAAATTAAATTGTACATATTATTAGGATTTCCTGTTCATTTACCAAACACTGTTAATTTCGATCATTAATAACCGTATTAAAAGTAGTACAATGATTTTAGTGTATTGGACTGGTAGTGCAGGTTGTACTGCAGTTGTACCGTTGATTGAGAAAATATTTCAATCAACGGTTGTACCAAGTAGTTGTAATTTTAGATAAGGTTTGTGGTTAAGTTAACTAATAGTAACTGATTTGTTGAAATGCAGTTTGCATATTCTTTTACTATTAATTTAAACTCCACAATGTGTACAAACCATCTATAATAATAAAGATTTGATTTTAATTTTTTAGTTAATAAATTTATTTTCATAAATTTTTACTTTACAACAGTTTAGTATATTCGTTCAGAAAAAAATTTGTTCAAAAAATTTTGTAAAACTATAAAAAGTCTGAACATACTAACGCTTTTAATACAACAAACAACAAAACACTATTTGTACAAAAAGTCACAAAAATAGAATAGTTAATAATCAAATTCGTAAACACAATGAATAATCTATAATGTACCTACAAACTACGGTAGCTCCCAAAAAATAAAATATGAGTTACGATAGTCTTCGTTGGATGAGTCGAATTATAAATACACTTAGAAATACACCTAATATGCTTACTAAAATAAATAGTTTTCTTACTTGTAATGATAAGCAACCTAGCATTGCTTAAATATGCTCGAAATTCGTTTAGGCATATTAGTAGGTATGCTTTGATAAAACTTAAAATAATTCTAAAATTAAATAAACAGTAGTGTTATCAAATAAATATTTTAATAATTGCTTACCTAAACTTAACACTTAAAACAATTAAGAACTTAAAACTAGTCAACGTCAATTAATAATGTTGGATTAATATTACAAAAACACAAATATCACGCAATTTTAAAAAATATGGATTTTGACACGTCCGTTTTGGAATAAAACATAAAGTTTTGCTATTTAACGTTAGTATGTATACTGTAGCTAGAGTATGGCAAAAGGAAACCATTTTGGATACTGAATAAAACGCCAAATTCAAATTTCTAAAAAATCTGACAAATTTATTAAATTTAGCAAACTTCCTTAAAACTATCAAGAGCATCTACAATAATAACCCTTTTTTCCACTCTTTCTACAATACTATTCTATTGTATTTGGAAATTTAAAAAATGACGTGCAAAACCTAAATGCTTATTTACTTTACAAATTGACGCACTTTTGGTATACTGCCCTGATTAATCAAGTCCAGCAAAGCTTGTCTTCGAGTTATCATTACGATTGTTGCTATCGGAAACACAAGAAGCAGACATATTTCGGTTATATAGTATCTATTCATTCATCGTGGTACTATAGCATACATAAGCTCTATACCTTTACCGCTTGTAACGCTACCTCAGCGGTTTGAAATTGTAACGTTTTGGGTTCACTTACGTTAATTTAAATACTAATTTGTTCTGGTACCGCTAAACTTCCCCCAGCGCATATTAAATTTGAAGGTGATTTTGAACGTTGCGCGAGCCGACTTTGATAAGTTCTTTGAAATAAATTTGGTATTTCCTCCTTTTACCTTTGAAGCTTCGAATTGTAAGTGTCAAAATTAATCGAAGCATTTTAGAAAAATAATATTTCTAATCATTGTATATGTACGAGTAAGTATTTTCGACCTTTTATTATATTTAATTTGCTTGACTTTTGTAAACCAAGATTTATTGTATTACCTAATTATTTAGTTTCTTGGTGAAGGATTCGGTACGTTCTTCTGTGAGGCCATTTTGGAATTATGGTCTATACATATTTCTCTTTATTATATTAATGTTTTGGTCAACATAAGAACGTACATAATTATTTATTTCAAACCAATAAGATTAGAATTTAATGCTTTGTAATATTTTAGAATCGTGTAATATATGGAAATAATAAACTGTATGACAATCCTAAATAAACCTGGGAGTCTGGAGTACATTATTTAAAGTCTGACTCGGAGCCGAACTCGACGCCTTTGTTGGGGTAGCCAGCCAAAGAAATAATTTTCCTCCAGCCGTTCTCCGACGTTAGGACGATCGTAGCGGTGTTGGGTCCGCTGACGCACGTGGAAAGTCCGCGGTCGCAGGTGGCGCATTTTTATAGAAATTCCCAGATCAAGACGTGGAGGCTAGTTTTGAGGGAAGATTGTAAGGAGGTGGTGCTGGATCTGCAGTACGAGTTCCGTTGGTTCCCCCAGGTCCAGATTCGAGTTGCTGGAGTGGTATTAAATCCATATTTTATTCGACACAATTGTCATTTAATTATTAAATGTGATCAATTTGTATATGTACTAAATCGTAACCATTCAGTCGAGTAAATATAGTAGTTAATTGGATTTCGGTTTTAATCTTCGGTACAAAATAAACCATAAACGATGAACCAGGAATGCACATTTAAGAATATATCTACCCATCTTTAGATATAACGTTAAAATTTAATCATATAGTTTATTGATGTTATTTACCTTAATTGAACGATAAATCAAGCGCACACTTGTGTATGGATATCCTTTTTTATATATTGAAATCAACGTATACATTATTAGCATATTATTTCAAGAGTGTCGTTTTGTATGTCTCTTATTAACTCAAGTAACTAACAAGGATAAGATCAACAACAAATTTCGTTTAATACAGGTTTGATGTCAATGACGGCATGTCAATGTCATTTGTAAATAAAAAAACCGAACTAAACGTACGTAACCTCAATCAACAAATAAGTAACAGTGGCCATTTTTATGCTTTAAATTACAGACGACAATCATTTCGTGATTTAATGCACACATGACGTCGTCGGTATAAGTCAAATTAATAGACATTGAGAATAATATGAGGATGTATTGATGTACAGAAACAGCCCCAACTTTTTTCTAAGTTAATTCTTTTCTTTTTTTTTCAATTTTGAAAATTTAGAACTTTTCACAAAAAACAACTCTACTTGATTTACATCCATCAGACGTACCACGCATTTAAAAATTACACGTAACCTCCAAAAAAAATTAAATTAAGAGAAGGAATATATACAGGGTGATTAATGTAACTCGTCGATTAGAAACTGTATTAATTCAAAATTTGGTGTATGGTGATAATCGACTACTCTAAGTATCATTAAAATATTTTCAAAATAGCGGCACTTCCAAATATTTGGAAACTGACGCAATCTTTGTTTTTTTAAATGGAATGACCCTAATTTCACTCCATATCGAAATTCGACATTAAATTTTATGATCTGTACCATCATATTGTCAAAACAGTTGTCATAGTTTTTGACATATATGTAACATTTAATGCGAACAATTCGGTACTTTTAAACCATTGGAAATAAATAAATGATTTTTTGTGTTTTGATTTTTAGAGGTTCAGCCAATATTTTAAAATGTTGCTTACGTTTCTGTCGTATTGCATTTGCCAACTGCGATCTTTCAAAGTTGGCTGTAAGAAACTGTCAAATACTTCACTTTTTTAAATGGCAGATATCATTTTTGACGGCATATACAGATATTTTAGTGCGAGTTTAATTGACACTATGCATTTGCATTTTTAGTAACTATAACAACCACAACATGCTAAACTTCACGAAATTCGAAACTATTAAAGGACATTCTCACCATCAAGAACAGCATTATGCAGATATCATTCATTGATATAAATTGTACAATTTAATTGAAATAATAACACATTACCTAACGGTAGTGAATATTTTGACATTTTGTTGTTTTCAAAGTCTTTCTACCATTAGTAAATACTAATAAAATTGTGAACACATTAAACATTTGTAACAAATTAGTAGTAACTAGTGGTTGCTATGGTTACTGCAACGCAATTATTTAAAAAAATTGGAACAACAGCATATAGTTTCATCAAAACATTACTAATAGCTTAAAATAAAATAAATAAAATTTCGATAAACAGATGCATTTGAAACGTTATTTATTTACTACCGTTTTACTTTAACATTGTAGTTTAAAATTCAATATTTTGTACGCGTAAATTTATTTTGGACGTTTACATTTAAATTTCTTTTAATTCATTTATTGATAAGCAAATCAATATTCTAAATGTCGTCTCTTTTAAATTTACTCGAAAAACTTTACTTTTGAATTATTCCGTTTAATTTTAGTTTTGAATTTTAACTGTGTACTAAAATTGACGACACATTATTTTCAATTAATAAATACACCTTTTTGACTTGACAAAATACATTTATTCAACAAAATGTGGCTCTACGTTCTCAAAACGTTATTTAATTATTTGTTCTTTAACACAAAATAATAATTGTAAAATTTATGTTACATTTAATTCAAATTTTTTGATTTTTTACTAAAGTCTAGTCCCACGTTAGGCGCCATTTAATATATGCCGTGGTTTATGCATATATTTTTAATAACAAATTTATTAATTATTAATGGGGCGATGAGACGATAACTTTCTAACCTATCAACTACGTGAATAACCCTGTATATTTAGTACCCTGTTTTACTTCCCAGATATCTAAAAGGTACAGTTCCAAATTTAACGAAACGAGATGAATGTGTACTCACTAAACTTCAAAAAAAAAACAAATTGGGCATAACTAATTGGGAGAGTAACCCAAGGTGGGACGATTTTTTAATAAGTTTTTTTTCAAAAACCATCAGTAAACAAAACAAAGTCATACAACAAAATAATTCTTTATTCAACCTATAAACATAATATTTGGCAAAAAATGAGTCAAATAAACAAACGCCTTCATTTCTAATTTTTTAAATAATGCATCTGTCCTATCTTAAGACACTACTTAAAAACCCGTAAACCCATTTTTGTGAGGCCACTCTAGTATATTTATTGAAATTATTAGGGTTATTATTGGTACTTGCATAATCAAATGCCAACTCACGGAGTTTCGCATATTTCGGTGGTTTACGCATATAATTTTAATAACAAATTTATTCATTATAAACGAAGCGACAAGATTTAGGAAATTTTTCAAGTCAAAAAAAAGCTCTTTCTAAATGACAACAATATTTTAATTAAATCAATGTTTATTTTATGCAAGAAAAACGATTTTACATGGTACAAACCTTTATAAATATGATGAACATAAATTTAAATAATTGGGTAAAATAATATATAGTTCTATTTTTCACCGACCTGTGTAGACGATGAGGATACTGCTGCCGTTGTCATCTTCTTCACTGAATGCACATTAAACTATCGTACAGTTTGATTTGATTGATCATTCTTTCATTTAAATACTGCAGTTAATTTAGAAATTGCAAGTTTAGCTGATGAAATGTTTGATATTACTTTTCAAAATTTAATTACCGAATTGAACATTTTATTCTTTACGGTTAAAAACCGAATACTTAATCCTTAATTGTTGAAAGTTCAAACATTCAATCTTGAATACCTCTCTCGAGTTTGATCACGCTACACCCTCCTCTTGTGTCACACCTTGAGTGTTATTTTTTAAATGTTATTTCTCACTTATCCTTTCACATTAAGATTGTCTTGTCCCACTTTTTAATCTTGCAGCACTAAAATTGTTTCATTTTGTTCTTAGCTTTGGTAAAATTATTCCACATAACATTTTTATTTTGATTCACGGAAATTAAGTTTGATAACACTTTTCACAAGCGTTCAAAATATTTTATTACCATTACAACTCAAACTTACTTACTAGACAACTTTACCATTTTAATCAAACGGAAATATTTTTCTTATGTACAAATTATATTCTTTGGTTGATTTTATTTATTTGTATGGTAAATTAATTATTGTTAACAAAATATGGATTGGATTTTTAGAAAAACTTTTAACTACAAATGAAATTGAATTTCATTTCATTAAATGTAAACTTTTAATTTAAATTGTTATTAGTTCATTTTTTATTTAAATATGCTTTTATTTATTTATTAAAAAAATTAATTTCCACTGCAATATGTTATGCCAAAAAACCTGTTTTCCTTCTCGAGAATGTATTCTTACAATTACTTGTTCTTGTTCCACGAAAAGATCTGTCTAAATCTCTCATGATATTTTTCCATGTTATTTCACAATTCTGTTTTTATATAAAAAAAAAAAAAAAAAAATTCGTGGCCGAAAAAAAAAAAAAAAAAAAATTCTCTCTAATGTACTTTTAGCATGGTTTCTAACCTTTTGTACAGCTTCAAACATATCGTAAGTAGACCGCGGTTTGTTTTTTTTTTTTTTTTTTTCCCCTTTTTGTAACTATATAGTTTAAGCATCTGTAATAATTGCGAGACAACTCAGCAAGACACTGAACAATTAAAAAAAACAACGAAAACTATTCAGATAGCATTGTAACAAAACGGTTTCTCAAGATGAGGCGTCCTAACATGGGAATTGTGGTTATGCCCTGTCTTAAGAAGGTTTGGCTATTGACACTGCACGCTATGAGTATTTTTTAGCCAAATTGCATAGGCAACTATGCTTATATGTTAATGATAAGTAATCAATCTCGAGAACTTAATATTTCTAACTTATAAATGTGTCCCTTCCTAGGATACTGTTTCATCTTTCGTTACTCTCATTATCATCTGAATATATGTTTTGAAAAACTAGAAATGGATAATTATGCAAAAATTAATTTGGTACAGGTGGACGTGATACATAACGCATTTTCTACTATTTTATTTAAACTTCACTTTCGATACTTCATCGTTGAGAATTTTGAATCTAGATAACATTACTCAGCAAGAGGCATAAGTGTTTCTCCAAATATCTAAAATTTAAATGTTTCTTGCAAAATTTTGTAAGCTTATTTATTAATTGATCTTGTTCCTAGAAAAATTTTATATTATTTTAAATAATATAAAGCGACTTCTTTCATAGTTTTTAAATGCATAAACTTATCTACGTCTACCCTACAAACTGCACATTAATTGATAAATAATTGTATTTGAATATTAAATAAATCGCGAGAAAATAAATAAAGTCTTTTGTAAAAGTACAATATAAATGATATAGTTCGATGTTTGATGACAACAACACCAAATCAAAAGGAAATAAAAAAAGGCGCAATTGCATGCGTTCGTCTATTACATTTTTTAAATTATAAACTCTTGTTCTGACGTAGATAAAATACTGTATGTAAAGAAAATTATGCACTTCTTGACTTTGGAACTTGTGCATAGAAGGGGAAGCCTTACTTCATACATTCTTTAATATACAACTATTTTGTAATACGATAATTGACTTTGGCATAGACCTTTAAAATGCACCCTACGGCGCGACGCTGCATACGATATATAGATAACGACTTTGCTGCAAAATCCCTTTTTACGCTAGAGTAAGTTAAACGTCAATTTTTATTTTTATTTCTTTTCACTACCCTTTGAAGTATCTTGATCTTGACTTTATTCTGTAAGTTCTGATATGGGACCAAGTGTTTTGGCATTCGTTTAATATGAAAGTCTTTGTTATAAAAACTCTCTAAGATTACTGTATTACTGATCAATAATCTAGAAACTTACATTTACATCAGAAATGTTTTGTTCTATTTATTAGACGTCCTTGTTTATAAAAGTAAACTGATGTTAGGTTTTTGATAAATGAATGAGTTTGTTTTTTTTTATGTTTTCTTGTTGCAAATGAGCTTACAGCTATTGATCTTATTTTAAGCTATTTGTTTTGCTTAGGCTACATAAATAATCCAATTTTTTTGTGAGTTTTGCATATCGCGTTAGGTTTTTGTTATTATTTTCTAACGTATTTGTCATATTTTATAAATGTATTAGTTTGAATTTTTATATTCCAAAGTGTCTATATGATTTCCAACTTAATTTTTATAAGTAAGTGATAAGCTTTGGTTATAAAGTTTGAATACATTATTTTTAAACATAATTAGTGATATGGTAAACATTAATTTTGTTGAAAGCAATTTTCTCTGACAAAAGGTAAATAAAACAAAACAATGTTTAAGATACAGCATTACAATTAATCCAAAATAGAAGTGATTACTTTTTTTAAAAAATAAGATTACTAATTATTAACTGCAAGTACCCTCCTTGTGGTAAATTATGTCAGTTATACTTTGTTACGATTTATTTGTAAACAAACTAAACAATGAGATAATGGTGTTAGAAAACCTTGCCGGCAGCTCCAGTAGTCGGGAGTGGTCATGGACTTATTTAGAATCGTTAGAACAAAGGCTTCTACACTGCACAAACAATTTATAAGGCGCAACCTAGTATTGCATATATGAGATCTTCTAGAGCCACTAGGAACTTGCAGACACAAGAAACAAACCGTAGGTTGGTAGAAATATATAATTATAGCAACTAGACTTCAATCACAACGCACATAGAAATACATAGATACAGTTTAGAAATGCACAGTATTCAGTTACACAATAATCATAATAACTCAGGAAAGCAAATTTTAGAATTAAGTAGTAATTTAGGCTTAAGCACCCGAATAGGTAGCTGTCGTAGTGTACCATAAAATTTTGACAGTCGTAGCATTGATCTTCCTTGCAAGCGACCCACCAAACTTTCGTGGCAATTATCGTTATTAATTTACTTAAAAACAAATTACGTGAGATACCGGACCTTGGCCGATTATTTAAATAGTTTCAAAACGCAACACGATTTATCAATACTTCGAAAGATCTTTCCAATTTACTGATATTCTTTAACACAGAGCAAACGGTATGTTGTTAAATTCACAGCCGTAGTACGAAAACACAAAACGCGACAAAAATAATGAACAATATGCATAAAAAGAATCAACTTAGCTTGTACATAGGAAGTTTTCGGTGTTTAAACGTTAATAGATAGGCGTGACAGCGCTCGTATCCAAATCAGACAGTAAGTACTTAGTTTCCAGCGAAGAAGGGAAGACAAGATAGACTCCGAATTGATAACAGTTGCTGGACGTGCTCACAATGAACCAAATAACAGTATTATCTTGTGTGGTGTCCTTGACAACGAAAGGGGCTTCAACGTAGATTTAAATTCTCACCGCTGGCGACCTTTACAAATCATATCCAGACCCAACTTGGTTATGTTAAGTAATTTTTAAATTATTATCTATACGCTAGCATAACCATTAAGACAGACCCACAGGAAAAAGCAAAGAGAAAAAAAAGGTGATAGAAAACCGTAAAGCAAATACTTCAATGAAAAGTGAAAGTGTACTCACACACGAACAGGAGGTAAAAACTTATTCCCTTGTTGTACGGGATGCTTTTACTTAGGTTTATTACTAAATAATTAATACATGTGTAGCTGTTCGAATTTCAGATGATGTTCACGTAGCACCTTCAAGAGACGGGTCACAAAAAGGAAATGCGTCTTTTTGACCGCCTAATGGGAAAATTTTTGCGATCCGGCAATCTCAAGTTAATAAAAGTCACTAGAAAATTCATAAAAACCCAAAATTTAACAAAAAAAATTAATTACAAATTTGACAAAAAGAATACTTCAAAGAAGAATGATAGAAAAGCTGAAAATCCAAACTGCAGAACCCAACCCCAAACTTATGGTTTAAATACCCCGTATTTGTGGTTTTGACCTAAAAGAAACAAACCAACCCCCACAATAAATCACTACTCTGTGGCAACAGACACTGAAACAACCAAAATAAAAGAAAACGAAAAACTAAAGAAAAACGAGTCGACATATAACGAGATATTACGTTTTTGTGTAGCCTATACGACACGCGTCCCCAAAAAGGTTTCACCAAAAGGTGCGTCCCAAGCCCACCTCGCCAAGTAATTGTGGTACAAAACCTTAAAAAAAGTTTAAAAATATAATTAAACTGTCGCATCCAAAGGAGCCAGCAGCCTGTAGACACAACACTAAGTTTGTACTACCCAGCGTTATCCAAAAAGCACAGGCGATCGATACCGAGCAGTAGCGATACCCGTTGGGGATGTTAACGCCGAAACGAGCCTGGGGTCAGTTTACCACACCAGACGCAACAACACACCACCAGATTTATCCAAGAACATAACAAGGTCAAGAAAAATCCAAAGAGTGATAGAAGAAACGTTTTCTCTTACACTTGAAGAGAACCGCAGAAAGGAAGGAAGCTTGTGAAAGAAAGAAGACGAAAAATAGTTTAGGTCTGAGCCGAAGACTACAGACGGACAAACACACGCGTCAAAACTTTGTTTCAAACACAAGGGATCAGGAAAACACGGTACTCCCACAACTAAGCAAACACATTGGAGCATGTCACTCCAACAAAAACTTTAGCCAAAACAAAAGTCAAATTGTTTATTGGCACAAGCAAGTGAAACCTGCCCTGCTTGCTTTCCAGCCACTCTAAAATGAGCAGCACCGTTATAGTGTGTTATTAGTCCAAAATGAGACCGGCGAACGACGTCTGATGTGTATTGAGTTGGTTAGAAAGGTAAATAAATCAAAAAAATAATAATATCAATAACAGTCATAAAATGTCGAGAAACATCCCAATGAAAACATAATTGCCAAAATTATAACCATCTTTAAACATTTGAACACTATAAAGTCAACCCAGAAAACTCATCACGTTACTAAAAGACCGCACTGCGATCTCAGCAGCAGTGTAAAGCAAAATAATAAAAGAAAATAACAAGTAATGAGAAACAGAAAAAATCATGGAGGTTAATCAAGAAATAGACGCTGAATATAAGTCGACCTATTGTTGCCCCTTCAGAGAAAGAAAGTATTCAGTCACCTTACACATTATCCATCACTTAGGTATCTCACCAAACCCACAACTCCAATAACAGAAACAAAATAAATACAGACTCTATCTTAAAAATGAAACCGAAAAGTCTGAATCAGAAATAATAGTATAAATAAGTAAGTCAGCAACAGAAGCACTCAAAAACTACGTGTGATAAAACTTTCGTTTTTTTCCGCGCCTAGGATACAGTAGAGAAATATTAGTATTCCTTGGATTAATGTCCACTGGAGTATCAGAATCCTCCGAATCAACGTAAGCGGGGTTAAGGTCTTTCACATGCCAAGTACTGAAAGATTTATTTGCTGAATCTTCAAGTTCGTAGGTCCATGGAGGAACTATAGTTTTAATGCGAAATGGTCCGACGAACTTCGCCGCCAATTTAGCATTAAAAGCGGCAGGAGCCAAAGAAAAGACAAAATTTCGTTTTCACACCCTATTTCCAAAAATATATTTAACGTGGCGTTTACAAAGATTATACCGCTCTTGTTGTTTAGTATACGCCTGAGTTAATTTACGCAGAATAGAAAGACGTATTTCTTCATGTACCTTAGGGTTAGGAGTAGAAAGTTCCATAGAGTCCTGATTGTTTGTCCAAATCGACAGAACGACTAAAAGAGACAACGTGCTTACGGCTAAACAATGCGTAGTAAGAAGTACAGTCAATAATTTCGTGTTTTGCTGTACAAATAACGCAACCAACTTTGGCAAGATTACTGTCCCAATGTCGATGGTTAGATTTAGTATACGTCACTTTCATAGTTTCAAGAACGCGATTTACACATTCAGCGGGATTTGCTCGAGGATGGTATCTAGCAGTATAGAGAATCGTGGAGGCATATTTGTGACAGAGCTTAGAAAATTCTTTACTACGGAATTGAAATGTCTGTAATAGTATATTGCGGAGCACCAAAAAGAAGAAGGTCTTCGAGAATTTTAGTAATATGCGTAGCAGTAGCGGTACGCAGTAGAAAGAACAGAGCAAAGTTAGTGAAACAGTCCACTAAGACAAAAACATAAGAGTTCTCTTTAGTCGAACGAGGTAGTGGACAAACAATATTACAAAATAAGATCTGCCAAGGACGAGTAGGTCTAGCACAAGAAGCATAATAGCCAGAAGCAGCTCGTTGTTCCACTTTGTGTGCGGCACACACACGACAATGACGCACATAGTCAGCCACTTCAGAGCGCATTTTAGGTCAAAAATAATATTGCATGATCCGCGCAGTAGTTTTAAATACACCACAGTGTTCTGCAGTTGGTGGATTGTGATTGGTTTGAATGACAATATGACGTTGTTCCGTTGGAACCACACGTTTCATCATTAGGAGAAGAATTTTTCACTTGTCGATATAAGACATTCTTCGTGACAGACCAAGATAGAAATTTCTGAGAGAAAGAGAGAACACGGTCAACCAATTAGTTATACCAACGGTCTAAAGTAGGAAAGACAACAGTAAAAGGAGAAGAGAGAGAGAGAGAGCATACAGGAACAGAGTTGACAACAGGCACCGATCAAGATATCATGTCTGGTTGGTACTACATGTTCTTTTTCTTTTCAATTGATTATGGAAAAATGATATTTTTGTAGACGCAATGCCCATCAAGCCAGACGACCAGAAGGATTTTAAAGTCGGTTCAGCTACAGGAATGTGTGACGATCGGTTAAAAATAGACTGAGATACCAAATCACGTTTTCATCGTTCTCGCCACGTTGACTGAGAACCGCCCCAAGTCCAAAACCAGAGGCATCAATCTGTATGACACATTCTTGAGTAAAACCAGGACAAAAGAAAATAGGAGCAGAGACTAGATGTTGCTTTAGCTGCTGCAAGGATTGCTGACATACCAATGTCCAGAGAAAAGCAAAATTCTTTTTAGTCAGGAACATTAAAGGAGAAGTGAGAGTAGCAAAGATTGGAATAAAACGCCGGTACCTACTAGTCATATCAATAAACCGTTGGATATCAGTCACAGTTTTAGGAGTAGGGATCTGTACGATGGCAGAAACTTTCTCAGGATCCCCTAAGAGTCTATCTTTGACAACGTATCCCCGATACCGTAGTTCAGGTAGACAAAATTTTTATTTATCTGCACAAATAGTGCAACCAGAAGAAAGACGACGATCATAAATCTTAGAAAGAACTTCCAAGTGTTGGTCAAAGATAGGAGTAGCGATAATAATGTCACCCAGGTGAGAAAAGCAGTACGGTTCTAAATCTGTACCTAAGACTTGATCAATCAGTCTCTGAAATGTAGGTGGTGAGTTTTGAAGGCCAAAAGGCATTCTAGTGAACTAAAAAAGACACCTCGAAGGCACAGTAAAGGCAATGATTTCCTTCAAATTTTCAGTTAAAGGGATTTGCCAGTATGCTGAGCAGATGTCTAGCGAAGAAAGAAAACGAGCATCGCGAAGGCAATCTAAAATAGAAGATATGTATAGCAGCGGACAACTATCCTTCATGGTCACCCCGTTAACTTTGCAAAAATCGACGCAGAAACGATAATTGCAATCTTTCTTTTTCACAAAGACAATTTAACTAGCCCATGGTGACTGCGAATGTTCAACCACACCTAACGCTAGCATCGCGTCTAGTTTTTTATTACCAATCTCTTGAAGAACAGGAGGTAAAGAATAATATCTTTGCTTAATAGGATCAACAAATGTAGTAATTTTATGCTGTACTAGTGAAGTACATCCTAACACTAGAGAGATCGTATAATAAGTAGAATTGAGAAAAGTTTGAAGAGTAGACTGTTAAGGAGGAGATAGTAGAGAATGAGCAACAACGTGATTAAAAGTCAAATAACCACTTCGGAAATTTGGTATAAAATTCATGGTAATCTAAAAATCTATCCCGAGGATTAACTGTGGGGTAACTTTAGGTATCACTAATACGAGGGCCATTCAGAAACTAACTTCCGATTGGTCATAGTGCGGGTAGTGGGGAGTAGCGCGCCATCTGTGCATTCACGCGCTCAGCAGGTCAGTCGGCATCAAGCCGTAGTCGAGTGAACATCGTACCTGCGCTAGTTTAGTTTTGTGGCAGTTTGAAATGTGTGCAGCAATAGAAAATCCCGCCAAATGTGAAGTGCGTGCTGTTATAAGGTTTTTACAGCCAAAGGATACTCTGCAGCAGCTATTCATCGTGAGCTTTGTGCCGTGTACGGACCAAAAGTTATGAGTGAAGGAGTTGTCCGTGAATGGGTGCGTTTATTTAAAAGTGGACGAGAAAACGTTCATGATGAAGAGAGGAGTGGTAGACCATCATTGGTGACTGACGAACTCGTTCAGACAGTTGATGCAAAAGTTCGTGAAAATCGACGTTTCGCAATGGCGGAGTTGTCTACTGATTTTCCACAGATTTCTAAGACTCTTTTGTAGGAGATAGTGACAGCAAGATTGGGTTACCGTAAGTTCTGTGCACGATGGGTGCCCAAAATTCTTACCGACCACCACAAGACTCAAAGAATGGCCTCTGCATTAGACTTTCTGTCACGTTATGAGGACGAAGGAGAACCATTGTTAAACAGAATCGTGACCGGTGACGAAACCTGGATTAAGTACGTGAACCCTGAGACAAAAGAACAATCAAAGATGTGGGCACATTCAGATTCGCCTACCAAACCAAAAAAAGCCCGGCAAGATTTTTCTGCCAGAAAACTGATGGCAAGGGTGTTTTAGGATGCCAAAGGGGTGTTGTTGGTTGAATTCATGGAACGTGGGACGACCATTAATCAAGACGTGTTCTGTGAAACACTAAAAACATTACGACGGGCTATACAGAACAAACGCCGTGGTATGCTGACTTCCGGTATCGTTTTTTGCACGATAACGCCCGTCCTCACTCTGCTCGTAGAACAACAGCCCTTTTTGAGTCCTTCCGCGGGACGTTTTCAACCATCCACCTTACAGCCCAGATCTTTTTTGCACGATAACGCCCGTCCTCACTCTGCTCGTAGAACAACAGCCCTTCTTGAGTCCTTCGTGGGACGTTTTCAACCATTCACCTTACAGCCCAGATCTGGCGCCAAGCGATTATCACCTCTTCATGCATATGAAGAAATGGCTCGGGTCCCAGCGGTTTGATGACGACGAAGAGCTCAAAGATGCGGTTACAGGCTGGCTCAAGGCACAAGCGGGTGATTTTTATGCAGAAGGAATTTCAAAGCTTGTGAAGAGATATGATAAGTGCCTCAATCGTTATGGAGACTATGTCGAAAAATAATGCAAAGATGTAGTTGTAAGATGTATATATTAAAATATTTTTACTTAACTTGGTGTATTTTTTTAATCAACCGGAGGTTAGTTTCTGAACGGCCCTCGTACATCTAAATCCGATTTTCAACCGTAATGGGTGTAGTAATAGAAGGCTTGAACAAACACAAAAAAGTTATATCCGATATCAAAATGCTGACCTTGAGCGAATTGGCAAAACATTACATCGATAATAGAATTTCATTTCACACTCACGAAAACCCTTCTAGTAAACTACATTCGGCAGTAATAAAAAATGTATCACCGTCTATTACAGAAGAAGATAGTATTTCCGAACTAACACTAAAAGAACTAGACTGTATTACAAGGATAGACTGCCAATGCCAGTATGCGTTGTAAATTTTTAAGTTAACGATAAAACAAATGAGATATAAGATCAAAACTCTATGGTAAAAATTAAATTTCAAAGTCCAACCAAAGATATCCCACAATATCGATAACTCTGTACCGGACTCCTCAGCGGCAAACAACATTGTTTCCATCAATCTTAAGCTAGTCAAATCATATATCAAACAAATAAAATTAATCTTTGTTAAAAATATAATTCCTTTGTTTTTTAATCTTCAATAACTCTCTTTTAAAAAATCTACATACCCTGAATTAGAACACCAATGATGTTAAAAATCAATGTGCAATCTTAATATCATTTTTAACAAGACTCAATATAGATGTTACCTGTATATCCGAAGCACATCTTTCAAAAAATAAAGCTTTCAAAGTATCTGAATATTAAACCTACCGCAGCAACAGCAATATATCTAAATATCGCAAGTGCTTATAAACAACCAAACAAATTGTTAATTGAACAAGACATCGAAACATTATTTGACCAACTGAACTAATACTCGTAATTGGCGACATGAATTGCCAGAATGCGGCATGGGGATGTAGATGTTTACACCCCAACGAAATTAAACTTAACGACTTCGCAACTAAATATGTATTTCAAGTCATAGCACCGCAAGAACACCCATATTTTTTTTATCGCTCCAATCAAACATATTAGATGTTTTTGTTCAAAAAAACTTCACCCAAACCATTGAACAAACAGTACACAACGAATTAGATTCCGATCGTAATTCAGTAGTTACAAGTTTTATTGCCCAACCAGTAGTTATTCACAATACTTCAAGGCTGATAAATCGAATAGTAAACTGGCAGTTATTCCAAGAAAAACTAGATCTTAACTGTTCCGCTCATAAATTATCACTAACTTCTACGGATATTGACAATAAATAACTACCTAACCAACGCAATTTCTACTAGTATACAATAAGCCACCAAGGCAAGTAAAAGGAAAAAATTAATAATAACCAATTACATACTAGACCTAATTAAGCAAAAGTCCAACCCGTCGCGAATGGCAACGCACAAGAAACCCAGCTACAACAAACATAGTAACAATCTAAATCATAAAATTAAATGCGAATTAGACGATTTTAGAATACGGACCTATCAATAATTTATTGCAGATCTGGAACCAAACGATTCATGATTATGAAGAAAAACTAAAAAGGTACAAAAACCAAAAAACTTAAATAACATCAATGATCAAACATGATGTAACATATCACACAGATGATAAGAAATCTAATGCATTTGCTTTCAACTTAGAAGCTATATGCAAACAGCAGTACGAAGAATACGGATTCCCGCACATGTTGAACTACGTAGAAACTCACTTGCCTCAACCAAACATTATATCACCAACTTCGCCTAGAGAAATAGATAGATTAATTGAACAGCTTCCCAACAAAAAAGCACCAAGACATGTCTTAATTTCTAACATAATACTAAAACATCTAACACAAAAATACTGACACTAACGGCAACGCTATTTAACTCCTGTCTACGGCTAGGCTATTTTCCAAAATGATGGAAACTCTCACATATTTTGATGTTTCTAAAACCTGGAAAAAACCTAAACATTTAACTCCTAGAAAGAATAGTGTTTGCCAGGTTAAAAACAAAGAGCCCAATTTGAAGATGATTCCTGAATTTTAATTCGAATTTCGAAACGGCTATTCAACATACCATCAATTACAAAAATTCACCGAACTAATAGAAGAATGTTACTAACTCAAACAGTACACTTCGGTACTATTCATTGATATTTCCCAAGCCTTTGACTCTATATGGCACCTAGATCTGAAATACAAGATTGATCACCTAAATATATCCAATATCCTCTATTCTTTTCTTGACGACCAATCCTTTAAAATAATAAGGCATAAATCACATTCTACAACAAAAATGATAAAAGCTGGAGACCCACAAAGCAGCGTCTTAGGGCCAATGCTTTTTAACATTTCCTGTCACAATATGCGTGTTGTGCAAGCCAAAAAAACTGCAATTCTTGTCAACAACTTACAATAGGCAACCAATGGAAGCTAAAGCTAAATACTGGGTTCCCATATTAGACTATACAATTTAAAAGTCGAATAAAAACTTTCTAATCAAAGTAAATTAACTTTTTAATTGACTAATATGTAGCTTATTCTGTGAGATTTATGACTAAAGTAAATAACAAATCAAGTTTTAAAGATCGTGTCTTCCAAATGCCCTCCTTTGACTTCAATGCATTTTAAATTCTAAGTTCAAAATGTATCATCACTCGGCGAAGCAAATCTCCATTTATTCCTGCAATTTTATTTCGAATCTGCTCTTTCAGCTCCAAATTGTTGCGGGACGACTTGCATAAACTTTTTGTTTTAGGTATCCCCAGAGAAAAAATCGGGGACCGTTAAATCGGGAGATCTCGGGGGCCAATTCAAATTTCCAAATCGGGAAATTATACGGCCTTCAAAAAAATTTCGCAAACTTCTCATAGTGTTTCTGGCTGTGTGAGCCGTTGCTCCATCTTGCTGGAATAATATGGCTCCATTTAGTCCACGTCTAATTAGTTCTGGGATAAGAAACGTTTGCAACATGTTTATGTAGCGTTCGCAATTAACTGTAACAGAACGGTTATTTTCATCCTAAAAAAAATAAGGACCTATAATTCCGAATGATGCTACACAGCACCAAACAACGTCTTTTGGACTGTGGTGGTTTTTGGTAAATGGAGATTTGCTTCGCCAAGTGATGATACATTTTGAACTTAGAATTCAAAAATTTATTGAAGTCGAAGGAGGGCATTTGGAAGACATGATCTTGAAAACTTGAATTGATATTTACTTTAGTCATAAATCCCACAGAATATGATACATATTAGTCGATTAAAAAGTTAATTTACTTTGATTAGAAAGTTTTGATTTGACTTTAAAATTGTATAGTATAAGATGGGGAACCCAGTAATAGCAAATGCGCAGCCAAAGTGTGTAGCATTACTTACAAATTAAAGTGCACACAGCCCTGAAAACTTCGCGGAAGAGGCGGTCTAGTTTCTAATAGTAGGGGGAGAAGTTGTGGGTTCGTGGATAAACGACAAGATTATATTCATTTAACTAAATGGTTACGAAAAACCTTAAGTAGTGGGCGCCAGGTAATAAAACTATTTAAAAAAGATTAGCAAAATAAATAGGTAAAGTAATTGTTTTATCAACAATAGAAATAACAACAAGACAAGACAAATTTTAAATTGAAACTCAAAAAATATCAATCAATCTATACAACTGTATTTCAACATAACAATGTTCAATTAATAGTTTCAAAACTTACCCTAAATCTGTGAGTAAAAAATTAATTTATTATACAAACTTCCACAGCTACTTCGGAATTGATCAATTTTCTCTATGCTGGTCACAAACTCTTAGTGAAATGCTAAAACAAATTGATTAACACGTACGACATTAGCTTATGTGCTGTAGCAAACTACAAAATCACATACAAATACGTAAATCACATTAAAATCTCCTCTATAATGTGTTTTCTGTTTAACGTACATTACAAAAATTCTACAAGTCGTTCCTCTTAATTAAAATTACAATATTAATTGACATCTAAACCACGTAAAACATCATCCACAATGTAAAACAAAACAGGATGGCGGTATATTAGCCCCAATTGATATGTACAGGAAGGATCAAATCTTGAATATGTCCGCCTTGAAGGTGTAGGAGTTTTTCATATATGAAACAGCTTTCAATCGTTTATTTTTGGTTTCTCCATCTTCCCTGTGCCTCCAACAACAATACGCAAGCAAACCACAATACGCAACCAATAAGTTAGGTAGCAGATATAGCCTTCCTGGGTATAACAATTTTTCACATATGCTACTTCTTTAGTACCAAGACCAAGTACCAGCGGAAATTCTTAAACTGATAGAAGAAGACCAAATTCATAGTATGGTTAAGTTAATCAACGCCGTATATAGAACAGGAGTAATACTAAACAATTGGTTGATATCAATCTTTATAACAATCCCGAAGAAAAAAGGTGCTAAACACTGCTCCGACTACCGTACGATAAGTTTAATGGCCCACACACTGAAAGTATTGTTGATGGTAATTCATAATAGGATATACAGGAAACTCGATACAGACATTAGCGACACACAATTTGGGTTCCGCAAAGGTTTAAGAACAAGAGAGGCACTGTTTGCATTAAATGTTCTATCGCAAAGGTGGTTCGACACGAACCAGGACCTCTATGTGTGCTTTATAGACTATAACAAAGCCTTCAATAAAGTCAGGCATGATCAGCTAATAGAAACGTTATTAAAGAGAAAGATAGATATCAGGGACATTAGAATAATTTCAAACCTCCATTACGGTCAAATGGCAACAATACGAGTAGATGGCAGAACATCTAAAGAAATAGAAATACAGAGAGGAGAGCTTAAAGATTGTATTCTCTCACCTAATATTTTTAATTTATATTCAGAGGAGATAATTAGAAAAGCACTGGAGGACAGGACATAGGTATTGAAATTAAGGGCATGGCAGTAAATAATCTTAGGTATGCCGACGATACGGTTCTCTTGGCAGGAACACTCGGAAACCTGAAAACGGTAATTAATAAAATTGTCGCAGTAAGTGAAGAATATGGACTGTCACTTAACATAAGCAAAATATATGTACAACAAAAACAACCTGAGACAACCGTAGGCTGTATGTGAAAAACCAACTAATTGAGAAAATGAAAGAATACAAATAATTGGGCACAACTATTAACGAAAACAAAACCAGCTCAGAAGAAATAAGAAACAAAATCAAACAGTCAAGATAAACGTTTATAAAGATGAAAAGGATCTTCATCTGCGGGGATGTAAATCTTGGAATAAAAATACGACTAATACTATGCTACGTGCTATCAGTACTATACTACGGAATGGAAGCCTGGACTCTAAAAAAGGTCAATCTAAAAAGACTGGTGGCATTCGAATTATGGATATATCGGAGAATATTAAGGATTTTATGGGTAGAGAAAACTACTAACGAAGAAGTGCTGAGAAGTATGCAGAAAGACAGAGGAGTAATTTTAACAATTAAAAGAAGAAACATGTCATACATGAAGCATATCATGAGAGGAGAAAAGTATCGAATACTACAAGTAATTATGCAAGAAAAAATAAGAGGAAAGAGATTCATAGGGAGATGAAGAAATTCGTCGCTGAAGAACCTAAGAGATTGATTCGGCTGTTTAGATCTGCAATCTCAAAAGTGAAAATCACCTTAATGATTGCCAACCTTCGAAACGGGGATACCACCTGATGAAGAAAAAGCGCATATAAACGATGAACAAAAAGTTGTGGAACATGTGTTAGCATCTAATATAACTATTTCAATACCAAATACTGCAATTAAATAACAAAAGGAAAATCTATCTTTATACTATTTTAAAAACTTACCTGTCGTTTTATACACCGTTAAAACATACGTATTTAATAAAATATAGTTCGGTGAACATTAATAATTTCTATAGCGGCCTTGTATGAATGACAGCCATTTTAACTGTGACCGAAAAACCCAATCAAAAATTTCGTACGGAATTATCGTTATTGCAACGTTATATACAGACTAGACAAATATATTTACTACATACAGGGTGATGTGCAGTTATAAATTGACAACGGAGTAGAATGCAATTACAACGTTACAAGTGTTCACATTACGCAGAATAAACAACCCTTTGCCAATTTCAATTTATAACAATATTGTCTGTTGGAAAAATAATTCTAAAACGGTTAAATATCTTGGGGTGCTGCTAGATACTAGATTGTCGTGGAAACAGCATATTGTAAATAAAATAAACTAAGGATATGCAAGATTAAATAACTTTATCCAATAATAAATAAACAATCAAGCTTAAAAACAAAGTGTACTTTATTATTATATAAAAGCTTAATACTTCCCCTTGTAAGCTTGCGTGATATAGGGTAACTCGGCACAAATACATATCAATAAAATACAAGTGCTGCAGAACAAAGTCCTACGAATTGGTACCAACGCTGAGTGGTACGTAACTAACAAACAGCTACACAGAGAACTATGTATCTTAAAAATTAGAGAACATATCAAACAAAGTGGTCATCAAATTTCATAGCAAAATAAACAATTGTGAAGGTGCAGAATTTTTTATTTAGCTCGCAAAAACATTCACCTAAGGGTTGAAAGCAAACTAAGTCAAGACATCTACTTATAGCTTTTATAATAACTTATTCATTTAATTATTCTTATCATTTCTTACAAAATATTTTTTATTTGAATGTTAAGTATTCCTAAGTCATTATAATATTAATGTTTATGTATTGTAAAAATGTCATGAATAGCAGCTACTGCTGAACTGACTTAATAAATTAATAAATAAAAATGCCGATTATTATGTGTGTAAGATATCCCAAACTCAAATCAATTACTTTAGGAGAAAAAAGTCGCGCAGCATGTACGGCTCTAAACCAAACTTAAAACCATAAATTTACATAAAAGTTAACAAATTATAATTGTTGTAAATATTTGTACACTCATGAAATTTAAAACTTGGACACCACAATTTCTGTAAACAAAAGTTTGCACATTGTGAAGCAGGCTTAAGGGTATCATTTACAATTCTAACAGCAGGTAGTCTCAGCAGGGGTTATCTTATAGAAGGACTGTAGAATGAATCATTACACTAAGCACGTTTTAGAAAATAGGTAATTTACGTTGCTTACTTAATTTTTTCTTTAAAGAATATATTTGAAGGTATCGCTAATTAAACACCATAGCTCGATTAATTATCGAATCAAAATTTTGTTTAGGAAATGTTTACAAAATAAAATTAGAAATAATTTTGATTTAAAAAACGTCTACAAGCAATAACTTTTAAATTAAATCAAAAACTAAACATGGTTATTTGGGTTGACTGATTATTACTTATTTTTAAATAAATCTAACCTACTAATTATTGTAAGTTATTAAAAAAATTATTAAACTCTCTATTCATAATATTTAGTCCTTACAAAATGTATATTTTATGACGTTTCATTTTTTTCTGTAGTTAATATAAAAGTGAAAATAAAAACTAAGGCAATTCTTATTGTCAACGTATATATTTAGTTTTTGACAAGAATTTATTACATAATTATAATTAAGATACCAAGTTATAGTTTAAAATTAAATGAAAACTTTTTTTTTAAATAAAGGTATTACTATATAAATAAATATAAGAAATCAATAATGGGTGTGACCTCCATTATTATTGATACATTCTTGGAGGCGTCTGCTCATTGACGCTATCAAGGTATCAATATAATTAATATTAATCGTTTCCCATGCGGTATCAATGGCTGCAATTAGTGCATTACGGTTTACTGGTATAAAATTTGGCCCTTGTTGTCTTCGGATAACAGCAAGTATTCGAGCCCAAACATTTTCGATAATGTTAAAATCTGGGCTTTTTGCTGGCCAGGGTAACAGCTCCAAGTTATTTTCTCGTATCCAATTGCGCACAACCCGCGAAGTATGAATAGGGGCGTTGTCCTTTAACAACAAAAATACATTATGAAAATGTTAATTCAACAGATCCCGAACTATTTTTTGGAGAGAAAGTTAATGAAATAAGAATACTTACTTGTAGGAAAATATAATTTTCGTCTGGATAAAACACTTCGACTGAAGGTTTCATAATAGTTTCCAAAATATCTAAATACGCAGCAGAATCAAGACGTCCATCGATAGCCCAACAAACTCCTGGACCCCGCGCGCTAATCCAACCCCACACATTCACAGAAGAATAACCACTTCGTTTTTTAGGACATATGTGATTATTTTCGTAACGAGTTCCTTCCATTCTAAAAACTTTTAGTGGTCCATCGTTGCGGTTATTGAACGTTTATTCGACGCTAAAAATCACTCGATTCCAAAATTCCAAAGGTTTGTTCACATATCGCCTTACAAATTCTAGACGACGTCTCATATTTTCGTCACTGAGAACTTCTTTCGCAGCAGCATTATACTTCTTTATTTCCATCTCCTTTAATCGTTTTTGTGCAGTTATACGGCATCCGGAAAAATGTGTATCAGTTATAACCCTGGAGTATGTAGCAAATGGTTGTTCTGTTACGTAATGAAACAACTCAAGATCTTGAGCACGTGTAGATACTTTAGGTCTACCACTTCCGATGGCTCTTTCCAAAGTGTGTTCAAGATTCCATTTTACTCAGTAATGCCCTGCGGTGCTTTTTGGTATATCTAACATACGTGAAATTTTACGCACGCTACTGCCCGCCGCTAATTCCGAAACAATCCGCGCTTTCAAGTCAGCACCGAGATGAGGTGGCATTTTCACAACATTTGGAACATTCGATAATTAACTATCGGGATATGATGACCCTATATTTCGCAGGTTGTGCGCAACTGGATACAAGCAAATAACTTGGAGCTGTTACCCTGGCCAGCAAAAAGCCCAGATTTTAACATTATCGAAAATGTTTGGGCTCGAATACTTGCTGTTATCCGAAGACAACAAGGGCCAAATTTTATACCAGTAAACCGTAATGCACTAATTGCAGCCATTGATACCGCATGGGAAACGATTAATATTAATTATATTGATACCTTGATAGCGTCAACGAGCTAGACGCCTCCAAGAATGTATCAATAATAATGGAGGTCACACCCATTATTGATTTCTTATATTTATTTATATAGTAATACCTTTATTTAAAAAAAACAGTTTTCATTTAATTTTAAACTATAACTTGGTATCTTAATTATAATTATGTAATAAATTCTTGTCAAAAAACTAAATATATACGTTGACAATAAGAATTGCCTTAGTTTTTATTTTCACTTTTTATATTAACTACAGAAAAAATGAAACGTCATAAAATATACATTTTGTAAGGACTAAATATTATGAATAGAGAGTTTAATGATTTTTTTTAATAACTTACAATAATTAGTAGGTTAGATTTATTTAAAAATAAGTAATAATCAGTCAACCCAAATAACCATGTTTAGTTTTTTGATTTAATTTAAAAGTTATTGCTTGTAGACGTTTTTTAAATCAAAATTATTTCTAATTTTATTTTGTAAACATTTCCTAAACAAAATTTTGATTCAATAATTAATCGAGCTATGGTGTTTAATTAGCGATACCTTCAAATATATTCTTTAAAGAAAAAATTAAGTAAGCAACGTAAATTACCTATTTTCTAAAACGTGCTTAGTGTAATGATTCATTCTACAGTCTTTCTATAAGATAACCCCTGCTGAGACTACCTGCTGTTAGAATTGTAAATGATACCCTTAAGCCCGCTTCACAATTGGCAAACTTTTGTTTACAGAAATTGTGGTGTCCAAGTTTTAAATTTCATGAGTGTACTTAAACAATGTGATAAAATAATTATTTAAATTTCGATTTATACAGTCGAAAAACCTGAAAATGTTTTAGAGGATATATTTACAGTAAAAATATTTTGGAACTTTGAAGTCGAATATCTCGGAAAATTATTAAGATATCAAAATTTGTTTGGGACATTCATTTTTAGCCTAACAAACTTCATAGAGGACGACGACGACGGCGTACCGACTTAGCTACCGTATAAACCAAACTTTTTAAATTTGATTGAAAATGGTGTACCAAGAAGGTCCAGTTACACACAGTGTATGATGTGTATCATTGTAAAAAGAACAAAAAGGTCTCTTTATTAAGTTTAATTTTTTGAACATTTTTGTATCGTTTGTAAAATGTTAAATTTATTATCAGTTGGGAAATCACGCACAATTACGTAAAAAAGTATACATAAGATTAGATGGAAAAATGTGAAAGAACTGTTTATGTAATTAATTAAACAAAAAAAATCTTAAAACGGTCAAAGGATTAAAAACAGACATAAAAAACATTGCATGTCAAGATAAAGAACAATTAAAGCATCCGTAATTTAGAAAACTTAATGTTGTATGTTTCAAGTACCGTTGTTACGAAAAATTAATCATTACTTAATTCTAAAAGAAACAGACTTTTTGGCCTAAAAATTAGAGACGAACAAATTTTCACTTTGAAAAAGCCTATATTGTTTTTCTTAGATGTTTTCATTAATTTTTTTAATTTTTGTTTTTTTATCTTATACAGTAACACCGTTCTTTGCTATTGTTTCAAAATTAATTATTTGTGCATCATATTTTGTTCAAATTTTCTGTAAAAAGTAGAATCAACGCAATCGTATAAATATTAACAGCTGTAAAATTTCTATAGTGTTTATTGCCATTTTCAGGAGCTAAATAATCTAATAATTTTTTTGTTGACCTAATTTGAATTATTACTAAAATTTAAATGTAACATTTATATAGAAAAATGTTCGGTGCATTTACGAAATGTTTTAACATCGGTGTGATTTATGGCAAACAACTATTTACCCACAGTTTCTGTGTATTTGCAATTTAAAATTATTTTTGTTAGCGTCTGCGTGAGTAATTTGTTTACATATAGTTGTTTGACGGTAGGTGGTAGTTTTGCAGCCTATTTCACAGGCGCACTGGAAACTCGGAGTTTTGTCAGTATTCGCGGTGAAACCTTTCGCTGTGGTGGTTTTCCGGTGTTTGAAATATAATAGTGTACGAAAAAAGGAAATTGATACATTTTTTTTTGCAACGGAAAAAATAAAAACGATTTATCGTTCTTTTAATTAAAACATTGTTATTCAAGAATTTAAACTTAATCTTAAGTTTTCGTGTTACACTGAAGCAACAGGTAAACAGTTATATTATTTCTTGATAAAAGTTTTTCGTTTAAACTTTTAAAATCTTTTTATAATCTTTAAATTAAATTTGTTTTTTTTTTCGTTTTTATATTGATGTTTTTGTGTAAATGTTTTAAGTAGATGAATTGAACGTCTAATTATAGATGATTGTTTTGTTTTGTTTAAGCCATAAAAATAATTTTTACGTTGTCGTTAAAATACACTATAAATAATTTGTTGAATCTTCGAACGGTTCTAGTTAAATGGTCTACGTCACGATTTTGTTTATGGCATGGTGTTATGCTAATGGAAGTTTAAAGAGAACAATCATTTGTATTACAAAACATTCGACAATGGTCCAACTTTGACCTATATTCTTATTCTCATCTTGAACTTGACTACACCAATGAGCGTTTAGTAGTTAAACGAATTTGCCTTCTAAATTTTATACAACTTGATTTTAGCTGTATTCTTCAGTTACATCTTCTTTTAGCGTAATTAGATTTCAAAGTGCACCTTCTTCCGTTCGCACTAAGCAAATCGGTGGGTATGCGAAATACCTATATCAAAACATTCAACTTCCATCACACGCTATAATTATTTTAGCTATTCCTTTACGAACCCTTCGTAAGTAATAAACCCACCCAATCAAGTCGGCAAAGGCAATGTTATTTTGCTTCGATCTATTGGCTTTAGTTAAATCTACTTTTTTGATGCTACATTTAATTTACGTTACTTTTCGTAAGTATTAGTAAAAAGATATAAATAACTGTTTATATTATGTGAGATTTACCTAACACGCCACCGGTTTTCGGAACTCATAAACAAACTTAAAATTTAGCTTCTGCTTATTAATAAATTATTTCGTCGTTAGAACATTTCAGTAATTAAAAGATTGAAGTAAATCAATACGGGAAGTATTTGTCAATCACAATGGCTCAAAAGAAAAGGCTTTGTCCGTATGAAACATCGACAAATTTACATTGGAAATTTTGTATCAATATGTAAGTAACGCGTGATTTATTACTTAGCAGGAATTTATGATTAATGCTTACTTTACGCAAATAATGTTTTTCATTGAAAAACGCCTTAATTTGTTTAAGTGGATCTCTCTTTGCTAAAGAGTACTACAATGGATTTATATTATTTTAAGTACCTAATTAATTTAAAGAAAAATTAATCAATTTAAAATTCATTTCGAATGCGATACCAAAATTATAGTTAGATCTGCTAAAAATAATTGATCCAGATGTACCACAAAAATGTGCTTTTATAACATCAAACAAAATAAAGATCTATTATCGTTTTGTAAATAAACAAAAATTACAAATCTTTTTGTAATTAAAATTTAATGAACAATATCAATTTATAGTAATTTCGTCGAATATACTCCTACTTTTATCTATAAAGAAATACGTTACTCAAAAGTGTATTCGCAAATAAATTTATTAGATTTTGGACATCTACTATTTATATATTTATAGGTGGACATTAACTTAACTTTCCTTACTAAAATTGATTAAATAGTTACTTGTGTATAAAAGCCAAAAAATGCACACACATTTTTTTAGCATAAATAATACCTTCAAAAATATCAAAGATTTATGATTAATGAAGATAAGGATGGTAACTATGAAAGAAATATGATATTGGCGGTAAAGTCGATACCGTTATGTACAGTAATAAAAACTCACTTTACATATGTCTAATTTCACTTACTTAAGAAATTAGTGACATAATTTTCTTAATAGAAGTAGAACACTCTGTATTTTATATCATTACAAAAAGTTCATTAAGTGTACTTTTTAATTTTATACACATTTCTTATACTTACATTTAATAGTTACCGATATATTTCGTGTTTTAAATTTACTTTTGGATTTTCTGTAAGTAACATTCGTTCTAACACAACAAAATATTCGAGTTGGGTATAACTTTGACTATTTCAAAACATTTGACATTAGATATTTTCTTTCTATTTACGTGGTTTTTTATTGTCACCGCAAAAATTTTTTTTTTTTCAACAATAATTGGTTGATATGGTTTTTGTGTTGGGAAAAAGTAATAAAAACACATTGCTTGCGCGTAAATTTGCCATCAGAATTTCGTTGATAGACGACAAACAAGAGCAGAAGCTTTTAGAAGTTTTCTGCAAAAATTTCAACTTACTGACAATACATTTTGCGGGAAATCGAATCCATCTTTCTTTAATTATGTTTTATTAATTAAACAGAAAATAAACAAATACTATTCATTTTCTAACCCCTACCAATTTTTATACACAATCAAACAAGATGGTCTTTAAGTACTTGGGGTGCTGTTTTGGGAAACTATGTTGTAGGACCCCATTTTTTCAAAGAACATGTAAACGGCGTTATTTATTTACATTTTTTGGATAACGTATTACCAGAACTATTAGAAGAAATACCTGTCAATATTCGTGCAAAATTGTGAATTTTACAGTGAACTATAAGGTTTTAGTGAATGAATATTTAAATACTTAATTATTTTCGTGGAAAAATAGATTGGAAAGTGTGGACCGATTAGATGGCCTTATCTCGGCGTCCATACTTAACGTATGGGTCTATATTAAAGATAGAGTTTATAAAACACCTACTACCACTAAAGAAAATATGAATCCGAGAATTACATATTAATTAAAAAGAATAAACACAAATAGATTAAGAAATGGAAGTTGATCATTTGAACATCGATTTCACGTTGATGTACAATGAGGCCATTGTGAACCTTCTTTGTAATTCTATTTTTTTTTTTATAAGTTTATAATTTTATTTCGTTTTACTTGTTCAAAAATTAATATTATGACCTAAACGTCAAAGTCATAGCCAACGCGAATGTTTTGTGTTTCAATGAATGTTTTTTACAGAAAATCCAAAAGTAAATTTAAACCACAAAATATCTCGGTAATTATTAAATTTAAGAATGCTATAAAATACAGGATATTTTATTAAAAAAAACAAAGAAAATTATGTCACGGAGTAATAGACCACACTGTATTTAAAATTAAGGTGTATCAGAAATGTAATACTTTCAAAAGAGACTAAACGACATTAGAACATTTTGAAAGGTAGAAAATATTTTTTCTTTCGTTTAATTTAAGAGATACCGACTGTTGAATTTAACACGTTTTAGGTAATAAATGGCATTATTTTTTAAAGTACTCTGTATAACATATTAAACCCTTATATTGGCGTGATAAGTAAAGTAAACGCATTTCAAATTCACAATAATATACAGAATGTTCCATTTAAAAAAACATAACTGCGCTACCTACAAGTAATAAAACACACTGTATAATTGTAAATAATTTTAAAACATGTAGCTTAAGTATACCTAAAATTTATCTAAATAATTTTTTTTGATATTTTTATAATAAAGCCTCCTCACACTAATGCCGCACCCTGTACCTATGTTTATATACAATTGTTTTCTCAAAATTACATAGGCTGTTATTTTTCAAAATTTGTTGGTGAGCTAAAGCAGCCCTCACACGATCAATATTATTGACAGTATAAATACTGACAGTATTTGCATATACTGATGGTATAGTTTTCAAACGGTCAGTACAGATAATATCGATATATAGTATTTTTTTTACTTTCAACAGTTCAAGTAAAATATTCAAGTAGTTCTGATCGATTGTTGATTTTGCTAATTATTTTGAATATGAACTTGGATAAGCAAAAACCTGTATTGCAATTATAGTTGCTCTTTCTGTTCCAAAAAAACAGACAAAACGTAAACGATGGGTAAAAGAATGGATTACTAAGCAAAAATATTATACCCACTTAAATATTTTAAATCAAATAAAATTTCTAAAAATAAAGTCTATTAAAGACGCTCGATCGCGAAATTCGTGGCTTGAATTTTGACTTGTGTCATCTATTGCTGCGTTGTTTACACTGACAAACTGTCATTATCCACCTCACACTATCAATATTACCATCAGTACACAAATACTGATAATTCGATATCCGATTTTTCTATCAGTCATCAGTATTGATTTTCTATACTGACAGTACATCAATACTCACATTACACGATTAATAATACTGTCGGTATTTAAAATATTGTCAGTAATACTGATCGTGTGAGGGCCGCTTAACAGATCACCCCGTATTGGTCACCAGTAAAGTTCACATCATAAAAGATTTATTTGAAATTTGGTTTTGATTAAGTTTGTACTTTAATGAAATTGAATTTTTTTTACAAAGAAAATCCAAATCGAATCAAAATTTAGGTTATTTATGAAAATACCAAAAAGTTTATAATAAAGGATTTTGGAGTGTAAAGTTCTTATTTACTTCCCATTTTCCTATGAACCAATGACAACGATATATTTTTTTTATCTGTAACACCAGGAAGTAATAAATAAATTATCCTTTATTTTAAAAGATCTGTGTTTTTTTTTAAATTCTATTATTGAAACCACGATGTATACTTGCAAATTAGCTATCTCAATACTGATACTTTTAGGATTTTCTAGAACTATTATAATAACATTGTCTCAACTATATTTCCATCTTCTTGGCCAACTGATTACACATCCTGATCGTCCTATTCCAAAAACATTCAACTATCATACTCAAATATTACAATGATTTTCAGCAACATAAAAGAAACTCGTATGTTGCTACAGAAGATTTAACGTACTTCTCAGACCGGAAAAAGCAACAGCTTTAAAGTCGTTAGGAAGAAGAAATAAAGAAACAAAAATGCAATGTCTTGTGGGCTAGAATTTTATGAAAACACTTACTGAGACCAATTCATTGACGGAAATTTGAGGCAGTATCGGTTTTAGATCTTCTGCAAATGGAGATAGGCCCGCAAACGTATGTTTTAAGAAGCAACGGAGCAATAATACTTCAACATGATGAAGTACCAACTCATAGCGCTTGAATCTTCAGAGAGTTTTCAAACGAAATATTTCGTTCGAAAGTGTAGTAATTTTTTTCTACCGGGGACATTGAGGGACACAAGCTCACGATCTCATAAGAGAACTGAATCTGCGGAGTAAGGTTAAGAGTTTGTAAATCCATTATGACCCGAACCATACAAAACACTCAAACACCACATACAGTTCAATAATAAATTCTCAAAAAATCTTGATAATTTCGGACAAATGTTTTTGGTTTTTTTTAAATAATATCTTCACAGAAGAAAACGTAACACGTATAATGTTTACTAACAATTCAAAAACAAATTTTAAGTACAACGAACAATTAGTAAAAGAGATAGAAAAGAACACGATACAATATTCTGTAATTTTCTTTCAATAGGAGGGGTATCTAATCCCAACGGTGCATTTTATAGATACGCCGATAACCGCATTCTGCAGCCGCGTCTTCGAAATATGTGTAGGCGGAAGGCTCAAATTTCAAATTTATTATCACTAAACGGTTTTAATACGTATATATGAAAGCTACATTAATCGCTACTTTGAATTATATAATTCTATATCATTCAAATACCCAATTGTGCTGCATGTATCACACACTAAGTTAACAAACCACATACTCACGGTATTATAATTAAGTTACAAAATATTCATAAATTAAAAAATGGTTACATAACATAACTATCTGGAAAGCATATGACGTAACTTCGGCTATGGTCGTCATAATTTTTGTGTGTAGAGTTATTGTCGTATTGTTGAAAAAAATGTATCCTCTCTTTTGCATGAATGTGTCGTACATTGATTTAATTAAACTGCAATATTTGTCTTATCAATAATTTTTGGAACAGTTTGAATATTTTAATAATACGTAGTTATTTAATTGACATCACTATACCGTTATAATCTTAACAAGTTTATTTTATTATTTTATTTACTATATTCGACTATATTAACTCAATGTTTTTCTTTTTTTTAATTAAAAGTTCATATGAATGAATCATACGAACGAAATTAAACTTTAGTCTGTGCAATGTAAGGCTCAAATTATAGATTAAATCATCCTGAACACGAAGTCGTAAAAAAATTTCCGTGCTCTTTTTTGAACTATGGCCGGTTAAAAATCGACATTTTAACGTAGGCTCTTATGGGAGAACTCTTAAAATCGTGATATAGGCTAAAAAAAACAAATTAAAAAACGTGTTTTGCATAAATATTCTACAAAACACAAACATTTTCTCTTACCGGGACTGATATCAAGAAATTAAAAAAAAAAACATATTGAAAAGAACAGGAAAACTGGAAGTTTCGTTTTGTGCACGGTTCGAACGTGGCGTTCCTACCGGACAGCCGGAAAATTTAAAAGTTTTGGGCGATGTTTGTAAATGATAAGCATTATTATTTATAAAGCACAATTAAGAAAATGTGGATAAAATTACTATATTGCAAAGCGGACTTTTTTAGAGCACTCTCAACTAGCCGCGATGTCTACCCAAGAGTAACCCTTTAAAATATGTCATCAATTCCTTTAACAAAAATATTGTATTTTGAGGTACCAACAATTATAATAATATGTTTTTATCTGATATTGTTGCTTTGGTTGTGATGTAGTGTACTTAGAAAGATCAGACAAAAAAAACTATTATTGGCAAGGAGCTAGATTACAATGCTCGCCACTAATGTTACCAGTCCTGTACAATTGTCAACCTCCAGGCCGTAAACGCAGCAGACAAGTCGTTGTTTAGTTAGCTCCGCACACGTTTGTGGAGCAAAAATTAAATATTTAGATACAGAATATAAATATCTGAGTAATTTTATAAGCATTTAGCTAGTACCACAGACGTTGTTCTGTCTTCTTTTATGATTTTGACATGATTTGAGGTTGCTCCACATTTGGTCTTTTTGCCGAATTGTTATGTACACATGCTGATCGATTTGTCTTGATAAATCGCCAATAAGACATAATTGGAAAAATGTGTAGTCATTATCCGTTGACAATAGGGAATCTATTCGATGATATTCTTCTTCTTGTGATTCCTATCCGTTACGGATGTTGGCAACCAGCATGGCAAGCCTAACTTTGTTTACGGCAATGCGGAAGAGTTTGGCTGATGTTTTTCCGGTCCACTTCCTAAGGTTATGCAGCCAAGATATTCTTCTCTTTCCTGCACCTCTTCTTCCATCCATTTTTCCCTGGATGATTGTCTGGAGTAAAGTACTTGGAGTCGTTTCTCATGATGTGGCCCAGATACTGCAGTTTTCGGATCTTGATGGTGTTCATAATTTCTTTTTGTTTATTCATCCTTCTTAGTAGATCATGGCTTCTGAAGAGTTTGCTCATTTTGTTGAAGGCGGCTGTGGCTTTGGCGATTCGTGATTTGATTTCTTGAGTTGTGTCCCAGTTCTCATTTATACGTGTTCCCAGGTACGTGGTGTGTGGTACTCTCTCTATTGGCTGGTTGTTGATGGATAGCTGGATGTTGTCGATTTTGTTTTTGCTAATGACCATAATTTTGGTCTTTTGTATGTTTATGTCCAAACCATATTTCTTACTAACTGTTGCTATTTTGTTGATAAGTTGTTGCAGTGCTTGTGGGCTATCTGCGAACACGATGGTGTCGTCCGCGTATCTTATATTACTTAATTTCTTCCCATTTATTGAGATGCCTTATCCCTTCTCGTCATCGAGCGCTTTTTTAAAAATCTGTTTGGAGTAGATGTTGAATAGCAGGGGTGAGAGTACACAGCCCTGCCTCACTCCTCGCATTATTTTGACGGCCTCAATTGTTTCTCCGTCGACTCTCATTGTTGTCGACTGGCCCCAGTCCAAGCTACTTATGACATTCAGGTCATTGGTATCGATCCCTGTCTTCTTTAGTATTTCCATCATTTTGCCATGTTGAACCCGGTCCAAATGCTTTGGCGTAGTCAATTAAACAACAGTAAACGTCACGGTTAACGTCTCTGCATCTCTGGACAAGGACTTGGACAGCAAAGAGTGCTTCTCTGGTTCCCATCGCATTGACGAACCCAAACTGGTTTCGGGAGATTAGGTTCTCGCATCGGTTATATATTCTTTTATGGATGACTTTGAGAAAGGTTTTCAGCAGGTGGCTCATCAGACTTATCGTTCGATACTCTTCACATCGTTTTGCGCCTTGTTTCTTTGGCAGTGCAATGAATTCTGAGACTAGCCATTCATTCTTGTGGTATTTTGCCTGATTTGTGGATGTTGTTGAAAAGTTTGGTGATCTTCCTCAATCCATTTTCGTCTAGAAGTTTCAGGAACTCTGTCTGGATGTTGTCAAGTCCTGCTGCTTTTCCTTCTTTGCTCTGCTCTATAGCTGCCCTCACTTCTGCTTCCATTATTTCTGGCCCCCTCTCTGTGTTACTCCCAGGATCTGGGGGGTTCTCTCTATTATCTTCAAATAGGTGTTCTATGTACCTAGTCCACGTCTTCTTCTTCTCTTCCATGTCTACAATGATGTTTCCGTTAGCGTCAACTAGCTTCCCGAAGTTTGTATTCCTTCTTTGTCCAGTGACTTCCTTCACCTTCCGGTGGACGTTAAAGTAGTCATATTTTAACTGCAGTGCCTCTATCTCCTCACAGTTCTCCCTCTGTTCCTTTTCTTTAGCCAATCGTATTTCGTTCCTTATGATGTTGTTTATCCTTTTGTATTCTATGGTGTTATTCTTGTTCAATCTTCTCTCTTCCATTAGGTTTAATATGTAATCTGTCATCCAGGTTTTCTTCTTTACTCTTTGTCCGTCTTCCTTCAGAATAGTTTGCTTAATGTGTTCCACTTTACTTTTCAGGTGATTCAAGTGTTCTTCTACTGAGCTATCTTCTGTTGTTCCTGCCATTGCTGTATTCAGCTCTTTCTTTTAATGGAACAGTTTTCTTTATCTTCTTCATAACCACTTTGAATTTTCCGATGATTGGCACATGGTCGGTTCGCATATCTGCTCCCAGGAAGGTTCTCATACTTAAGCAGCTGTTTCTGTACCGCTTGTTGATTAGTACGTAGTCTATTTGATTTCTGGTTATTCTCCCAGGTTTATCGAGGGGCGATCTCCATGTGTATAATCGCCGCGGTGGTTGTTTTGAACTGTGTGTTGAGGACTACAAGGCCGTGTTCGTCTGTAAATTTCTCGAGCATATCTCCTCTCTCATTCCTCTCTCCCAAACCGAAAGACCCGATGAGCTCGGTTTTCTCTCCAGCTCCCAACTTTGCATTAAAGTCCCCCATGATGATGTTAACTTTTTTTTGGGTAGCTTTTCAAGTATTTGGGCGACATTCCTGTATAATTCTTTAACTTCCCTTTCATCCTTATCTGCAGTAGGGGCATAAATCTGGATGATGTTTAGATTTACTGGTCGGGCGCTAATCTGTATTAGAAGGACTCTTTCTGAGAATGGGACAAAGTTTATGACACTCCGCTATCTCTTTGGTGACAATAATACCTGCACCATTCAGAAACTTGCCGTTTTGTGTTCCTGCATAATACGCTCTGTATTCGTCCACATCTATCGAACCTACTCCCGGCCACCTCATCTCACTGATTCCCATGATGTTAACTTTTATTCTTCTCATTTCCTTTGTTGCGTTGTTGATATTTCCAGCTTGTGCCATCGTTTTAACGTTCCAAGTACCGATCCTTATTTCTCTGTTCACTTTCATTACACTGCTCAAAACATTTCCTCCCGGAGATCCGATCGAGGAACTATTCCGGACTTGTTTTGTTATGAGCCTTGCCATGATGATTCTACTAGGATTTATCCATTCTGGATCTTTAATGAGGTGGTTTGTCCAAAATTCTTCCTCATCCTTATGCCGTTGGTTACTTGATTGTAATTCATCCGCCTTTGGGGCCGATTTCTTTACCCCAGGACAATAGGGTGCCCTTACTCTTGTCAGACCATCCACCCGAAGCTGTTGGCTGACAAGAGGGGATTACTATACCGGTAATCACTCGGTTGATAGAGGGGGTATTTAGCCATAACTCACCACGCTGGCCAGACGGGTTGGTGAGTGGGGATGGTAGTAGGGAAGTGATGGTAGGATGATGGTAGAAGGAGAAGTTTGGGGTGGGACAATGGTTTCCCCTGTATGGACTTAGGAGATAAACCAAGGCTCGCGTGAGCAGGGGCGCCTCCCTGAAGTAGATCTGTCATCTATCGGGATCATATATGAGTATCTACCCGCTACCCGTATTTGATGATATAATTGACCCTAAATCTCAAGATTAAGTTTGTACCGCCACGTGGTTGGAAAAATAATTGACAGTACTGCTATTACCCCATTAAAAATATAACTAATAAACACAGTCACTTCTGTTGCTTTTGGCAATTCATGGCTACCAACGTACTCTATACCCTGCAAATTTAAACCTTACAACGTATGTTGCACCAGCCATTTGGTGATAAAAGTTTATCGTTTCCCATTATACTTACTTTAAAATTTGATCTTCGAATAACTTTTGTTTTTCCAAATGACGTCATTTGAAACCAATTGTTTTCTTTCTAGATAAGAAAAAATGTATAGCTCATTTCCGGTAACCAATGGATCTAGTGAAATAATATAGAGTTCATAATCGTGCTAATTATCCCAATACTTGGGTCTTTTTTTAGGAGTTAGTAAAAAGGATTCCAGTTAAAAAAACACCATGTCCTTAATTGTGCCGACGCGACGTTTTAACTGGCTAGGCCAGCCATTTTATGGCAGGGATTGGTGTACTATCAATGACACATTAAGAGTCCCTCCCTTTAAACGTATATGTACCATTTTAAATCTCAAGGGAATTAAAAAGATTATCAGTATAAACTAAATTTTGATAATTTTGATTGAACAACAAGGATGAATCAAAAAACGAATCGCATTAAATGTTGTGATTTTTAGTAGGAAAAAAATGCATGGATGTAGTATATTTAGACTAGTTCAGTAAGGCAAAATGTGGTATCGTTGGAAAGGTCATAAAAAGTTCATCGGATTTCAACACAAAATTATGTTATATCATTTTTTTCTGTTAATTCAAATGTTTATTTCAACATAGAAGGTGTCAAAATGCAAGTTCAGTGTATAACTGTTGTCTTTAATGCCCTGCATAATGAATAATATTTTTAGAAGAAGCAGAACAGAAAATACACTTCAATAATTTTGCCAAACCACATGTGAAACACCATGTCGTCCATTAAAATAAAAGCAAATGGGAATTGATTCAGTATAGCCCGTCAATTTAAATAATGGGCTTGTTACATAAGAATTACATAATAATAATACTACTTCTAATAATAATAATAATAATAATAATAACAATCTTTATTGACCTTAACAAAAATACATTTGTGTGCGGCCAATAGGAGGCAATCAGCAAAGCTGGTTTTCATTGCATCCTATTTACATAGATTTATAACACCGGGTGTTAATTAAGTACTTGTACAAACTTTAAAATGTGAATCTTTGACTAATTTTAAGATAAAAAGTTGATATGAACATTGGTCCGCAACGGCTTGATTTCTAAAATACACGGCGTCAAAAAAAATGTCTTTTTATTTGGTCATTTTCAGAAATTATTGTAAACTACCTTACTCTTAGTCTTGTAAATGATCTAACTTTGTTACTTGATAATGCAATCAATTAAACATACATTTTTTGCTTATTTTTCAAAATCTCTGAAATGATATAACCTAACAAATTTCAACGCTGGTTTAACTTCAAACCTCTAATCCAAAACAGCTGCTCTTAGCGACAAATACTAAGAGTACCTTTTATATGTAAAATTAAATGTAGCTTAGTCAAAAATGATATACCATACAACACAAAAAAGTTATGGTTAATTATATTCAGGAACAACACTGTATGTGGCGCTCTCTAACAATAAACAAAAAACTAAATTAATATTTAAGGTTCTAGTCATCAATATAGGTACCCAATATCCCAAATTTTGTCCACTTACTTAACAAAAATATAAACAAAATATAAACCAAGCCGTTGCGGACCCATGTTCATATAAACTTTAAAGTTCGTACAAGTACTTTTAACACCTTGTATAATAGTTTACTTTTTAATTTAACTTAAAATTATAAAATGAACTTAAGTAAAAAATGTTATAATATTTATTAAATAAAGAAGCGGCTAAGTATTTTAAGTTCCTTGTAATGTGTGTAATATGCTTATGTTTAGGTATGAAAAAAGAAAACCCGAGACAATTATTTTGAACAACTTTATTTATTTGTCAAATAACCGTAGTATGTTATTAATCCATACTCGACTGAACTGAGGACTAGACTGCATGTTAAATCGTATTTTACATGAGAAGGTAAAACATGTTTAAATCCATACAAAACTTTTAATCTGAGAAATATATATGTCTGGTTAAAATATAAAACCTGTGGCATACAAGTATTCTGCGCAGATACGATTATGAGGTAATACACCAATTGAAAAGTATCATGTTGCTTAGGTTACTCAATACACGACTTCAAATCAAATGAGATTGTCTTCAGGCAGTACTTTTTCTCAAAATACAAAAAATAAAAGACCGTGAACACCAAACTGAATCACCCAGTATATACCTTTTATGTATTTATCCTTTTTTTTTGTAGAAGGCAAGTATAACCCTAGAACATTTTATTACTTTAATTTGTTCTAAAGAAATAGCAAATACAGATTTTTCCTAAAATATGGAAGTTTATTTTTTGAAATCACATTTGGTACCACTTGAATTGTGGAATAGAATTTAATTTTCCGCCTCCAACTATACTACGCTTAAATTAAATTTCATTTTAAATAATATTGTACGATAAAATAAAAATTGAAATTTGGTTTAATATACGAATTCTATAAATCAGTGCTATTTAAATTCTTATACACAGAATTATTCCATAAATAAAATCTTTAAGACAATGTTGTTTTAAATAGAATAACGTAATTACTTTTTGTTTCATTTTTAAACAAGGTATACATTCGTACTTATAGAAATTTAGAGAAATAATTGAAATGTGTCCATTTTTTTGTTCAATTCGAATATTGTTTGATATTGTAATTAAAACAAGTATATACTAATTATACTAAATATAACGGAATATTTATACAAACTTACTGTGATACTAAACAATCTTTAATCGTTTTGTGGACTAATTAGTTTTGCAGTTTTGATATACAGAAGAAGTTTTAAGTAGGGAACGCCTCAGAAACGGCTGTATATTTTGTTTTTTGAAATCCTTAAGAAATACTGATTATTTTTCATGTAATATTCTCTATATCTTATCACCACATGTCAGAGTTAAAGCTCCAGTTACATTATCTCCGCCAAAGTTAAAATGATACATTTAGATGGCTGACAGTAATGTACAATATGCAATATACCATAATACCAGCGGAATTACAGGACCCTTGCACACCAAAATTTATAAAAACAGTGCAAAGCGTTTCTTACTTAAAACTCACTCTGTAGAATAATTAGTAGCCGTTTAGATTTATTAGTTTTGAACAATTTCTATTAAATAGTCAAAGAGGAACTAAACTAACGGGTGTTATAAAAAACTGAAATGGGACATTTGGTAATATTTTTAACAAAGTTGATACAAAGTTTAGATATCTAAGAAAACATATATATCTGTCAATGTTTAAGTTATATCTATGTCATGTGTTAATGTCGACTTCATGCCACCACTAGTTATTTTGCTGTAATTTTGTGTAGATGTAAAAATAATTAAATTAATTTAATTCCACGGCTTGACGAGCTCAGTTTTTATTCAAACACTCAATATAATTTATGTTTATTTAAAGTTGTATAATGATGTATTTTCTAATCGTTGTGATGAAATTGATACAACAAATAAATTTTTTTTATATTTGTTCCTTGTTGCTTTGACGCAACGTATGGAACAATATTTTTATTTATTAATTAAATATATGGTTTTTAAGTTTCGCAAATTTAAGTTTGCTTTTTTCAAAGTTACAACTACAATCAACAGAAAACAACCAAAAACTGCACCAAAAACTTGACTCGGACACGTGTTTCAACTGTTGAAACATAAATTATATTGAGTGTTTGAATAAAAAACTGAGCTCGTCAAGCCGTGGAATTAAATTAATTTAATTATTTTTACATCTACACAAAATTACAGCAAAATAACTAGTGGTGGCATGAAGTCGACATTAACACATGAGATAGATATAACTTAAACATTGACAGATATATATGTTTTCTTAGATATCTAAACTTTGTATCAACTTTGTTAGAAAATATTACCAAATGTCCCATTTCAGTTTTTTATAACACCCGTTAGTTTAGTTCCTCTTTGACTATTTAATAGAAATTGTTCAAAACTAATAAATCTAAACGGCTACTAATTATTCTACAGAGTGAGTTTTAAGTAAGAAACGCTTTGCACTGTTTTTATAAATTTTGGTGTGCAAGGGTCCTGTAATTCCGCTGGTATTATGGTATATTGCATATTGTACATTACTGTCAGCCATCTAAATGTATCATTTTAACTTTGGCGGAGATAATGTAACTGGAGCTTTAACTCTGACATGTGGTGATAAGATATAGAGAATATTACATGAAAAATAATCAGTATTTCTTAAGGATTTCAAAACAAAAATATACAGCCGTTTCTGAGGCGTTCCCTACTTAAAACTTCTTCTGTATATCAAAACTGCAAAACTAATTAGTCCACAAAACGATTAAAGATTGTTTAGTATCACAGTAAGTTTGTATAAATATTCCGTTATATTTAGTATAATTAGTATATACTTGTTTTAATTACAATATCAAACAATATTCGAATTGAACAAAAAATGGACACATTTCAATTATTTCTAAATTTCTATAAGTACGAATGTATACCTTGTTTAAAATGAAACAAAAGTAATTACGTTATTCTATTTAAAACAACATTGTCTTAAAGATTTTATTTATGGAATAATTCTGTGTATAAGAATTTAAATAGCACTGATTTATAGAATTCGTATATTAAACCAAATTTCAATTTTTATTTTATCGTACAATATTATTTAAAATGAAATTTAATTTAAGCGTAGTATAGTTGGAGGCGGAAAATTAAATTCTATTCCACAATTCAAGTGGTACCAAATGTGATTTCAAAATAAACTTCCATATTTTAGGAAAATCTGTATTTGCTATTTCTTTAGAACAAATTAAAGTAATAAAATGTTCTAGGTTATACTTGCCTTCTACAAAAAAAAGGATAAATACATAAAAGGTATATACTGGGTGATTCAGTTTGGTGTTCACGGTCTTTATTTTTTGTATTTTGAGAAAAAGTACTGCCTGAAGACAATCTCATTTGATTTGAAGTCATTGCGTAACCTAAGCAACATGATACTTTTCAATTGGTGTATTACCTCATAATCGTATCTGCGCAGAATACTTGTATGCCACAGGTTTTATATTTTAACCAGACATATATATTTCTCAGATTAAAAGTTTTTGTATGGATTTAAACATGTTTTAGTTTTGTATCAGCTGGCTTAGCAAATAATTCTCTTTCGATAGACACCATTATCGTTCTTGTAGATGAAACTGGTGAGAGACAAACTGCAAATATGTGATTTCACATGCTATTTCCTTATGTCCCGCTTTGAAAGTTGTCACACGGTATATGGAATAATATTTTAAATAATTTTCGGATGAAGGTATAATGTAATGTTAACAAATAAGATTATGGTAAATTAGATTAAGTTTATCTAAATCAGTTTTGTAGTTAACAGTATTCTGTTGATTTTCTGGATGTGAATCATTTCCAAGTAGAAGCTCTTTTGTGGTGATTATTTTCTTTTTCTAAAATTATTGGTTTTTCAAAATCAAAATTATAGTAGTTATTAAGATCATGGTCGGATAAAGCAGTATTGGGTTTTGTTGGATTTTTTTTTTTCAATATATACAGGGTGGGGCACTACGAACGAATTATTCTATAGCATAAAAACGACAAATAATGTTTGAAATTTTAATTCATACATATGTCAAGATTATTTGAAACCATATTTTAAAAATATTTTCGATTGTACAGGGTACTCTAGAAACAAGTGCCATATCTAAGTTGGGTTACTTTAAATGGATCACCTTGTATTTTTTTCTATTATTAAATTGTACGATAATTAGAGATATTTCACAGGTAACTTATACACCAGTACATCGTAAATTGTTAAACTATTAAATTTTAAAATATCTCGAAAAGTATCAGAGTTAGGGGTTGTTAACCCTAATACCGACTAAAAGGTAAATAGTTCCAGCTTTCAACAAGCTACAGAAATGTAGGGTGTTCTATTTAAGTCTAAGTAAGTAGGTATAGGGACATGTTAAAGAACATACATTATTTTTTATCCTACAATTCAAAAATAGAAAAAAATACCGGGTGTTCTATTTAAAATAATTCAACTTTGATATAGTACGTGTTTCTGGAGCACCTGTACAATCAAAAATATTTTTAAAATGTGGTTTCAAATAATCTTGATATATGTATGGCTTAAGATTTTTACATTATTTGTCGTTTTAGTGCTACAAAATAATTCGTTGGTAGTGCCCCACCCTGTATAAATTATCGCAATTTAGACAATCTATTTTATAGACAAGATCTGTTTGTTGTAAATTTTCTGTTTTATTTTCTAAGCTACTAAAAAAATTTTGTTTTATTGTGTTATGATTTTGGTCTCAAGAGACTGAGACCAATAATAGAGAACAATAACCTAATTCCAGACTACCAGTTTGGATTTAGGCAAAAACACTTGACAATAGATCAAGTACACAGAATAACAAACGTCATTGAACGTGCGCTAGAAGAAAAACAAGTTTGTTCAGCAATCTTCTTAGATGTGGTTAAGCTTCAATAAGGTATGGCACGAAGGACTAATCTATAAGCTAAATAAACTATTACCAAAACAATATGCCGACACATTAACATTGTAATTATCAGATAGAGTATTTAGAAACAAACAAGAAGATAAATACTCTGACCTGAAAGCGATAAAAACGGGTGTGCCACAAGGTAGCGTACTGGGGCTCATCCAATACCTGCTGTATATCAGCGATTTACCATTGTTAGAAGAAGCAGTCATAGCTACATTTGCCGATGACACTGCCATTCTGGCGGTGGATCAAGATCAGGAAAGATCTGCCAGGAAGCTCCAAATAGCTAGCAATAAGGTACTTAATTGGACCAGAAGATGGATGGTCAAACTAAATAAACTTAAATCCGTACAAGTGAATTACACTAATAAAAAAATATATAGTAGACCCGCATCTATTAGATATTAATGGTACAACCATACCATATTCGACCAACGCAAATACCTCGGCATGAATCTGGACGTCAGACTTAAATGGAAGGAGCATTACAAGAAGAAAAGAACCAAACTAAGCCTAAAATACAGACAGCATTATTGGTTGATTGAAAGAAATTCAAAACTTTCAATATCTAACAAAGTACTAATATACAACCAGATCTTAAAACCAGTGTGGTTATATGGTATTCAGCTCTGGGGCTGTGCCAGTGATTCAAATGTTAAGTGTATCTAAACATTCTAGAACAAAGTGCTGCGTAACATAGTGGACGCCCCATGGTATGTTTGCAACTCCGACATCCACAAAGATCTGCAGATTAAAACTGTCAAGGAAGGAATAAAAAGATTTGCTGGAAACCACAAAGATAAGCTCTATCTTCATGTCAATCCAAAAGCACTACAACTACTGGACAACCAACACCATGTTCAAAGACTAAAGAGGAAAAAACCTGCTGATCTTGTGTAGTGTTTTTTTTTTTTTTTTTTTTTTTTTTTTTTTTTTTTATTTTTTTTTTTTTTTTTTTTTTTTTTTTTTTTTTTTTTTTTTTTTTTTTTTTTTTTTTTTTTTTTTTTTTTTTTTTTTTTTTTTTTTTTTTTTTTTTTTTTTTTTTTTTTTTTTTATTATAAATTATTTTTTTTTTTTTTAATAATATTTTTTTTTTTCTAGTTCTATTTTTTAGATAATATTAAGATTAATGGAATTAAGACAATGTTTTTAAATATTTTGATAAGAGAATGTTACGGTTCAAAATTTTCAAGTTGCGCGTAGAAACAAGAATCAAATTTACCGCGCTTTGAACCAAATTTTCCTTTTAGTGAATTAAAATTCGGGAATTTCTACTCAAAGCGGGGGGCCGACATCTTGAAAAACGTTCCTTGTCTCTTGGGAAAATGGCCGTATTGTACGAAGTTAAAAATTAAACATAAAACTGCTATGTGGCTTCGATAATTTTACAATAATTGAGTGTGGAAATATATACCGACCAATTTACGCCGTAAGTGGGTTTCTTTGCTATTTTTTGTGGATTTAGTGGTTTTATCAATTGCTAATAACGACATATGATTTAGCACGTGTCTGGACCTCAAATCCTTCTCACAGTTAAATGTCTGGATAATTTGTGGGGACGCTGGAACAAGCAATTACGCTTTCGTTTGTGACACAAAACGTGCCTGCGTTTGTATTGTCGCCAATTTTGGGGACACCTGGCCGAATCTCATTCAACGGTTCAGGTATTTGCGCGGTGCACCCGTTCTTTACAATGACGATTTTCGACTCCTAGAAGTTGTTCTTCTATTCTTTCCCAGCGAACTCATTCTGATCTTTAAGTAGCTGTGTCGTTAGCAAGGACCGTCTTTATCAGCATTACGTACAACCATAAACAGATAAGTTATCGTTTTAGTAGACCAATTCATATTTGGCATTCCATTGAAACTTAAGTACACGCGACATCAAGCGGTTATACCTTTAGTATTTAAGACAATTTGTGATTTGGGGTAGCCTCCATACTCTCACGCTAGTTGTTGTTGGCACGAACTCCTTCAGAGTTTCGAAGGGTACGCTGAATCAAAAGGCCTTTTGGATTGGCAGAAGCTACATCCTATATCTGAAACGTATGTTATTAGTTTTAAGCCACCGCGTGTACGTGACGAGTGTACGTCAAGTTTCTTATTCACCAATCTTAAATTGATACGCTATCTACATTTTGGGGTTAATAAACGAGAAACTTAACTGAACTAATTCAGATTTGATCGCGTACTACAAGTAATTGGGTATTGCTAATGCACGCAAGTTCTATGCGACAGACTTTATCGTTCCTACTAAATACTCCTAATACTGTATGTGTTACATTTATGTGTCTTTTGTCTCTTTCTTAAATTTGCAATTGTTGTAGCGTGTTATTTAAGTAAAACCAGTTGAATTTTTGCTAATCGGTTTTATTTCTCTCCGTTACCCAGCAGGTGGCGCCACGTTACTCAGCAGTTATTTCTTTTAGTTCTCCTAAGGACATTCTCCATCTCACCAACTTAACCGGACACTGCTGTACTAACGTTTATAAATTCGAGATCCTCCAAACATTTAGTACGCTACTTCGTGCCCAATATTCTTGTGTTTTTTTCTCTTCTAGGTTGCATCGCTAGAGCCGTCACTTCAATTTTATCTATTACGTATTTGTAAACTGCAACCGTTACAACATAATCAATATTATCGTTTTTTTTTGTTATGAATATTGTAAATTCTGTTATTTATATGTTTTTTGTAAATTTAATTGAATAATTATTTTTATGTAGCATTTTTTCAATTAAGTTTAGATTTAAATTATGACATTTGGTTTCTAATTTATGTTTATTATTAATTTGTGAAGTTAGATTAAGAAAATTAATGGCTCTATTTTTATTTTCTAGTTCAATTGTGAATTTAGTGTTGGGTGACAATTATTAAAATTACTGTGGATCTTATTAATTTGGTCTTTATGTGCTATAATAATAATGTCCTCAACATATCTTTTATATAGTACAATGTTTTTATTTTTGTTAAGTTTGTCATTTTCATTTTTTTGTAGAATTAGGTCAGAAATAGTGCTAGATAATGAATGACCCATTGCGACACCAAAAGTTGGTGTATAAATTTAATTTTTATATATGAAATAACTGGAATTAAGTATGAAGGTTATTATTTCAATAAAATCTTGTTTAGGTATTTTGGTATATTTTTCAATTTTTTTCCAATAAAATTGTATTGATTTAATGGAATATTAGTGTATAAGGATATATCTCAAGAGAAAATTTTATGATTTTTGGGTACTATAATGTTATTGGTAATTTTTTAAAAGGAATACGGCCGGATTGCGCTCGACCGTTTTGCGCTCTTACCTGAACTCGACCAGTTTGCGCTCTGCGATTTAATTATAGAAATTTGAACCTACCCTATTGTCTCCGATCGACCGATTTGCGCTCTCTTGTAATATAATAGTTATTTGTATACCTAGGCCGAGAAATACCTTAATTCCTTTATAGAAAGTATTTTAACTAAAGGCGTTTTCCCCCGATCGCCGTTACCCTCCGATCACTTGCCCCCTTGAACAATACCCCCACCTTCCCATCACACAAACATAACTAATATAAACGAATGTTACTTGAAATAATTGTTTGTTTTTTTTTTGTTTTGTTTTAAAGAAAAAAACTGTACTAACTGTAACCTACCAACCAACACCGTTTACCCCCGATCACATGAAAACAACTTAAATCTCTATAAATTCAAAATGTTTATAGTACAAGAGAGCGCAAATCGGTCGATTGGAGATAATAGGGAAGGTTTAAATTTATATAATTAAATTACAGAGCGCAAACTGGTCAAGTTTAGGTACGAGCGCAAACGGTCGAGCGCAAACCGGCCGACACCTTTAAAGTTTGAAAGAATATTGAATGTTGTATTTATTTTTCGTGAACTGATAAACAGGAGATTAGAGAAATATATTTTATAGAGCTCGACGTTACAACTTTTGCCGGTTTCCACATATACAATACAATATACAATAAAACAGTAATAAACGCATGTATTTAGCAAGACAACGTAAATAAAGTAAAACAAAATTAGCTAATTAACTTTCTATGTTATAAGCCGGATATTAATAAAATTAACAATAATATCAACAAGTAATTAAAATATGAATTGCAATACAACACCATGTTTCAGTTGAACCAGTGGCGCGCGTATTGGCACGTCACAGTCAATGTTAATGAATAAAAAATACGTAAATTAAAAAACTAAAAAAAAAATTTTAAATTTTTTTGAATTTTGTGACCAGCACGGTTTTTAATTTACGTATTAGCATCGATAAAGCCCTCACAGGTTTGGGCGAAACGTCGGTCTTTAATGTAGTTTGAGACCGTTATTTTCAACCCCAACTCCACCTAGAAGGTTAACAACTTTAAATTATAACTTTTTATTTCTGAACTGAAAATTAAATATAACTTACCTTAATAAAGCAAAACTAGGCTGTAGTAGTCTTAAAAGATTTTTCGATTATAAAAAGCAAACATAACAAAAAATTAAACCAAATGTCCAATGCACCAGTGTAAACACAAAACTGATGAAAATTGTAAAATTTTGTTTTTTGCGCAACAATTTATAACATAATAAACAAGCTCTATCTAAGGAAAACATTCAATTTTTAGTAATAAAGTTTTTAATTTTTAGGTTAATTTATATTACGTTTTAATACATGCCCGTACTTGTTATTTTGCCTTAGTTTTTGTGTACACTGTAAAAATAATTAAATTAATTCAATTCCACGGCCGGACAGCCCAGTTCTTTATTTGAACACTTGTTATAACAATGACTGCATGGACCAACCCGTATAATTGTCATGTAGTATTTATGTGATTATTTCTACTAACGTTGTGAAAAGCTCCATTTACACAGCAACCTTTGGGTTTTATTAATTTTTTTTTGATAATGCTACAATTCTTCTTTGGTCTTATACAGGGTGTGTGTCTTGACGATAGCATGTTAGACAAATAATGAAAACGAAAAACCCGACTCAGCTGAAAACTTTATACAATGGACATGGTCTACTTACTGAAAATATTTTTATGGTGGTGTCACTTTTGGTTATACCGGAAATGGATACCAACTTTATTATTTTAAATACAATACCCCAATTTTTATTTTATTTTTGGTTTTCGCATAAAATTTTACGTCTTATACTACTAGGTTTGACGTACCTATCTCTACCATTATTAAGAAAAAAAAATAACTTCACGCGTTACCAACGAAAATTTGAATCTACTGAAAAAATTAATCTTTCATGAAATACAATAGGCAGATAAGCGAAACTTGTACAACTGCTAGACATTGTATTGGACTATGTTTTCAGCATTAGACGTTTTTGAAGGTCCGGGAGTAACGGTAGTTAAGAAAATTAAAATTGTCAAGAAGTCTTTTGCTGCCTGTCGTATGAAACCTTCAATCAGTTGGCTAAAACAGATTACAATGCACACTATTAGTTTACTACATCATCTGTAATAAAAGTAGAAATAAAGTAAATAACACGAAAATTATTCAGATTAGGTATAGGAACATAATATATCAACAGATAGGTAATTAAATTTTGCAATGAATGAGAATATAAAAATACCTAACAGCAATTAAAAAAATGACAAAATTGACAATTTTAGAATTTTTAACTACCGTTACTCCCAACCTTCCCTAGAAATAAATTTCAAAAAAATTTAATACTGAAAACATAGTCCAATACCATGTCTAACCGTTGTACAAGTTTCGCTTATATATATTAATTTCTCAGTAGATTCATATTTTCGTTGCTAACATCCAAAATTTTGTTTCTTAATAATAGTAAGAGAGTACGCTAAACCTGTTAAAATTTTACGCTGAAACCGAAAATTAAATACAAATCGGAGCATTGTATTTAAAATAACAAAGTTGGTATCTACTTCCGGTACGACCGGAAGCGACACCGCCGTGAAATTATTTTCAGTAAGTACACCATGTCCATTTGTATAAAGTTACAAGTTTTCAGGTGAATCGGATTTTTCTTTCTCATTATTCGCCTAACATGCTATCGTCGAGACAAACCCTGTAAATAGTGTATCTTGGCCGAATTTGATTAAAGCGTTTATCAGAAAATATCACCTGTAATGTAGCTTTAGAAATAATTATTATAAGATTACAAGAATAAGATTATAGAGACGTTATGCATTTTTTACATTTTTTTATTCAAACGTAAGAGAAATTTCAACTCAATATGTGTCAAGGAAGGCACACTTTTACTATCTATACAGTAAAAATGTTGCTTGGCAACTACAATATTTATCTAGGCGGGAGAAATGATTTGTTTGTTTGTTTTGATAACAACAAACAACAATCTTCAAGATTGTTATAGTCTGGTTTCGAACAAATCTCGGCAAGCTTTGGTATAGACATAACGAGTGTTTAAACAAAAAACTGGGGTGGTAAAACCATGAAATTGAAATGATTTAATTATTTATAGAGTGTACACAAAAGTATAGCAAAATAACGCGTGGTGGCATGGAACTTCGCATTAAAACGTGATGTAAGTATAATCTAAAAATTTTATAGTTATTTATTTGAACAACTGTTAGTTCGTATTCCCAAAAAACGTTATCATAAAAAAGTAAAAAAAATCTTTATATTCAGAAAAAATACTGCAATTGTACACAAATCGAATGCAATAAATTTTGAATGGTTTCAAGAAAGAAAATACTAGCTCTATTAAAATAATATATATGATTATTTTTTTTAAATTATATTTAAATTTTTTGTATTTTAAAAGAACGAGTAAAATAATTATTAAATACAGAACACATTAATTTTAAATAAAAAGCTTTGGTGTTACAATAAAGTTTTGTAAAACCACAATAATGGGATTGAAAGTAATAAATTTGAGTTACATTTTTTTTGTTTTCAAGTTTTTATTAGACACAATTAAGGTTTTATCGATTTACTAGAAAACTCTTGACACTATTTCCGATGTTCTGAATAATGTCGTGCAACACTCCAACGATCTTTAAATAAACTTACCTTTGAAGCGTGTTTGCACGCAAGTGTACTTACACCTATTTTAATTTGAGGCAATACTTAATTAAAATGGTCGATGTAACTCAAATGTAAACTGATGATAATCCTTTTTTTGTTGTTAAATTAGATACAGTTTTATTTATATAATGACAAACAGTATGGAATTACTATTTGGGTTTCTAATAAAAACGCAATTGTGCGCTTATCTAAATAAGCCATAAAGATTTCGGCGTATTTAATATTTATTTATTGAATGTTCCTGCAAGTTGAAATGAACTTCCAATGCCAACTAGATATTTATTTACATTTACATCCTACTTTCGTATATTTTTGTTCAAATCAAAAACTTTGTATGGTTACGGTTACACATTTGCTAATCTTAAGAAGATTGTTTATCTTCTCTTGATATGTATTTACAGCTCTTGTTAAGATCAAAAATACTCAAATTTAGATATTAAGTTAAGATTTAAACATTTTAAAAGGAACTAGCTCTTAAGGTGTTCATACACGATCAGCTTTCCGTAAGATAATTTCCGGAGAGACCAAATCCGGTTGGTCAGTTAATATTGGACGGCCAGTGAAATTTTCTGGTTTCCTAAAAACATTAAAGATAATTGCAGTGTAAACAATGGCTGGTAATATTACCACAATTGATGCATATTGTTCTTCAGGCATAATAATAATAATAATAATAATAATAATAGTAATAATAATGAAATTAAACTAATTTTTAATGAATTAGAATGAATCATTATACTAGTAGCCTTTTAGAAAATAGGTAATATTACGTTGCTTACTTAATTTTTTCTTTAAAGAATATATTTGAAGGTATCGCTAATTAAACACCATAGCTCGATTAATTATCGAATCAAAATTTTGTTTAGGAAATGTTTACAAAATAAAATTAGAAATAATTTTGATTTAAAAACGTCTACATAACTTTTAAATTAAATCAAAAACTAAACATGGTTATTTGGGTTGACTGATTATTACTTATTTTTAAATAAATCTAACCTACTAATTATTGTAAGTTATTAAAAAAAATCATTAAACTCTCTATTCATAATATTTAGTCCTTACAAAATGTATATTTTATGACGTTTCATTTTTTTCTGTAGTTAATATAAAAAGTGAAAATAAAAACTAAGGCAATTCTTATTGTCAACGTATATATTTAGTTTTTGACAAGAATTTATTACATAATTATAATTAAGATACCAAGTTATAGTTTAAAATTAAATGAAAACTTTTTTTTAAATAAAGGTATTACTATATAAATAAATATAAGAAATCAATAATGGGTGTGACCTCCATTATTATTGATACATTCTTGGAGGCGTCTGCTCATTGACGCTATCAAGGTATCAATATAATTAATATTAATCGTTTCCCATGCGGTATCAATGGCTGCAATTAGTGCATTACGGTTTACTGGTATAAAATTTGGCCTTTGTTGTCTTCGGATAACAGCAAGTATTCGAGCCCAAACATTTTCGATAATGTTAAAATCTGGGCTTTTTGCTGGCCAGGGTAACAGCTCCAAGTTATTTGCTTGTATCCAGTTGCGCACAACCTGCGAAGTATAGGGTCATCATATCCCGATAGTTAATTATCGAATGTTCCAAGAAAATATGTGTAAATAGTAAATGGAATCTACTAACGTAACGTTAAGTCGTTAATTATAGTTACATAACTCTCCTTTCATAAGATATAGTTCATATTAATATGCTTATTGTAAAGCTTCGTACACACCTGAACAACAAACCGAGGAACAAACAGAACAACGAACCGAACGGCAATCGGAACATTAATTTGGATGATGCGCGAATGCGTTTGCAGGTTTGGACGAATCTAAACAAAACGGCGAACAAACTTATGCGGGAGAATTAAATTATTTATTTTTTCTGTCCTCCCTTTTGTGGGTTTGTTGTGTTTTAGGTAATATTATGGAGTTGACAGAAGAAAAATGTTTTAAATTAATCAGTGTTTAAGAATGCAAGAAAAAATGATGTCCCTATTAGCATCATTTGGGCGGGAAATTTCCAAAATAAAAAAAGCGAAGTAAATTATAATTTTTACTCTTCTTTGTGCGTAAAATTTGGTTGGCACTATCTTCTTGTTTTCCCGCAATTTTCTCTTCTCAATAATAAATATATATGAACTGAAAACTACTGAAAATAATTATGGGAACAGCACAAACGTTCCGTTTGTTGTTCGGATTGTGGAAATCATAAAAGATCGTTTGTCGTTCTGTTTGACTTTCGGTTCGTTGTTATGTTTGTTGCTCGGTTTGTTGTTCAGGTGTGTACGAAGCTTTACAACTTAAGCAACAATTTTTGGCGAATAAAGATTAGTTTGTGATGTAATATTAGAAACACAAATTTATATCATATCAAATTTATGACAACTTAAAACCAAGAACGTGTATGTTATTGCTAAGAAATTATTAAGGAAATTGCAGTGTAAATATTTATAATTAGATATTTTCGAAAGTTTATAAGTCCTCTATTGTAATCTTAATACTTAAAAGAAAATCCTGTCCATTAGCATTATAAGGAAATGGCTTTTTACTTTATGAATAAGTTTCAATAACAATAGAATATCCTTGCTTGTTTAATTTACTTCCTTTGAGTCATATTGCTCTAAGGGTTGTTACATTGGTCATTAGAAGTATGTAATAAATAAACAATTACCTACTGTTTGAGAAGGGGTAGTGTGAACCAATAAATAAAGTAAGAAATGTAAATTCCATTTTAGTTTAAAATTTCAAGTGTTGTGAAAATGCCACCTCATCTCGGTGCTGATTTGAAAGCGCGGATTGTTTCGGAATTAGCGGCGGGCCGTAGCGTGCGTGAAATTTCACGTATGTTAGATATACCAAAACACCGTAGGGCATTACCGAGTAAAATGGAATCTTGAACACACTTTGGAAAGAGCCATCGGAAGTGGTAGACCTAAAGTATCTACACGTGCTCAAGATCTCGAGTTGTTTCATTACGTAACAGAACAACCATTTGCTACATACTCAGGGCTATAGCAGATACACATTTTCCCGGATGCCGTATAACTGCACAAAAAAAATTAAAGGAGATGGGAATAAAGAAGTATAATGCTGCTGCGAAAGAAGTTCTCAGTGACGAAAATATGAGACGTCGTCTGGAATTTGCAAGGCGATATGTGAACGAACCTTTGGAATTTTGGAATCGAGTGATTTTTAGCGACGAAAAAACGTTCCAATAGCCGCAACGATGGACCACTAAAAGTTTTTAGAATGGAAGGAACTCGTTACGAAAATAATCACATATGTCCTAAAAACGAAAGTGGTTATTTTCTGTGAATGTGTGGGTTGGGTTAGCGCGCGGGGTCCAGGAGTTTGTTGGGCTATCGATGGACGTCTTGATTCTGCTGCGTATTTAGATATTTTGGAAACTATTATGAAACCTTCAGTCGAAGTGTTTTATCCAGACGAAGATTATATTTTCCAACAAGTAAGTATTCTTATTTCACTATACTTTCTCAAAAATAGTTCGGGATCTGTTGAATTAACTATTTTCATAATGTATTTTTGTTGTTAAAGGACAACGCCCTATTCATACTTCGCGGGTTGTGCGCAATTGGATACGAGAAAATAACTTGGAGCTGTTACCTGGCCAGCAAAAAGCCCAGATTTTAACATTATTGAAAATGTTTGGGCTCGAATACTTGCTGTTATCCGAAGACAACAAGGGCCAAATTTTATACCAGTAAACCGTAATGCATACGCCATGGAAACGATTAATATTAATTATATTGATACCTTGATAGCGTCAATGAGCAGACGCCTCCAAGAATGTATCAATAATAATGGAGGTCACACCCATTATTGATTTCTTATATTTATTTATATAGTAATACCTTTATTTAAAAAAAAAAGTTTTCATTTAATTTTAAACTATAACTTGGTATCTTAATTATAATTATGTAATAAATTCTTGTCAAAAACTAAATATATACGTTGACTTAGTTTTTTATTTTCACTTTTATATTAACTACAGAAAAATGAAACGTCATAAAATATACATTTTGTAAGGACTAAATATTATGAATAGAGAGTTTAATGATTTTTTAATAACTTACAATAATTAGTAGGTTAGATTTATTTAAAAATAAGTAATAATCAGTCAACCCAAATAACCATGTTTAGTTTTTGATTTAATTTAAAAGTTATTGTTTGTAGACGTTTTTTTTAAATCAAAATTATTTCTAATTTTATTTTGTAAACATTTCCTAAACAAAATTTTGATTCGATAATTAATCGAGCTATGGTGTTTAATTAGCGATACCTTCAAATATATTCTTTAAAGAAAAAAATTAAGTAAGCAACGTAAATTACCTATTTTCTAAAACGTGCTTAGTGTAATGATTCATTCTACAGTCCTTCTATAAGATAACCCCTGCTGAGACTACCTGCTGTTAGAATTGTAAATGATACCCTTAAGCCCGCTTCACAATGTGCAAACTTTTGTTTACAGAAATTGTGGTGTCCAAGTTTTAAATTTCATGAGTGTACTTGATGGGGACTAAATACATACAATAGTTGGGTAGCGTCTGCGTATATGTGATAGTCACAGTAACAAAGACACCGAAAAAAGTTTGAGGTGTATATTGAATCCAATATGGGACCCAGTATGCTACCTGTGGAACTCCACACAGTAACATTTTTGCCGCTTCGGAGACATGATTTTTGAAGAACAACTCTTACAACTCTGTTTGTCAAGAAACACTTTATGAAGTTTATTGCTGAATTATCAAATCCGATATAATTTAAAATTGCAAGAAGAATGGTGTATTTATCATATCAAAAGCTTTGGAGTAATCGAGCATAACAAGGATAGCGGCTTTAGTCTTGTTTAGCGCATGAAATATATCATCTGTTACTCTTTGTCAAGATGTTGAACAGCTATACCCATTTCTAAATCCAGACTGCTTGTTTGGAAGGATCTGAGAGTTCCATAACTTTTTACTAAAATTTTGGAAAGTGTTGGTAGTATTGATATGTGCCTTAACTGGCTGTAGTCTATCGGTGAACTTACTTTTGTAAAAGGTATGACCTTGGCAATTTTCCATGAATCGGAGAAAACAACAATGGACAATACAATAATTAATTAGATGAGTGATGGGACTTATAATATAGGGACAACACATTACAACAAAGATATATTTAAATTATCAAAACCAGTAGCATTACTTTATATATTCTGGATAATACGCACAATTTGAGATTCGGTTCCAATGAAAAGTGAAATTGACTTAAAGTTAATTTATTATTTAGGTAAAAATTAAGTGTTTCTTGATGTGTAAGGAAGATTTAATTTACCAATATCCCACAAAGTACTGATTGATATTATTGGCCATTATTTAAATGGTTAGGTAACTTTTGAATTTATTTTGTTATTTACAATGTCAAAATTTTTTTAGTTCTTTCCATTTTGGTTTTGAGTACAATTTTGAAATTTGTAATTGAAGTATGCCCTTTTTCTGTGCGAATGGCTGTGGTAGTGTTAGTTACGCAATTGTTTATAATAATCCCACTGACGGTTGTTTTTGTTTCCAGTACCTATTCAATGCACGGTTGCGTATTTTTATCATGTACCTAATATTTTCGGTAATCCAAAGCGTATAAGGTTTTCTTTACAAGAACTTTTTCAGAGGAGCCTGCATGTTGAAAAGTGACAGGCCTATGTTGATGTTAGAAACAGTGCTTTTCATTAGCAACCCTCCATACCATACATAATGTTCACGGAATATTTTTGAGATCAGGTTGAAAGAAACCATATCTGGATTTTATCCAATGGTCGATAACTAAAACTGTAAGTTTCTCTATTACTTTGTTTAAAACAGTGAAGGTTACAATATATTAAAAGTGATCTGATATATTGATATCTCTGGTACCGTTCCAACAACATTATTTCCATTATAAAGAATTAAATCTATTAAAGTACTTGCAACTGTTGCAGCTCGCGTTGGCTCAGCCACCAACTGTTCCATATTGAAGAGTTTCAGTAATACCTATAGGGTCTATTTTAGCTTGTTACTTATATTATAAATGTTGATATTTAAATCACCCATGTAGTAGAATGTTATTGCCAGTGGTATACAAATCTTTAAGAATGTCCTCCAAATGAAAAGAAAGATTCTGAATTTGTGTTTGGGGTCTATAGATATTCCCAAGCATTAGTACATTGTCTAAAGTTTAATTTTTATCCAGATGTGTTCGATGAAATCCGTGACTTTAATAATCCACCTTTTGTTTTTCAAACTATGCTTCTCGATCATGGACTGAACGTGTGCAATGACATTAGTTAAAACGTCCGAAAAATTGTCTCATCCGTCCAAAAAAGTGACGGCTAAAATCGTTCAGTTAAATTGAACGTGTATCTGAGATAAACGAGAATGACTGATCGTGTATGACCACTATTACATTTATCAATTTACTACTGAATTAGCGTTTGCTGAAACAGGCGAACTTGCAAAAGATGCAGACAATTTTATTGTCCATATGTTACAAATTTTAATCAATCAAATCAAAAACATCAGTACTAGAGGTACCTAAATGTAGAAGGGTCAACAATAAGGGCGTTAGTTTCCCTTAATACGGTTGAGTCACTATTTCGAATCTGTTTTTAATTTGAGGCAGTATTGATTAGTTGAAATCAGACAATGTATCATGGGTTAACGATTCTAGATTGTTTGAATATTTACAAACAAATCTTCCCTTAGGCTTTTCAACGTTACCAGTAAAACTTCTAGCTTAACCATGATGACATTTTATGTAATTGCAACAAATAAACAAATTAATTTAAAGTCACAGAATATAGTATTTCTGTTACACGAAAATGTCGTTTCTGTTCAGGCGCCAAATGGCAACCTGACTATTAACAACAATATCAAATAAAAAGCCACTTATATACGTTCACTTACGAAACAAACAACAATTAAATAAAATCAACAACGAGTCAACTTGAACTTCTTTTTATGTATAGGGGTGTTCCATTTTCGGGTAACAGTTCAATACCAATATTTTACAAAATTTGTGCAAAAAAATTTTAAGTAATAAAATAACACATAATTTAGTAAATAAATACACAAAAATTTAATAATTCAGCAAACAAATCATTTTTAAAAACATACAAAAATTACAAGTTTATAAGATATGTGCTGTTCTCACTATAAATTACTCAACCCTTATTATCGTTATTATTGCTCGTAAAAGGATATACTTGAAAGTTGTATGGTTCTAACAGAATTTTTTAAAATGTCATCAATAGTTATCGCCGTTTACAAGGCGCAACAAAAATATGATGTACTTTTAATATAACACTCTGTATTTTTATATTTTTTGAAAAAAAATATAACCTGTTGTTTTTATATTGAGCCGTTATGGAGTTATTAATCGTAGAATATTACAGTTACTTAATACGTAATTGTTAATATTGTCAAATTAAGCCATGTAAATGACAAATGTTGTGTTTGATAGTGGCATTACATTAATTAAATCATCAAAATCCTTTATAGTGAAGCAGTTGGCTGGAAATTCAAGCTTACTCTTGATGTCCTACCGGTGGTTTCATGTAACTGTAATATTCTACGATTAATAACTCAATAACGGATCAATATAAAGACAACATATTAGAATTTTTTTTAAAATAAAAAAAAAGATCTCTTCAAAATATAATAATATACAGGGGTGTTACATTAAAAATACATCACATTTTGTTGCGCCCCTATAAACGGCAGTAACTGAACTATTGATAACATTTTAAAAGCTAGTTAGAACCATACAACTTTCATGTATAACTTTTTCTACGAGCAATAATAACAATAATAAAGGGGTTGGTAATTTATAGTGAATAATCCTGTATATAAATGTAAATTAATAAATATGCAGTAAATAATTGTTATCGTTTTGTAAAAAAAAAAAACTAATAATTCTTAATCTAATTTAAATGGAAGTCATATCTAGATTTCGGAAATCTTAAACACTAATTTATTTACAGTAAGTTACATTAATAATTTAGATTTAACAATCAAAGCAAACTTTATTTGCGTTTTCCCATCAATTGTGTATTGCTTCACAACAAAAACAATTTAATTTAACTAAATGCGAATCAACCACCAAACGCGAATTTAGAGAGTAATCATAATTAATAAGGTTCCACATAACGCCAATGCAAACAATAAACGCAATTTTAAGAGTGTAACTGGAAATTAATTACAACTATACAACGCCAATGCAAACAACGAAAACGCGATTTCTTGATTTTCAAGTCAATCAAAACAAATCAATGGTAAAAATACGATATCTTCAAAAATTATGCAATCAACAATATAAAGAAATTTACACTTCTGTACTGTGAATTTAGATTTGCTAATACCAATTTGGAATTTTATCAATCCTTCGACTGCAGACGATTTAAATTCCCGATACAACGATAATACCCATCAATTAGTAGCGAGCAGCAATTCCATTTCTACTCAATACTTCCGATAATCCCAGTAGCATATAGTCGCCAATACAATATAAAGTGGTTGAAACTTTAAATAGTTAATTTTAGGTACTACGCAATTTTGCAACCAAAAGTAAAATTTTCTCCTATTATTTGATGTACCAGTAGAAAATTGTAAGTATTGGTCTTTAAATAAATTACCATAAGTTTTTTAACTGTGTGTGCTTATGTTCGGTAATATTGACAAGTTTTTGTTATTTTGGTTAAAAAATTTGTTAAAGTACTTATTTTACCAGCGCTCTTATTTGTCTACATTTGTCAATAAAATTGAGCGTTAGTCTTTTGAGTTAATTGGGGTTTTATTAAACTACAAGCCATTATAAAAGAATACATTTAACCATATTCCTTTTATTATCAGTGTAATTTTAGGTGCCTAACACAGATAGGATAGGTATATTAAATAATATGGTTAAGACAAAAGACGAAAATAGCAATACGTAATAAA